>JAWNNQ010001824.1:600000-1162417 GCA_035044765.1 Leucophenga montana
ACATTCATTGCGTGTTTTAAGTCGTTAGCTCTAAAAATGAGAAAAATCCTAACAAGTCCAAGCGCGCTGCCACGTAGAGTTGATCCTGTACATGCATATTATTTAGTTGTGTTCAAGAGATCGGTTTGTATTGGCGCTCGTTTAATAAACAAATAAAAGACAAATCACAGCACTCTTTACTGTAGCTATTGATTGGGGTCGATTATGTTGACCTTTAAGCTTTCAAGTGTTGTTGCATATATTTTTGTACCATTTTTTTTTTTAATTTCCAGCTGAAAATTGACTATAAAGCATGGCTCAAGTTATTGTAAGGATACTTAACTATTCCTAAATATATTTATTATGTCCCATATCTCATAAACCATCCAGCATTATCTTATATGGGTCACAGTAAAAGGAAGTGCATTGTTCTCTTATTTTTATCAAAACACTATTCAACATTGGTGCAGATGGGATGTCTACCATACAAACTAATAAAAACAAAAAGTAATATAGCGTATGTCTTTCCTATTTTAATTAAAATAAAACAAGAAAAAGCGTTAACTTCGGTTGAACCGAAGCTGTAATACAGGGTGTCTCACATTTGATTTTCTGATTGCGTGAACGCAACTATTCCGAGGGGCGCGGGGGGTTTGTCAATCGGTAGCCTAGCTTTTGGGAATTTAGTCGCTTTGTAGCGTTTCTCGGGAGGGGACCGTGCGTTGTGCGTACTTGAGTTTTACAAAAACGGAATTCAGCGACTGTAGCGCGTAGAAAATTCTGCAGTATTCGACATGTTAAATAATGCGCCAAGCCCTCGACTCATTTTAAAATGGGTCGAGAAGTTTGAAATGACCGGTTCAACTCTAAAAAAAATCAAATCTGGGCGTCCAAGGTCTTCGAGAACGTTCGAAAACGAAGATAGTGTTACTCAGTCTGTTCGTGACAACCCGGACCTATATAAAAAAAGGCAGCATATAGCTTTTCAACCTAATATTGACTTTAATAAAGAAGTTTTTCGTACAAAAACACAAAAAGGGGAAGTAGGTTTGTATGGGGGCTACCCCAAAAAGGGTCACGCCCGTTATTCTATGTATGTTAAGCGGTTGACCATAAAAAGGCACCACATTGCATTTTAACCCAATATTGTCTTTAAAAAAGAAGTTTGCACACAAAAACTCAAAAGTAGGCAATAGGTTTATATGGGGGCTACCACAAATAGTGGGCGGGTTCCACCCATTAATGTATATGTCAAGCACCTGTCCACTAAAAGTTACCATATCAATTATTAAGTTGATATTGACTACAATAAAAAAGTTTTTCATACAAAAAGTCAAAAGTGGGCGGTGGGCTTGTATGGGAGATAACCCAAAAAGTGGGCGTCGCGGGTCAATCTTTATACTCTATTAAACTGCAAACTGCATATGTGCAAAATTTCAACTGGATATCATACAAATTGGTCCCCAAAAAATGCGCAACAACATACAGACGGACATGGCTAGATCGACTCGTCTCGTCGAGCTGATCAAGAATATATATATACTTTATGGGGACTACGATGCCTCTTTTAATGCGTTACAAACTTTCAACATTAAAAATTATAAACAGTACCCAAGATACCAGTCCGTCTGTCTGTCTAACCGCCTGTGAGAACAACGATGTCTTGGACACTACAAAGCCTTTAAGTTTGGATATTTAGACTCTTCTATTCCCTATTAAGCCAAAGTTTGTGAAATTAACATGCCAACCCCACTATAATGAGTAGCCCCATACAAATATGTACCCCATTTTTTAGTATTTGTTTTCGCGTTTAATTAAGCTAGAAATGCCCAATATGGTGTATATAACGTCAATCCTAATAAAATATCTTGCATAGACCAAGATCGTAATCTAGCCCCCTTACAATTCTAGGGTTCAAATAAAGATCGTTAGACAATGCAGAGTGTATATCGAAGTCGTGCTCACTCAACTTACAGCGTTATTTCTTGTTTTCTTTAGTTGGGAAATATGTCCATATATGTATTTATAAAGGTACTATATTATTTAAAATTTGGTGTGAAGGATATTACAGCTTCAGCATTTACAAACAGTATATTTTAAGCAACTGAATCAACAATAAAACATAAAAGAGTTCACTTATTAAAAATATGACAAGCGGAAGTTTCAACAGTTGCAATGATATTGTTCGCGAATATTTAATTAATTTGAATTATGCAGACAATACAATTTTCATTTCATACACGTATATAAATAATATAGACATATTGCACGAATATTTTGTTTTCCCTGGTCGCAAAACAAACAATATTAATTCACCTGACACAAGAAGTACAAGAAAAATCGAACAATATTCATTATATTTTCAATTATTAATTCGAGAAAAATTAAAAAGAAAATATTTTGTATTACGTTAACAAAAATTAATTCCCGTGGAAACGTTTTGTAAATGCAATGAAATAACAAGAAAAAATGATGCAGTCGTACGACTTTGAAATACCCTGCCGCATTTTGTTCTCTAATAATACTAAATGAAATGAGTATATAAAGAATTTTCCGTAGCAAACATTTTTGCTATCAGAGTACTCAATGAAAAACATTTCCCGAAAATTTTTGACAGCGTTTTTTTAATATGAAGTTTTTTCGTTTAATAAAAAAAAAAAAATTTTAAAGCGAAAAGAAAGTAAAAATTTTCGGCTGGGTTAGTTTAAAAAATGTAAATTAACGGAATATATACCCCTATTGTGGGCGTGATATCCAAGTTTGGTGGCTCTATCTTTTATAAATTCCAAATTCTCTCATTTCAAACATATGAAGGACGGACAGACAAGATCGACTCAGCTTTCTACGCTGATCAAGAACATGCATACTTTACAGGGTCTGCCACGCCTTTTTCTGCCTGTTATATACATTCCGACAAACTTTGTATACCCTTTGCATCAAGGACAGGGTAAAATATATATTAATAGTTATTTAAAAAAAAAATATTCAAATTATATTAATGGCCTCTGCAACGAACGAACACTTCCAAACAAACACTTATAAATTACAAACAGACAAAGGGTGTATATAGCGTACCTGGTTTTCGCTGCTATATCCCATTTTTTTTTTCGCTCTTATATGGAACGTGGCACCGCCTATTTTTCTAGCGGTTATAAATTGTGCCCTTTACATATGTACCAAATCTAATCATTCTGACTCAATGGTTTTTCTTCTATATAGGAATCGTGACACCGCCCACTTCTCCACAGGATCATATATGTAAAAATGTCATCCATCGACCTCAATTAGTTACTACGATATAACGAATTTAGAATTTCTCTTGTATAGAAAGCGTACTACAGCCCACTTACACAGTGGCACTTATTTCTCCCAGTATCTTTTATATACGAGTGTTCGAACATAAATCTACATACATACATAAGTATGTTAAAAAAAAGGTGACTATTTTTCTCGAAAAATATTAGTTTTTTATTCATCAATAGCTTTTTTGTCTCCTTCAAAGCAATCCTCCTCAGCTCCTGAGCGATGCTCATGCGATGCTCATAAATTTAGCAATTTCAGAAAAAACTTCGCTGTCACACGTTGCATGTCCAAATCATCCGAAAAATTGCATGTAATAAACGATTCTCCATAACAATTTTCTTCACTGATTCAACGTTCTCATATGTTGCTCTGTGGCGACCAGGCGGAACATTGTCATTAAAAAATTCTCTTACAATAATTTTATTTTTCACACACAAATTTAATACAGATACTTTGACTCATTTATATCTGTCAAAACATTAAATAAAATATTGCTAAATTAGTCCAGCCGTTCTCAGGTGATGTGCTTACCAACAACGAACAGCATTTCATTTTTTATTTATATAGATTATATAGATTTCTAGGTAGATCGATTAGGCTTGGTCAAGGAAGTGTGAACCGAATCCTTCTATACTCCTTAAGATGAAAGTTACACCTATCCGAGATGAAGCAAGTTTGAACTACTTTACTACAATAAGAAAATTAACCACATCAATTGTAAGTGCGCCTGTTTGTAGTTATAAGTCCACGGAATCTTTTGCTCCACTCCTTCCCTTCTCAATTATGAGGGCAATTATGACCAATGTACATGAAATAGACGTGAAACCAATTTTTGTAACTTAGATAAAATGCCAGACCTTATAAACGATATATGTATGTTTATAATTAGTCGTTTCTTTGAACTACTTTATACATTGTTCATTTCTATACGATTAAAAAAAAAAATTTAAAACGAAAAAAGTTCATAGCTTAAACTGAAAATCAATGAAAACGCTTAAGCACTTAGTACATTCATTGGGGATTAATGTAGCGAAAAGCCATTTACGGATTATGTCATATATCGAGAAAATGTAGTAGCAGAGGAACTAAAAGGAAGCAGTAGAAGTAATATTATATATTCCATAGCCAATGGCATGTCGCAGAGTCAAAGCGCTTTATAAAAAAAAAAAAAAATAAGTACAAAAAATAACATAAACCCAAGTGCAAATATCCAACTGCATACAGTTGTCCTAAGAAAACGGAAACAGAAAGCAGCAGCAGAAAATGCATTGGAGACTAACGTCATGGTCTTTGTTGTCCTCGTTCTCGTCGTAATATGCTCAATTGAGCAGTTAAACAATATTGACTACAACAAAAACAATAGCAAAATTATCTTAAGAAACATGAGTACGAAACAATAAACCTGAGCCGGAACAAAAGTAACAGCAGCAGCACCAACATTGGCGACCATTATCAATTGTCATTGACAGCAATAATCAAGTTATATGAAAAATGCGCGCACTCAGCGGTATAAAATCGCAGTAAAATAATAAAAACTTTGCAAAAGGATATCTAACTGCACTCAACGTCAAATGCGAGTCGACTAAACATTGTCCACTTGAGCCATTGCAACAAAATCTATATACAGCGTAGTGATACATATACGGCTTTGTCTGTTGCTGCCGCTGGCGTTAAAGCTCCAAGCTGAGTTCTAGTTCAACATAGCATTTTTCGATTCGTCCAATGATTTCGTATAGTATAGCGTATAGTTTGCGTTACTTTGGTTTGATTTGATTTGGCATGATAGAGTTTACTTGACGCACTCAAAATGTGCTCCGTAAAAACTGATACTATCACAAGCAGCTATTCACAACAATAATGGGTTTTGTTTGAAGTGAATAGCTTATTGACTCTGTCTATATGCTCGAATATATGAATCTGTTGGTCAGTGCGGAAGAATCGAGTTGAGAATAAAGTATGGAAGTATTTCATATACAGGCTGTGTACAAAAAAAAAAAAAAAAAAAAACAGGTAACTATTCAAATGTAGCGGGCTACGTACATTCAATTTTCGATGTTTTTTTATGTTGGAACATACAAATTGACATGGTCTATTTGCCATTTTGCCTTTTTAGTTTGTTTATGTAGATACAGCAAAACAAATATGTTTAAAAGTAAAACAAGCTCTTCACAGAAGGCCGAGAATATGTTAATGACGATGTCAGCCGTAGACGCCCCAGCAAGTCAACAACCAATGCAAACGTTGTTTTGAAAAATCGTCGAATCACTATGAGAGAAGAATAGATTTCAGCTTATCGGTTAGCTCATGACATGCAATTTATTAGTATGTTTCGGGCATGAAACGTAACGAAGTTTGTTCCGAAATTGCTAAATTTTGACCGACAGAGCCGTCGCATGAGCAACATTCAGAAGCTATTGAATGACGACAAAGATCAAAGAAGGATTTGCTCAAAAGTGTTGACGAAATATGGGTATATGGTATGGCTGTCTCTTCAACACTTTGCCTGCGATTAAATATTTAAAGCAACAACCACAACCTAACGCAACAACAACAAAAAGACACTTAGCGCTTCCACTTGGCTCGTTTTGCTCAGTTGCTGATGCTCAGTTGCTGAGAGTCGAATGAAAGTGTTCCCATCAAGCCATTGTCGTAAGAGAGCTTTGTGTGTTTTGTTCATCGAGAAGCATGAAACAGTAGACACGAAAGAATCATAACGAAGTGTTCTGCTGAGAGAGTAAGCGAGTCTGCTTCAGTTTTTCTCTGTCTTTTCGCTGAGCAGACAGCATAGAAATATTTGGTTGAGCATATTATGCGAGCTCTGTCTTAAAGTTAAAAAAAAAAAACACACACACAAATCGGTAGGTTTGTATGAGAGCTATGCCATATATATGGATACTCCATAATCTTGGGAGTAAAAGAGCTTAAACGCCGGCATTCAGCCAGATATCTAAAAAAAAAAAAATAGTAAAAAAAACTGCAATGCGTAGCAACTATCAGACGGACGGACATGGCAAGATCAACTCGTTTTGACGATCCGATAAAAGTTTTGAAATCTATTGACTCAACAGTTATAATTTATCAACGCAGGACTCTGCCAACAAGAAGACATTATTTGGACTGAGACGCGCGGTAACAAAATATGTTTCGAATAGAATCGAATTGAAAGTGTTAGTGCTTTTGCTTGTTTGTAAAAAGCTCCAATCTACGAATTTGAGAGAGTTTTCGATTATTTTCCGAATTAGAAATGATAAACCAAAGTGTGTAATAACTCTCCTAAATTCCCATAATTCTTGAGCCACTTAACAGTGTGCTAATAAACTCTAATTGTGCAAATTATGTGCGCATTGTCTAAGAATTATGACTGCATTGCCGAAGCATGACACTTATTTACAATAAGAATTGTACAATTGCAGTTAATATTTTATTTAAAAGTGTGAAAGTAAAAATGACATCAGCGGCAGACTACAGTGCAACTGCGTCAAGAAGTATGTATAATTTAACATTTACTATGACAAAATAAGCCAAGCCGGAAGCGGAAGTCGAGCAAAAAGTTGTCATTTGACAATTTTTCAAAATGTGTAGTGTTGTCTTGGCATTTTGTCTTGAACTACGTCTTAGCTTTTGTTATACGAATCAAAGCAGGGAGTAGTGCCAACTGAAGCAAATATCTTGACTCAAAATAAAGCTATTGTGGCACTGCAAGCAAACCGCAGCACATCTTCCTCATACACCCTAAAGCAATCCATGCGACAAGGACAAGCACTAAAATGAAGCAGCTTGAGTGCCTGCGGCCTGTAGTCATGGCGGGAAGACAGCATTGACATTGCTGTCTTCATCCTTTACCATTTGAACAGTCGAAGTGCATAGTAGTAAATTGTGAAACTAGTACTATGAGTATTACAAATACTACTACTGCTGGTATTACCACATCACTAGCTCGCGGCTACTTCATGTTCTTCTGTCGGCTGCCAAGGACAAGCAACAAGCACTACTTGTATGTACTTATTTTAAAATTCATAGATACATACTACTGCTGTAAAACACAACGCGACACCGCACTCTGAACGTATCATCACAGAGCCGCACTAACACTCATCGCAGTTGTACATAATATTCTACTTCGTTGAAATCGTATGACATTGTAAAGCAATTTCCTGTATTTTATTATCACATGATGTCCTCTAGCTGACTTGTTCGGCGAATTCTTTGCTTTTTATTACTTTTTATTGCAAATTTGTATGAGTGCAGTGCAAAAACAGCATAAATAAATATATCAAAGTGCACTTCAACTACTACTGAGTAGCTAGAAGATTGGTGACTTTTCAAGAACTTAAAATATTGCGCTAAAACGCATCCAATGAAACATGAAAGAACGCTGCCCAAAACTAACCAATATAAAAAGAGAATGAATGAAACTTGTTCAAACGATAACTTCAATCAATCTTGAAAAGTTACGCGCAAAGTTGACTTTTGAGAGAAAGCGGAGCAAATGAGATGAAAGAACGAAGGAACAAACTTTGAGCCCGCAGCATAGAAAACATGAAATTTTGGGCAAAGTAAAGCACAAAATGCTGAACTGGATTAAAAAAAAAGAGAAAAAAAAAACGGCAAAACTTTAACTTCGGTGTAATCGAAGCTTTAAAACCCTTCACACCGAATTTTAAATCATGTAGTGAATACATATATTAACATATACGTGTTCTTTGTAGGTAGGTATGTATGTATCTACAAAAGAAAAATAATTATTTACAATATAAATGACCAAACCACTTATGTTATCTTTAGGTATACATTACAAACATACATTACAGATTTAATAAAAAATGCTGCAGTCGAATGGGCTCGATCTGAGGTTCTTAATTTGAGTCATTGATTTGTACGCGTATTATATTGGTTCGATATAGACATATGTCGGATAATACGGTTTTCCTAACCAAATTAACAACTTAACTAAAAACTATTTCATACAAATCTCATTATTATCTGAAAAGGGAATATGAGAGTCTAAAGTTTGGCGGATACATCTGTTATACTCTCTGATATAACGGCACTCATTCGGACCAACAGGCGGATAGGTCTATATCGACTCGACTTTAGATGGAAATTAAAAGCCTCCTTTCGGCCAAAACTATAAATACGACCTAAACTAGATGGACGTCAAATCTTTAGCGTCTATTTATACGTAGTTTCCGTTCCGATTCTTCAGTTGATAGAGAAAGAATTAAAAAAGTATACATTTTAAAGTAAGATTTCGTCTGCGTCTTGATATCTGCATACAGGGTTTCGGATATCTTGAAAATGGAGGGACCTTTTAGCGTCTTTAACACACTGTCAGACGGTCATAGCTAGATCGAACCGTCCCGTCAAACGAATTAGAAATATATTGCTGGGTCGATTTCCAACATCGTGAAAAAATTATTGAACTATTTACACTAAAACAAACTGAAGACAAAACAACCGTTTAATATGTCTCCTTAGAGCGGTACAAATTTTTCGTCAAACTGGTAATACTCCATTTTTCACTATGTGAAGTTTATACATAAAAAGCAACGATTTGAAAATAATATAATATATATCCATATATATATATATATATATATATATATATATATATATATATATATATATATATATATATAAAGTTTCGTTTAAAAAGCCATTTTCAAAGCTCTTCGTTGCGCCATACAAGTTATGCACAAGTATACGCTGCACTTTTTATCCGTTCACGGGCAAGGCATACAATTGCTAGCTGCTTCTACACACTTTGTTTTTCTACTGTGTGTGTGTGTACATTTCAGCTTGTAACTTGAGTGCGGTAAATATGAACAGTAAGTTTAAGTAAAAAATTGCAAAAATTGAATTGAATTCAGTGCAGTAGAGGCAAAAACACATCCAGTTAGCAAACACTTTGCCAAGAGAATTTAAAATAGTTAAACTCTTCTTACACGTATACCACATACTCTTAAAGGCATAAATCATGTGATCGTAGATTAAGTGCAGCAATAATATTTCTATGTCAACATACCTCCACTTTTTGCAGCACTTTGTCTAGGCCGCTAATAGTAAAATCTAGATCTTTGAGATCAATATTATGCAACGATGTTGGTGTAACTTTTACGCCGGGCACAAACTTCAGTGCGAGCGAGTCACTAAGTCCATTTGGAAGGGATACCTAAAACAGAGCATATAGAATATAAATAAAAATTATAAAACAACTCATTATAATTAAACTTGAATATAATTGGCAGAGCAGCTAGCTGGCCAACCGTCATCATTTAAGCCTTCAAACAAACTTACATCAAGCTCAAATTGAACATCATTCGTTTTGACAATAGCAAGCACTTCATTAAAATTTGTACGCAAATCGATTTTGCAAGCATAACGTCCGGTTTTAACCTCAAATATCGGTGTGACCTGATAATGTTTCAGTAGTTGTGTGCCCAGTGGCTGTTTTGAACGGAGATGGCAATTGAAAACATCGACAGGCAGCTTTTCGAGCTGATTGATGCATTTGGAAACATTTTGCGCAATCTGCAAAGCGACGCATGAAAAAGAGCATTAATAAGTGAATCAAACAATGGCCAGTCAAACAAATGAAGACTTACCAAATTTGTAAACTTATCGGTTTGCAAATGATTCCGTAACACCAAAGAAGCGTAGTATTCGGTACCGCTGAATATGTCGTACGATTTCAATAAATGAATCTAAAAGCATGAGCACAAGTTTCACAACATTATTAAAAAATGCAAAAATCAAATCGCTTTTGACAGGCAGCGAAAAGTTAAATTGCAATTTGTCGCTGTCGTTTTTTCTCTGTTCAGTTTGAAAGTATTCCATTACTACTCACCACATCTGACTCGCGCACTTCGACATCGTACTTGATGAAACCGCTGCGCGCTGTCTTATCGCCATTGGAGACCACAATTTTCTCGCCCAATCTGAAACGATTTCCGTGCACACGAGCAACGCCTGTCAAGGAAATAAAAAAAGAGGCATCGAGTTAGTTATAGTGGCAGCGAGTTTTTGGCTTTGATTGTTACTGAAGAAATTTATAAGTGGCGTTATAGAATGGGGCGAAAAAAAAATAAACGCAAATTGCGCATATTTTCTGAACTGACCTAAATCGACGCCATTCTTCCACAATTTTTTTTCTTCGCAATTCATTCAATTTCTTCTTTTTTCTATAGGTTCAATAAACTTGCTTTAATTGGATTGGTATTAATTGGCGCAAAATTCTATTTGAAGTGAAAAATCTTTTTGCATTTGTCGTTTGCATTTCTTTCGAAGATTTATGCTTATTGTAGTGAAGAGCATGGTCTCGAGTAGTCTCGACAACCAGAAAATTGTTGCTTGGGTGCGAATGTTGCAAAAACACTTTGCATTGTTTAACAAGAAACGATTTTCTAGATAGTTTTTACTCGACAATTGCTCTAGATACTGCATACAAGATATATGTATAAAGTAAGTTGTTACAAGAAACAGCTGATCATGAAATTAGATTAGTGACCTTGGATCAATGTTATTAAAAAAATTTGTTTCAACAAGAACGCACCATTTAAATTGTCCCTCATTTCACAGTTTCCGATGTTCTTTTTATACTTATACAATTCAGACTTTTTCGCTAAAATTGAATTTGTAGAAAAAGTCCACTCTAAATTACAATATTTATTAGTTTGTAATATCAAGAGACGTCGCCAACTTTACTCAGTATTCACGTATATTCTTCATCACCTCGACAAGACGAGTCAATCTAGCCATTACAATCTGTTCGACTATCTGTCAGGATGAGAGTTTCGGTAAAAGAACGTGACTGAACTCCTTCTAAACGGCTGGACCAATTTTGATAAAATTTTTTTTGTGTGTTCATGGGGATTCGAGAATAGTTTAGATTCACAATTCGATCCACTAGAAAACATTTTTTTAATTAATTAATTTATATACTGTTGCTCATTTTTCGATGCTTTACATCCCGCCTGCAGGCGGGAAAGAGGTGGAAGGGGGAAGAGGAGCAGGGGAATATGGGCAGGGGAAAGGGAATGGGAGGTAGAGAAGGGGAGGGGTGGAAGGGAAAGGTGACAGAGGGAATAAGGGTAGGGGAAATGGAGCAGTGGGAAGAAGGGTAGGGAAATGGAGCTAGGGTAGGAAGAAGGGTAGGGAAATGGGAGGTAGGGTAGGAAGGGGTAGAGGTAGGTGAGGCAGGAGGAAGGGCAGCAACGCGCAGGATACCATTTATGATTAAGGGATGAAATGTTGATGGGATCGAAGGGAAAGTAAAGTAAGGGGAGGTAAGGTAAGGGGCAGGGAATGGGTACAGTGTAAACGGTGGTAGGAGAAGGGGTGGAAGGCTGCAGGGGAAGATGAGTAGGGGAATGGGTGGTAGGGAAAGGCGGCATGGGACATGGGAAAGGATGGACAGGGGGAAGGAGTGACAAGGAGAAGGAGTGGCAGGGGAAAGGAGAGGCTGGTATAGAAAAGTATAAATGTTACTTTTGCCACGCAAAATGAAATAGATGAAAATACGAATGAAAGAAGAAGGATAAACTGCGCTACCGAAATATGTGCGCTATGTTTCACTGTGATTCGTCAATAATATTTGTGTTGTAGTGTGTGCTCTGGAAATTTACAAGCTGATGCTTGGCAACTAAATGCAAAATTAGTTCAGCGCAATGGTCAAATTTTGACCATTGATGTATACTAGTTCAAATAATTAAATCGAGCGCTCTTGATGAAACACCCGTTATAATGTGTTTACAGTAAAATGCTTAAAAATACACATTGGAGACGTGATTGCTGTACCCAAATCATAAAAAATCAGTTAGTATTTAACTTTGAATAACACAAAGTAGTAAAAGGAAACAATATTAAGCCTTACATTGCGCTTCGTTCTTTCTTTTCTTCGTAATTTATTAAAATTCTGATATTTTTTCATTTCATTTTGAAATTTTTTTTTATGCATAATAAATTAAAAGTAATGGAATTTTTGGTGTTTCCTACAACTGTCAAGTCTAAAAGGTTTAACTGTCAAACACGAGCTGGGCTGATGCACAAATTTGTGAAATGAATCTTGTTTTGCAAATCTTGTGAGCCAGCCTTCGTTGGCACGCGACAACACTTTGACTGGATTTAATCAATTATTTAGGCATTTATGACATGATGCTAATGTTTCTCCTTAAGCTTAAAGGACTTAAACAAGCAAAAAACAAGTTTAACGATTTAATTAGCTCCACTTGTCAACATGGCTTGACAAGATGTACAAGATGTAATGCGTAGGAGAAGATTTTATTATTTTACTGATTTAATTAATGACGCGTGACAGAACAGAGATGGTGATCATTTTTAAAACAATTTAGTTTTAATTAAGTTTCGTCTAATTGAAAAACAACAAAGCCGGTTTCGAGAGTAATTGTTCTGTGTTCTGTGGCTGTTGTAAAATTCGTTTAAAATAGCGTAAGATGTAGAAAAAATTGTTTTGGGATTTGTTGCCACTGACCATAATGCTACTGCCTCCGTTTCTGATATTTTCGTAGCTATAAATTATTATTGCACAATATATTAAATACAAATTTAAACATTTATCGATGTTATAGCTCAATTTTTCCTTTTTTGATCGCAAAGCAAAAAAAAGAAAACCTTTTTTGCGCGTTCTCAATGTAGTAAATAATGTATCAGTGGCCCTGAAGGCTTATTAGCAAACAAAATCGGTTGGAATCACACACAATTTTCAGCTACCGACAACATAGAACACCTCACATATACACAAAACGGCAGTACTCATATTCAAATATGTACGTGCATGTGAGCGCTTTTGTCCTTTGTCAATCTGTTTTCACTTGAGCTCTTCATAATATTTTCATTTTTCATCATCAATGTCGAGGACAAGTACAAAACGATGGTGCTCTCTTTGTTGTCTTCGTCACGCTTCTCTTGGCAATGCCCATCATCGACATCATCGTCACGCCTTTCCCCAACTTTATCCTGGGTGTATGTATTATATTGTTTCTCTACCACATCTTGCTATCACACGTATTGATACTTTGAAATACTTTAGTCTTTCCACTACCAACATCTAAATCTGTTGCTACTGTTTCTTCGACTACGGCTTTATTCTTATGCCCAACAAAGCGTAGCAAATACAATACAAAGTGGGATAGCGCCAAGTGCTTTAATCGTGCAGCAGCTGCCTCCTTGAATTGTATTTATGTATATCTGTCTGTTTGCAACTGTTTTCTTTCACAGCTTTTCATTCAGAGTTTTCCCCGTGCAAGAGTATTTACTTAAATATCTGCGAGTGTCTTCATGTGGGTCTGCCTGTGCATACACTTAAATGTGCGTGAAAATGCTTGTTTCATTCGTGAGTGTGTGAAAATTGTATTCCTTTTGTACTTGTCTGTTTATGAATAATGTATTAAGGTTATATTTTACTGTGTTTCGCTGGTTCTTTTTGTACATATTTTCCTTAGCGTTCTACGCGCCATTTGTTGCAAACTCTCAGTTTCTTTTACTATTTCTTAATGTATTCTTGCCACTATATGCATAGTTTAAATGCCTAAAGTCTTTAGGATATTGTCATTTGGTTATATAAATTAAAGATCTATCATTGTTATAAATTTTAAATAGCATAAATTTGTGCTGATTTTGACATAATTTTAAATTAAAATCACAAAATCTAATTGATTCTAAATAAATAAAAAATTCAATACTTTTATTTATATATCGTACTAAAACGAAAATATTATTTATATTAACCTTTATGTATAAACAGAAGTTACACACATAAATATACAAATAAAAATACGGTACATATGTGTGTGAAGCGACAATAATGAGAAGTCACCATATCGAATATCAAGCAGATATTTAACTCAAGAAGTTTTCGTACAAATGCATAAAAGCGAGCGAGTGGTCGGGACACGCCCAATAGAATATGTGTGAGATAAATAAAAAGTAACCATATCGAATTTCAAACTGATATTCACCTAACTAAAGAAGTTTTTCATACGAAAGGACAAATGTGGGCGGTGTGTTGCTATGGGAACACGCCTACTGGTATATGTATATATATAAATGAATGAAAAGTATCCGTATCAAATATTCAATCTGATAAAATAGTTTTTTACATTCGCACAAACTTATTATATCCTTGCTTCTTTGGGTACAGGGCATAAAAATATAAGGAATGTGTTAATTTCGGTGAAACCGAAGCTTTAATACGATTCACATGAAATTTCAAATTGTGCAATCTAAAAATATAAATGTGGGTGATAAGTTGCCATTCACGTGCCATCGTAGTGGTGCACAGCTGCTAGAGTTGACGTGTAAACTTTTAAGATTGGCACATAAATCTATTTTTTTATATTTATATTTTCCAGTACAACTTATTGTACATACTTGCTAAAGAAAAAATAGACTTCTCGTTGCATTGATTATGAATATATACGTAGACCTATTAACTATAAAACTTTAGTTTTTTATACCATTCACATATAGTGTGAAATGGTATTATCAGTTTGTCTGTAAGTTTGTAACGCATTAAAGGAGCCATCGTAGACCCCATAAAGTATATATATTCTTGATCAGCTCGATGAGACGAATCGATCTAGCCATGTCCGTCTGTATGTTGTTGCGCATTTTTTGGGGACCAATTTTTAATCTATCCAGTTGAAATTTTGCACATATACTTCTTTTTAATGTAGTTTAATAGAGTATCAAGATTGACCTGCCACGCCTACTATTTGGGGTAGCTCTCATACAAACCTATGGTCCACTTTTGATTTTTTTGTAAGAAAAACTTTTTTATTAGTGTGAATATTAGGTTGAAATGCGATATGGTGCCTTTTAAGAGACAGCCGCTAAACATACATAGACAATTGGGCGTGGCCCGCCCTCTTTTTGAGGTAGCCCCCATACAATAACACCGTGCTATTTTGTGTTTTTTTATGAAAAAATCGTTCATTTAGATCAATATTAGCTAGCAATTTGATTTTGTGGATTTTAATGGAGGTAGTCCCATATAAATCCACAGTTCACTTTTGTATGGCAAACGTCAATATCAACTTGAAATTCGATATGGCGGCATCTTACACATCTACTACATTGCTTCCTACACATCTACTAGTAAGCGTGTACCATCCCCTATTTAAACCCCCACTTTTATGTATTACAATACTATTTAAAGTTTCGTGTGAATGGTATTAGAGCTTCGGTCCAACCGAAGTTAACGTTTTTTCTTGTTATTATTGTAGTTAGAAGACGAATATTTAACTGTACGAGTTCAGTCTCTAGCATCTACATCAATATTATACTATCAATTTCATTTCAATTATTGTTATCTATTTAGTTAAAACGAAACACTTTCAAGTAAAATGGTATTTGGTAAACCGAATTTTATAAATTATTTCAAATGTACAACGCAAAACTGAAACTTATATCAGTAGTTAAATCAATTTGATACAACGATTGTTTGACAAGTGATCAAATTGATTCAAATTGACAAAGCGTTTCAAAATTGGCATTGATTTTTTAAATTGATAAATGCTTAATGTGTTTATTAAGCTATTTAATTTACAACTTTCAACGTCAGAGCATGAACAAGAACAACAGAAGCCAGCATCATTAATTGAAAATGGAAAATGGAATTTTTTCCACAAAATACAAATTGAGAATGTTGATAACAGACAGGTCGTAAGTGGGGGACGTGAGTCGGTGGTTGGAGAGCAATTAATGCAAATTTATTGTAAAACTTTATTTATATAGACGTCATTTACGTCAGTCAGTGTTGTGCTCCATGTTGTACTTGTTGTTGCAGCTTATTTTCTGTATGTCCATTTGTTAGCAAAACGACTAAAATTGTGCTAATTCTATTATCGATAAATCATTCGTAAAATGGACTTACTTTTATATGGATTATCATAAATGAATGTGTTAAACAAGTCAAATGATATGCAGGACATGCAGAATTGATGGGACAAACAATAAAATTGACTAAAATGAGCTATGAGTCACAACAGCGCATTATACACCACTTAATAATATGCTGATTAATGCAAATTTTCTATTTGACTTCACAAATCCTATTTGTGTCTCGTTTTCTAAACTGACCAATGCAACTATATATATAATTATTATAATTATAATGTTTGTAATTAAAATTTAACTATTGTTATAAATCAATTAAATTGTCAAATAAATTGTTGTTAAAACAACATAATAAAATGCTTTATATATGATATAGTACATACCTGTGTGCCTATCTATAGCGACGATTTGCTCATTGGAACTTGTCCAAATCGATGACAATGTTAGCGGTGAATCGAAGCAGATAATATCACCGACAGAGAAAATCGTCTGTGGTAGATATTTGAGGTTGAGCGCATGTCATCGACAGCAATAGTGCCACCAGCATCATGAGCACCAATTGTCATAGTAGTTGTTGTAGTCGATGAAAGGAGCAGTTGCATTTGTATTTGCGGTTGCATTGTTGTCGCCATTATGCCAGTTGCATTGCGTTTAGTTTACATGCCGTTGACAAATCCGTTGATATGCCAATGCCGTCGGTTTGTGCAGGAATGTAACGCAAGTTGTCAGAGATTTTGTGTGTTAAGCAGTAAAGAATTTCAGATTTTTCAGATTTCGTAAAAGTGACAACGATGAGATTGTGCAGCGGTTAACGTTTGTGGTGTTGGTATGTTGGTACAAGATAAATTGACAGCAGATGTTAAATTATCGAAAAAGAAATAAATAAACAAATAATTATATTTATTAATGTTGGTTTGAGAATAAATATATTAAATTAAATTAAATTATGCTACACTTATAAGATGAAACTTCTCAGAACCCAACCATCTACAGTGTAGATGTTTATATGATGCCCAAATTTACTACAATGTATTACTATGCACATTTATGCACATCTTAACTAGCTTTAGTTGCCTCAAAAACTACCTCCTATAAAACTCCTAACACCTGCTTGGAAACTGTTAAGTATTAGTTCCTTTTATATTAGTAACCTTCCATCTTACCAACTGATCTTCAAAATTCTCGTATTATTAACTTATTGTGCGCCTTAAAAAATGTTGAAAGCGCACAAAAAGACGACAAATCAATTAATTCCGCCTCAATTAATTCCGTACGAACATATTAAATGTACACCAGCGTCATATGAATTTACGTCCAACTTGAGGATTTGCCAAAATGAATACAAAAAAATAATCAAGAACAAACATAACAAATTAGATGATGTACTTGATATTTACTGCTCCTTTGGCTTGAACATCGAACCATAAGCCCGATCAAGCATAAATATAAAACAACCAGCCACCACCCCAAAGTTATTGTTGCATGCGTTCATTTGGCTGCAATACTTGATGCCTCTTTGGCTGGTCTGTTGCTCATCATCTGACGCATGTACCTTCACTAATATACATTTACTCACCTTAGTTGGGTAAATATGTTGCGATTCTGCTACTGACAGTTTGATATAATCCTCAGCATGTTTAACTCCGGTTGTGTCCTTTAAACTGATGGCAATCATGTTGCTAGTTTCACGTAACAGATTCAACTAGAATGTGCGAGAACAAAGAAGAGGAAAAAATATGCGGTTTAGTAGGTGAGTTGAATGCATAACAAAATTAAATATTAATAAAGTACACAACACTCTGCGCCCATGGCAAGGTGGCAAGGATAAAAAAAATATAATAGAATAGATTTAAGTTGCTGCACATGGAGCAGTCTACCAAAGAGTTTTGCGGTTTATTTGCAACCGCAACGCGCAAAGCAGAACAAAATCCGCTTCCGCTATCATCATTGTAGTCCACAACATCAACGTGCTCGGACTTGCTTTGTAGCAGTCCGTGCAATGAAAGCGGCTGCTGCGGCAACGGCGTGAAAGCAAAGCAAAAGTGCAACAAAGTATGCCGAAGCGAATTCTTATTTGGCACCAGCCACCGCAGCAGCGGCAGCAAATAGTATCATTCTGACAAGCCACCGTACCACACCCAAAGAGGTAAAAAAAAGAAACAGAATGAAAAAAGTCAGGATAGATGCATAGCTGCAAAAAAATTGTAACTCTGTGCGGTATATATCGTATGATGTTTCTGGCTGAGATTTTGCTAAGATCCTTACTTTTGGATAGAATACGAATAGGACAAAATTAACAAAAAATCAGATATTAAACGTTAAGTTAAGCTACATGACAGTTTATATACGCTTCAAACACGATGTAAAAAAGTAGCTGTTACCAATGGATCGAATATATACAAATATTTGTACGTCCCAGTAGTCTAATCTATTAAGAGAAATAATAGAAAGTAATATCTCAAGTTAGATTTATAAAAGAAGTTTTTCATGTACGAGTCTGTATACCATGTATACCAAACCCTAACCTTTTAAATGTACCTAATATTAACAAAATCGCAACTATTATAATTAATAGACTCTACCTTCAATAAAAGAGTTGAACACTTTGATCTCAACTCACAATAATGTAGCGATCCGAACCGACAAGCGGTAGACGAACCAAACATTTGTTACAACAACATTTTTCATATTATGTATGTGTGAAGGGTATACAGAAACTGAAAAATCGAGGTTTTTTACTTATGTACTTCATGGTTGGATTGTTGGCTCTTTAGGTAGTGATGAGCACATAGTGGTGAGCTGCTGCTGCTGCTGCTGCTGTTGTCGTTGACATTCTATGTGTATCGCGCATCAAGGATATTAGCAATGCAGAGCAGTTGAAAAAACGGCCTTAAAAAAAAAATAGTAGAGAACTTGAGTACTCTGCGCCAGGTGTAAAAAAGTGTGAAACCTGTGTGGGCAAAGCGCCAACAGAAAAGGACGAAAAAAAGAGATTATACTCAGCATTGAATTTAAGCAGCTAATGTACGCTTCGTCGTGTCTTTGACATATGAAATGCAATTGCCGTAAAATTCTGTGCCTCAAAATGTTAGCAAAATACCAAAAAAAAAAAAATCACGTTTAAGCATACTTACTGCAATGGTCAAATTGTTGTGAATCTGCACATCTACTACATCCTTGGTAGACAAATCATACTTGAGTCCATTCACATCCTCGATATTATGTGAAAACTCATTGCCGAGATTATCGTGCAATGAAACTTTCAATACAAAATTCATACCACGCGGTATTTTTGACTCAAGTTGCTTTAGTTTTATCGTCGGCACTATTGAAGCCAAAATGTATTGCACATTTTTCACTTCAATGCCAATGGGCAACGTTTGTTCAACAGTTTTGGCCTGATAAAAAAAAAAACAAAAAAAAAACAAAGAGAATATAGACAAAATAAATAAAAAGAATTTTCAATTTACACTAATCGGCTTTCGTTGACTTACAATTATCAGATCACGACCCAAAATATCCTTTGTGTGCACTAAACCATCTGGTGAAACGCTAACAATGCCGCCACTTTCGTTATCCAGCTTATAGAGCACATCATCCAAATTACATTTGAGCTGAATTGAAGTTCTTGGCGCAACCAATATCCAATCCATTGTTATATGTTTCGGTTCGGACAATTCAAGTGTTTTAAAAACTTTTTTTTTTCGATAAATAGAAAAGAATTTAATAAGTTTATAAAACTTATAATATATCTCGTTTGATATTATACACACCAACTACTTCAGCGGTCGCAGTCAATTTGAGCCCATCATTCAAGAGCACAATGGCGTGTATTGTAGCACGACCAGGATTGAGCGCACGGACGCGCACGGAGATCATATCAGTAGATTTGTAGTCGATGCCTACGATTCACGACAAAAAATATTAGTAGCTGTTAAGTGTTACGCAAACAATTTAAAGTACTGTCAGTTCCGTATCTGTTCCTGAAATGAGACTAAACAAGCCAGGCTCATCGGAGAACTTATGAATTTGCTATGCGAACATTTTGTGAACATTGTAGTAAGCTAGGTACAACATTGTATCAAAGTTCGGTGTTTAGGATCTAAACTTAAATCGACATATATAGGTATACGTTATAAATACATAGCTACCTGCTTCTGCAAATACATTGTAAATTTCAACAACATCTGATTCATTGGTCGACCATTTAACCTGCATATTTGCCAAAGTGCCCAATATCATAGGCGACAAATCTGGTCGGCCCCAAATAGTTGCAGGCATTACTGCGCCGCTACGTACACGCGTCAATGGTGTGCGTATCTGTATGCTTGACAATGGTACTACGCGTAGCTCAACAGTATCTGCAGATATGACTTCTTCTTTGCCGGTAATGGGATTTTTAATTACGCATTCACCAGTAATCTTTGTTGCTCCTAATTTGTGTGCAGTTACAATGGCCGAATCCATAGCTGTGTAGAATGAATTAGATATAAAGAAATTTATATTTAAATATGATGTAATGTACTTACAGGCAACTTTAAGATTCTGCACCTTATAAATCATATTCATATTAGGTTGTGGTCCACCCTGATAGTAAATTTGTACACTTGACCCAACAACTAAAGTCGAATTCCGTGGGTACAGACGTACGGGTGCAAATACCTATCAATAATCGTTTTTAATTCATTTTATAAAATGTAATATATATAAAAAACTATTTGCTGCAGCCCCTTACCTGTATACTAAGCGATTCACTTGAAATTTGCTTATCATTTTGGCCTGCGTTGAAGACAATTTTCGTTTCACCCACATTATTGCCGGTAATAATATATCTAAGCAGAAAAAACATTAATATATCTAAGTATATTCAATATAACCACTTACCTTATTTCGCCCGCATTAAGATTTTGCTGTTCGGCCAACTTAATGCTCAACACATCCTTGTCAAAGATAAATGTTGACAGTTCATAAATATCCAATTGTTTTGTATCAATATGCATTAGATTGTCGTTTGTGTCATAAAGACGCACTATAGCATCAATTGAATTTGTGCGTTCGACACGATCTTGTGCCAAGGCCTTTATGCTTCCAATGCCTACCACAGATATGGATAAAATAGACGGATCGTTTTTCAGGCAGAGATCAATTAATTCAATTCGAACATGACCTAAGCGTAACGGCGTCACCAGCAGACTACGCTCCTTTGCATCGTACTCAATCTGTACAATACCCTGTTCAGACAGCGTATAGTCATAATGACCACTACCCTGTGATATGGGTACAAGTTCATGGCGCGAACGTGTTAAAAATATGTTCATATGATCGAAGGGCAGCAGTGTGCTGTTCACAGCCATAAAGCGTATTTCATTCTCTATAATAGGCTTAGTGACCTCACCCGTTTTCAACTGAAAATTTAAAATGCTTAGTATATTTAAACCAATATATGTACTTACTTAAAAGGAAATACATATGTGTATATATTATACTTACATTCTTAATGCCAAACGGCGGTCTTTCAGCATAGATATCCTGTTTTGACAAGACCTTATCATTGTAACGTGAAACAATACCTTTAATACGAAAATTAGCTTCCACTTCGGATAGTGTTGTCACAAGTAAATCTCTGCCAGGCAAACGCACTCCATGCAGCAACACTATTTCAGATTGAATGGCATGTGGTATGCTATCGCTGTGGTAGCGTTCGTCGCCTGCCGCAAATTCCCAGTCGATTGAGAGTGATGTAATATTCATAAGCTTACGATTTTGCGCATCCTGCACTTCAATTTCGATTTCGAATTTGCCTTCATTATCCTTCAGATGTAGCAGTGATGAGCGCATTTCTAACGGACACGAGCTGCGCAATTGCTGCGTGGCATATAGTTTCAGGAAACGAGGACGCACACAGCGCACAGTTGTTGTAATCTCTGATTTATATGGCACAAACTGTTTCAATGTAAGTGCATTGTATACGTTGTACGAGAAGATAGTCTCTCCGAGCTCGCGACATAAGACTGTAAAGGCCGCAATCAAGTTTTGGTTGTCAAATGTAATTTCTGATACAGTTATCAACTTGGAATTATAACGATTTCCCTTGGTGAGTTCTGAATCCAATGTATAGATGCGTTGTGGACCATTTGCGTAAATTACATTGCGCGAAGCACCGATGGGCAACACAATCTCTTGTTCACTAGGATTTAACAAACTCAGCGGTTCAAAGACATTCAAATTGACAGAGTCCTGCAGCACTTTGCCTTGGAATTGATATGAAACACGTAGAGTAGTTGCACCCAGTGCGGTGCTTTTCAGCTGCAGTACTTGACAGGCGTTCGGCGCTAATTCAACAGCCTGTGCGTTATTATCCACTTGGAAAATTTGATTGGAAAATTCCAGATCCAATATTAGATTTTCACATTTTGTGTAGGGTACAAGTGAATTGTTGACCAAAGCATAGATACCCACATGCAGACGAACGTAATCATTCAGTGATGTTTCGAAGTTATAACGTTGTATCTCCAAACGTTCCGGCGGCAAAAAATAGATAGGTGCCTGACGAACAATTTTCTGGTTTTTCTGCAGCGCAACTTTGACGTACGTGTGCGCGGAGAGCAATGTTCCCGCTTCATAGACATCCGCGCCAGCCGAGTGTTTTACATTAGAGTCGCGTATTGTAGTTGTAGCCAAGCCTTGTGCATTGATATGCAATATACGTGGTTGCGCCGAGTGCCACACATAGCTGCCATCGCCACCGGTTGCTCGGAATTGAATTTTTTGTGATTTTATGATATTCGGATCGAAGGGTAAAATCACTTTATCTGGCTTAAGCAACAGTCTGCCATAAATCTGTAGTTCCGCTTGTGCTGAGAGCTATGATAAATGAAGAATGAATGAATGAATTTTATATGTATTGTACGAATTGCTCACTATTCAATATATTAAGCCACTTACGTCTTTATAAGAACCGTACACTTCAGTGTTTCCATCTTTAATAGTTTCACCATATAAACGACTACCATTATTGGTCTTTATCGCTATTGCAAAAAGCGATTCATCCACTTCTGAGTTGACCTTGTATTTTGTGCCGAGCGTTATCTTTTGTTGGTCTCTGCAAAAAAACCACTAAATATCAATAATTTGATTTTATGAACATCATCTTATAACTACACACCTTGTATACAAATCATATGCAATTTCATGACGTTCTCCTTCCACCGTTAACCAGTTGTTATGCGGCAATAGGCTAA
Source organism: Leucophenga montana (assembly GCA_035044765.1). Taxonomy (NCBI): domain Eukaryota; kingdom Metazoa; phylum Arthropoda; class Insecta; order Diptera; family Drosophilidae; genus Leucophenga; species Leucophenga montana. The sequence continues at coordinate 623,379 of JAWNNQ010001824.1, forward strand.
TGCCCAATTTATACGGCTCAGCCACGGTTAGCAGCGCACTTAGACCCTTTTGTTTTTCTGCTCCGTTGTCAGCATCATCGGCGACATTACGATCTCTCAGTGTAATTGATGTACGTCCCAGACGCAAACCGGTCGCACTGCAGCCTCTCAAATTAGCCACATACCCGTCGTCAACCTCAAAGAAATATTGATTGTTCAATGAAATCTCGTGCAGCTTGCCCATCTTAAGCTGCAATATGCGAAAATTGATGGTATCGCCAGCCAGTATGTGGACCTCAGATGGTTCGATGATTAGATTCGCCAAGACGCTGATGTACACTTCAATTGTTGCCACATTACTATACTCAGCCTGTGGCATACTAACAATCACCTTGGAAGTACCGGTATTAATGCCCTCCAAGAGCACCATATAGCCCATGATTCCTTGTGTTTCGAAATTGTCCAATGTCTCGGGCACATCATGGTATGGACTATCGGTGAAACTTAGAAAACGTAGAGCCGGCATTATTTGAGTGCTACCCTTGTTTGGCGCTTCGATTGCCCAATTGAATTCGATGCCCTCAAGCGTGGAGAACTCATTGCCTTGCGAGTCGAATGCATGCAGTTCAAATGTTTCGGGTGCTTCTTCCAGGTACAGTTGGCGCGTGGTGGTGCGTACATTCAATCTGTCTATGACATCCACTATGACATCACAACGCAGCGTTTCTCCGCTTGAAATCTCTTGTGCAAAAACAATTGCAGTATTCCGGCTGCGCTCACGAGTGTGCACAGTGACTACCGCTTGGTAAGCGCACTCGCTGCCTATGCCGGCGTAAATGGGTGTTATGGAGATCAGATCTTGACGCGAAGAGGACCTAATATGTAAAATTTATATTTATTTATGAATTTATAGGTTAGAGAGACGGCGCGCCGCTTACCATTTAAAGCAGTTCTTTTCTATCACTTCCAGTGTGAAATTGATTGATTTGTCTTGAAAAATTGGCAGCAACACACGCGGATAGTTTAGCTTAGCTGCTTGTACTGCAGCATTTGCCAAAAATAGTAATAAATACAATTGAAAAATCATTTTGTTTCTCGTTTTTGTGTTAAACGCGCGCGTTTTTTTATTGCTAAATTATCTTCTTCTTCTTTCAATTTTGACTAAGCCGGTTGAACTGACTACTATATATTTGTCTTTCTTACTCTTACAGAGTAAAAATTTGACAATCACAACGAACAATTCAAAATATTATATTGTTTTAAATTTAATGCTAATAAAAAAGTTAATTTCGTTCACAAACTTTGAATATGAAAAGCAAACGAGAGTACTTGTAATAAAAATCAAATCAATGAATATACTTTAGATATTGATGATGAATATTTTAAAACACGATGTATATGTAACTCGAATTTAATAAATGCAATTTCGCTCTATTCAACGGTCCAATTTATTCTGCTTGGCTAGTGCTGCGCGATGTAAGCGACAGCATAACATCTACTTAAATCTAGTTTACAGTTAGGGCTTATACATACATACAAACATATGTACATAGGTAATAACAGTGATTATAACAGTGATTATATATATAGTTTATAGATAACTTATGAATACCCTACCAAATCTCATCCATCTCCGTTAAATAGATGTTAATATAACAGGTGATTCATTTAGATTCTTTAATTTTAAATAAATCACTAAAATAGAATTGAATGTCGCAATTTTCTTATGACCCGAAAGAAAAATCTGTGACATTTACTTTTCAAAAGATAATTTCATTCAAATGTTGACCGCGACTACGCTGTAGGTGGTCCATTCTGAAGGTTCAATTTTCGATCACTCTTTAGAGCATTGCTACTGGTATCTCGCGAATTACTCGAGAAATGTTAGCTTTCAATTCATGAATCGTAGCTGACTTATCGACGAAGGCTTTTGACTTCACATAACCCCAAAGGAAAAATCGAGAGGCGTAATATCACACGATCTAGGCGGCCAGTTGACAGGTCCGAACCCGAAACTAGGTGCTGACCAAAATGAGTTCTCAATAAAGCCATTGCTTCACGCGTTGTGTGTTGCAGAAACCAAATGTCGCCGACAACACGGGCTTTAATATCAAACAACAGAAAGTCCGTTATCATGGTGCAGAAGCGCTCGTCCGGCCTTATTTTAAAAGAGATGATTTGTCAAACAATACTGAATAAAAATAAGATGACAGTATGACATGTCATGCGTGATCTGCTGAAAAAAAAAAACATAAATGAAAAAAATCATGCAGATGAATAACCTGTTATGACTAATTAAGCAGACAGACAGACAAAAATTTAAGAAACGTGCATAAATCATACATACGTGTGTCTTAGGAAAAACAATAATTTTGAAATCAATTTTATTTACAGTACATATCGTTGATACATTTTATAACTTTAACATAAGAAATAAGGAGTATCGAGCATAGGCCGCCAAATTTTTTCCATTGATATCGATTTAGAGGAATATGTCGGATCTCGTTTTAAGACGCACTTCGACTAGCATTGTTCGCATCCATGTTTTTGCAGAGTTGCATAGCCATCTGGATCCCTAAGTGCTTCATTGCGTACACATCTACCCAGGTTTATTAGCGTTTTTTGATTTTTTATTGAATTGGACTTGTGTTGATAACTGCAAGTAGGTTATTATTTGTTATGATTCTATCTGTGACTTTCTGAGTTACATAATGTATCTACGTTACGTACCTTGTTGAAGTTGGAGCTCGCCACAGTGTCCCAGACTCACCATTTCAAGCTGTAATTAAACTAATGAATTAATAATTATGAAGTATCTGTCCATAAGCGTTAAAGGTTTTAGACAAACTGATAGTACCATTTCTCACCCATGGTATATAAATTAATAAATTAATTAGAGACTTTTTTTCCGGCTACGTGGTGAAACACGCTTTCTTCTGCCTGCTTAATATATTCACACAGACTTATTATAACCTTGCCCTTTTGAGTACAGTGTATAAAAACGTTGCCGTACGATTTTTCTATTTATTATAGAAATTTTCAACTGAAATAAAACATGAATTTCCGCTTTTTATTGAATGCACTTTTATTTTCAATATATACAAACAAGAAATAAAAACAAAAATATTTACAATTTTGCATAACGTTCATCCAGGAATACATCTATATTCAGTTTATCCATATAAGCTGGATCGCAGGCGTATTTCTCAAAGTTTCGCACACCCACATCACGCAGAACATCCTCATCGACGAAAAAATTTCCAGTATAACCTGCGGAATCTCTGCTTATAATTGCATAAGCAGCATCGGCCATAATATCGGGTTTTCTTGCATATTTTGCAGACTCAGCGCCCGATAACATTTCAATAGCAGCCGTATGGATTGTAGTGCGTGGCCAAAGTGCATTTACGGCGACGTTTTGATCACGGAATTCCTCAGACATGCCCAGTACGCACATTGACATACCATATTTGGCAATGGTATAGGCCACATGACTGCCGAACCAATGGGGTGCCATATTCAGGGGAGGCGATAAGACCAAAATGTGCGGATTCTCACTCTTCAGCAGATAAGGAAGACAAATTTTAGAGCTATAAAGGAACGAATGGCATATGAAAATCGAAGTGAGGTAGCATAAAATTTTGTTGCTGCAACTTACACCAAAAATGTGCCACGTGTATTGATGTTCTGCATCAGATCATATTTCTTCATATCCGTATCCAATGTTGGAGTCACCGAAATTGCACTTGCATTGTTGATAACTATATCAATGCCACCAAATTTGGCTACGGCTGCTTCCACAGCTTTTTTGATCTGCGCCTCATCACGTACATCCACAATGCAGGCAAGCGCCTGTCCGCCGGCTTCTTCAACTGGAATAAAGTGAAAATAGTTCTAAAATTAACACTAATGCATGGCTTATCTAAGATTGCGGAGGAAAGACTTTAGACTTTGACCACAAAACACACGATCGAATGGTTTACGTACTCTCTGCAGCGGCGCTCCAAATGGTGCCAGGCAACTTTGGATGCGGTTCAGAAGTTTTGGCAGCTATAACAATATTAGCACCATCGCGTGCTGCCTTCAGGGCAATTGCTTTGCCTATGCCACGAGAGGCGCCGGTGATAAAAAGTGTTTTACCTTTAAGTTTCCTAAATGATGGATAAGAAAATATGCATTTCTTAAGTCCTATTTTAAGTTATGAATCGTGCACAAGATTATCAAATTTTTAGTCCTTATCAGTGCAAATGTGTTTAGTTTTAAAGTAAGTCCCATGTACTTGATGTACTTGCGCAGAAAATTCAGTCTGAATAACCCTATTTTAGAATTTGTGGAAATAATTAAAAATTTACCCGCTGCATTTCATGTTGTGATGGGTTGGAAGTTTGCAAGCTAATTAATTATATATACTTTGGCCAAAAGATTTATTGCACTGACCCTTGAACGCTATGATCAGATGTAAACAAACTTCACCTTCTGCAAGAAATTATTTGTATATATATCTCATTTCCAATTACGGACTAACTAGCTTATACAATTTTTGTGCGAGTAAGAGTGAGACACGTAGTCGTTTACGATTTTTTTGTGTTATCGAAGTCGTCTTCGATTATTTTGGCTATCGAAGTTGTAGATTTTAATGAGACCGATTTAAAAAATATATATATATAATCCAACTGTACAGATTTTACTGCACAGTTCTATTTCTATGTACGAACTAGCAAGTAAATTTAATGAAAAGTTTTATTATATATAATTGGAAAAATGACCGCTTCCGATTCGGAAAACAGTGAAAATGTAGACGATGCTATTTGGCACGAAAAATTAAATCTAAAAAGTATACACGATGTGCAGGAAATGGAGCAACCGCAGGTTTTGGCATATGTTGAAAAATTGCATGCAACAATTATTAAGAAATGCAAAAAATTAAGAAAATGCAGACGCAATTTGAAGGATTTGGTAATTTCTCTAATATTAAACGTTAATTCAATTAACTAAAGTTCAATTCACTCGGCACAGTTGGTACATCAAAAAGAGTCGCAGCCAGCGGCAGCTGAAAACGCGAAAAGTGATGAGCCCCCGGAGAACTTGGTGGAGCAGAGTATAGAAAAGGAGCAAAAGAATGATGAAAGCAAGTATTTCTTAACCATTTACACATGTCCATATGTATGTAAATGTCCATAATTGTTTGTGAATGTTAAATAAGCTGAATTTATACAATCTTGTGTTTTGAATAGCGAGGATCACAGGATCACTCTTTAAGTACCAAGAGTGACTAGAATAAAATATGAACAAATTATTGTTCTTTATTACAATTCGGATACCCAAAAAAAAATTACACCCGTCCAAAAATGTTGTTCAATGGTTTTGAACACACACTACTTACTCCCATATTCATCCGGAATAATCGATCCATTAAGTTTAACTATACGATTTTCTTGCGATATTATTAATTAATTACTTTGGTATTGATAGTATTTATAGTGTGAATAGTATATTCATTTTGTCACGAAGTCCTTTTCTCGATCTAGCAATTTCCGTCTCTTTAGCAGTCTTTGAGTACGGGAACTAGTTATTCAGTTTTTATCCAATCTTACTTAAATTCGTTCAGAATCGCCAAATCCGTGTGCCACGTCCCCTTTTAATAGTAGCCCTCATACAAACCAAGTCACAAATGTTGGGTTTTTATACTAAAAAATTTAATTACAGTCAACTAACTTGATGAAGACTTGTTTGAGCCTATGCTTAATACTTGCACTACCCGTTCTGGGTCCGCTTTAAAGTTTTGTGTAAGTAAAATTTTCTTATTTGTTGAGCTGATCACTTAAAACACGGAATGCAATATTTTTTTTGTTTTTTTGGTTCTACACCCTTATTGTTTTCTCTTGTTTATTATTTAAGTTGCAAATACATATATTGTTATAGCACACAATTTTTTGTTAGAAGTTTATATTCCATCTACTTATGTGGTATACATTTTGTTGCGCTTGCAACAGCAGCGACCAGTGCAGCTCCACGTCCTGAGCCGTCTTCGGACAGCATAATATCGAATTCGATAGTAGGATGCACCAGCTTGCGCATTGTATCACGCATGTACGCATCGAATTTGGGATGAAAGCGATATACTGATCCATCGACACCGACAACAACTTTACGCTCATCCATGCGATTTACAAGACCACTGATGCCAACAGACACCAAAGTTGCAGCACGTCGTGCAACGCATTCACAAATATAACGCAACTTTTGACAATCTTCAACCGATGCCTTGTCCACATTGAACAGCTTCTGCAAAATGCTGCGAGCATTGGCAAATTCCGGGAAGTTGTCCGATTCAATATCCGACATGTATTTTGTTTCAAAACAATCAATATGCTGCATCAAGGCGTCAGCCATAGCCTTCCGATTTCCATTAAGTTTAAAGATAATGTTGCGTTGCAGTGCTTCGATCAATACAAGGCGCACAAGGCGTCCAAGATACATGCCGGAGAGCATCTTTTCAAATAGCTGCTTATGCGGATTTAGAGAAGTGCTGTCCACTTCACGATCGTATTTTGTGCGTATGAATTCCAATTGTTCACTCTCACCAAATGCGCCCCATTCTGTGTTGACCAAAACATTGGATTGCTGAAGTCGTAGCTCCGGATCAAGTAGTTCAACAACCTCGACACGTTCAACATAGCAAGCATTGCAACCAGTACCAACAATGACACCAATGCGGCACTCAGGATTGTGATGAGCACAGGACATGAGTGTACCAGTTGTATCGTTCAGTATAGCCATAACATCGATTTGTAAATCGTCACGTCGTTCAATGGCTTCGCGCAGCAAATGTCCGACATCCTGTTGTTCGACACCTGAACACTGAAAGCCCTTCGTCCAGCGTGTTAGCACCGCTTTAGTTAGGCCCAATTGTGCGCATGGAAAAGAAAATGTAAAACCCAGCGGCAAATATGCATTGCGCAACTGCTGCTCTTCCACAAACTTGTCCAGACATTCAGCTATATGATCGAAAAGTTGCACGCCGGGTCCCAACATTAATTCCTGCGGTATGGCATATATCTTTGACTTCACATCTGCATCGTGTTTTCCTTTTAGTGTAACAAGTAGTACGCGAAAATTGGTTCCACCTAAATCCAGAGCCAGATATTTGCCCATCTCGTCACCAGTAGGCAATTCTTGTACATAGGTCGGAAAGCATTTTGTATTCGCTTGCTCATGCGTCTCCTTGGCCAAACCCTTTACGATTTCATTGCAAAAACGTTTGTAGACCTGCTGCACTTGCGAATCGCTAAGCAGAAAGTCTTTCATCAAATTCCGAAGCTCTGCGTCAACCATTTTGCTTTTTTTATGTCGCGAATTTCTTTATTCAGTTCTATAAAATAACGCTGTAACTGCACAACCGAACGAGTTTATCGTACAATTGCAACTGCTGGGCGAAATAAACCTGGAAATTGTTAACTAGATTTAAAGCCATATTTCATTGTAAACACGTCTTTTTTTTTTTTTTTTTTTGTTGTTTTGTTTTTGCTTTGATAAGAAAACACATTTTATAGCCGTATGGTTTCTATATCTAAAATGAGTTATTTCTTCTAATGTGATTTTATTCAATTTTGCATACGAGAATACGTATTATGTGTCACTCAAGCCAATGAATCTTGTGCGATAATTAGTTTTTCTTACCACATTATAACTAATTGGAATTCATGCATTGCTGAACTATTTTTCAACAATTTTTTTTTTTTTTTGAATTGTGTGTTTTATTGCTTTTGTTTAGCTTTTTGCAAAGAACCATAATCTGTTGTTAAACCTAATACATTAATAATAGCAAGACTATAAATGTAGTTAACAACATTCATTCAAATGGTGTAAATGAAGACAATGTTCAGTAAAACTTACTTATATTTTTAATCTATTAGATTAAAAAAATTGGCAGTGATAATGCCTTAGTCGTTTGCTTGAACGCGATACCTCCACATGACGTACAACCTACACGAAAATTATTTTTTGTAATTTATATTTTTTGCTTATACCCTGTACCCATAAGATAAAGGGATATGTTAAGCTGGTACAATTGTTTGTTAAAGCCAAAAGGAAGCGCGGCGGATTCCATGACGTAAATATATTCTTTGTCAGCATCAGAAGTTGCCAGCCCATCACGCCCACATTATGACAAACTGTCCCTCTCTCTCTTATATACACCTTTTAATGTTACTAAGCATTGCAACAAATTTCTTATTACGTTTGGTAGTTTTGTTCGTGGTTTTAATTTAGATCCACACTCGACGGCATCATTCTCTCTTGTTTTTAAACTCTTCACACAATGCTTTCAACGCATTAAAGAAAACTTCGGAGATCCTATAAAATAGGTATGTACGAGTATATTCGTGATCAGCGTGACAAGACGATTTGATCTAGTTCTATCCGCCTGTCTGTTCGTTACTGTCCGCCCTGTTCCCTCAATCTCAGAAGCAATACATATGACCGCGATTTATTCAGTTGTATTTATTTTGTTGTATCGAACATGTTTCAATTAAAGTAATTAAATTGGACACCTACATACAAAAGGTGAATCCAATTAAAATTGTACATTTGTATCAATTAAAATTTGATAAGTGTTGGAATAGCGTTAACAAATTCGATATTACACTTTTGTGTTATAGAAACAAAAAAAGTTTTTAAGCTATTGTTGGGTATACTCCCCCGAATAGAGTGATTCTCGTATGTAAATATTTATATTAAGCTTTCAACCATAAATCATTCCTTTTTGTATATTTGCAGTCTCCGCTTCCGCAGCTTTCAGCTTTGTAGATGAAATGCGCCAAGCAGCTGAACAGGCACAAAGTATCAACAATTTTGTATATGAACCGACGTCGGGTTTGTACTACGATCCGAAAACTGGCTACTACTATAATGCGGTAACTAAAAATAATCTTTATGAGTATGCTTAATAAAACAATACGTACATAAAAGATATCTAGCCACTAAACCATATGGGATTTCTCGAATGACTTTCAAAGGTTACAGTTCTAGAGAAAGTACAATTGTTTAAACTATTTGAAATGCTTGCTCACAATTTTTTTTCTATTGAACATTACATTATTATATTTAGATTGCAATAGTAATTCAATAAAAACAAAACGAAAAATCAATGTGCCGCACTATTTTAGTGATTCATTGCCACATAGAAAAATACTCATATATCAGTAGAAATGAGCAGAACGATTTTTTATTTCAAATTAAACATAAATATCCCTACTTGGAGTGGTTTTCAACTGACGTGATAAATTGCATTTAGAAGTAGAGCGTGCTGCAAGTCGAAGTAACTCATTCAAATAAAATTCAATAACTTTAGATATATTAAGTATTATGTCATTATTTGAGACTAGCCAAAATCTTTGAAAAAAAAAATAAATTTTTTTTTTTTTTTGAGTGTATATACGCTGTAAATATATTCTTTTGCACGCTCTGCAGCCCAAACAGCTTGATGAATTTTGACATACTATAAGGTATCACTAGATTCGTCTTGATTGCAAAAGTGAAAAAGAATATAATATTTTTGTATAGCCTCAGCAGTTTAGGGTACAGTAATACTTTAGAAATAAAAAACAGCCTCTTCATTCGCAGACAATATATTAAAAAAAAAAACAAAAAAAAAACACTATATTAAACAAAGACGCTGCAGATACCCTTTACATTCTTTAAGGCTCCTTTTAAGGACCATAGATTATCTTTAGTGTTCCGATCTGGACATAAGCGAGATATTTTAGTAAAATTCCTGAAGAAGTAGAATAAAATCCAGACTAATATTATAAATGCGAACCAATTTTTATGAATTTTGGTATAGAGATAAATGTCTTCAAGCATTTCAAGTTTACATATTCAGAATCTGCAATTTCCTTTTCAGTGTATTAAATGAACACACCAACTCAGCTTTAAGGGTTAGCCACCATACAAAGCAGTAAGTTTTTGGAGGAATTTTTTTATTTAATTCGCTAGAAACACCAAATTTGGTGTGTTATGTGAAATCTATGAAAATATACCAAATGAGTCCATATCAGACACATAGAGCAAAGCTCCCATACATATCTATGGTTCAATTAAGGATCCTTAGACAAGGTACAGGGTATCTTGAAATCGAGCGCACTTGACTGCAGCGTTTTTTCTTGTTCGATTCGCTTGCATAGAAACTTCGCTTCTGCCGGACGTCTCCCGATACTCTTTTTTTTCTTGTTATATGATTGTCTTGAAATAAACAATGCACAAATCAAATATATACCTAGTATATTCAGCCTCATTTTCACTTACAGATGGGATATTTTCCAAAAAGTGCGCATTTTGATGATGCACAGGTCATTGCACCACCCAGACGATTTCAGTTGCCTCAAATTTTTTCACTATTTGATCAATTGCTTACGCAGAAGGACTGTTATGAGTATTATAATCTCCTCTTAAAGCGTAAAACGTACGCACCGTAGAATACCCAGTTTTGTAATAGGTTTTAATAATTTTACCGCATTGTTCGGTGGTTAAACAATACGTTGTCGTCAGACAATAAACTAACAAAATGACGCTTGGAATGACAGATTGCGGATGACAGTTCTACGGTTTTGATACAGTGATGTAGATAATCCTATATATTTTCCACGGTTTAAGAATAAGGTTGCAACGAGATCCTATGCTGCAAGTGAAATTTTTCTAAGTCTTATAGCGTCGGAAAAAAGAAAGACGGACTGGCAGACATTATTATTTTAACATGACGAGAATATACACTGACTATAAATATTTCTATGCAGGGTATAAATAGTAATCCATGTTTTTTTTTTTATCAGCATTTATCTGAATGCGTTTATAGTTTTTCATATTTAATATTTTATTTTCAGGAATATGGACTCTACTACGATGGCAACACTGGCTGTTATTACAGTTACAATGAGACGAAAAATATATTCGAATTTCATTCGCATGCTCAAGTAAAGGTTTGTTGGCATATGAAGTAAATACGCAATCTGTTCAGCAATAATCGCCATATTTACTGTACAAATTTTTTCCTAATTCAAATTTAGTCAAGCGATCCCTCAGTTGACGACCATTACGTAAATAGTACTCTTTTAAGACGTTTTTCAGATCTGAACATAGACCAAATGCGTAAAAATGCATTAGGTAAGAGTATAGCGGTGAATGTACGATAAAAACGCGGATTTCTTTTCCATGGTTGCAGGATAACGAAACTGTTGCCGACGACAAAAGTGCAGACGATGATGATGATGATGACATCGACGAAGTGGAATTTGATGAATTCGGCGGCGTTATTACCGATAGAGACATGCTCAAAAAGATAAGAGCTCAAAAATCCAAGGTAAAAAAACAAAAACTGGATAATAAAATAAAATCGAAGAAAAAGTCAAAGTCACACAAGGAACGACAGAGAGGAAAGAAGCGGCGTAAACGCTCCAAGAGTCGAGACTCCATTGATTCAAGATCTGAAAGTGAGAGCGACAATGAACGAAGCAGGAAGACGAAACGTCTCAGAAAGGATGTTGAAGATGGCGAATTATCTGAATCAGCTAGTAGCTTGGATACTTCTCCTAGTAGTAGCAGTGATAAGAATTCAGATAGTATGGACAGTGAAAGCAATGTGCCTATTTTTAAGGCTGCTGGACAATTTCAAGGTAAAAAAGTTTACAAATATGTATGTATAAAACTAATTTAATAAGAAATCCGCGCTTAAGTATACTTATATAGTATATACACATATTGTATATACATTTTATTTTTTTATTATCAAGTTTAAACTGACTAATTTCGTCTTCTTTGTAGACATTGCAAGGAAATATCCACCATCACTACGCATTATTGTACAAGAGACCAATGTAGATGAATTAAAAGTTGGCAGCTTGCATCTTATTACTTTTAAGGGTGGCACTCTAGGACGCGAAGGCACACATGATGTCATCATACCCGATGTTAACATTTCAAAGGTTTCATACACAATACCTAAATTAAATACAAAATACGTAAAACTAATAATTTGAATCTATCGTTTAGTGTCATTTGAAATTCAACTACGATACAAAGAAAGCTATCTACGAATGCATCGATTTGGGTTCACGCAATGGCACTGTGCTAAATGGTACACGTATGTGTAACTCCAAAGTTGAAAGTGAAGCACATGATCTGGTGCATGGCAGCGTTATACAAATTGGACAAACCAAACTGCTTTGCCATGTGCATGAGGGCAATAGTACATGCGGTCTTTGCGAGCCTGGACTGCTTATAGAATCTACACAGACGCGTGAGCAAGGCACTACATCGACTGTAGTGCTCACGCACAAGGAACAATTGAAAATGCTGCAGAGAAAGTATGGATTAGAAAATGAAAGTGAGTCGACAGAATACAAAATATATTGTTTTAGTCTAAATTTGAAAAAAAAAACAAATTATATATTTTCTAAGAATTTTTGGAGAGCAAAGCTAAATCAGCTCACTATAATGATCGTGCTGCAACGCGTCGAACCAATATAGGCAGTTCGACGGACAAAGAGAAGACTGAGGTGGCTAGCGTAAACACGTGAGTATTTTAGTTAAAAAAATTATTTTTTTTTTAATATACTAACCCATTTCTTAATTCTTATAGTGCAATTTCAAGTGAGAACAAAGGTTTCAAAATGCTCTCGAAACTTGGCTGGAGCAAAGGTGATGCATTGGGTAAAACCAGTACCAGCCGCGGTTTATTGGAACCGGTAATTGTTTTTCGCAGACACTGCAGTATAGTTTCAATAATATTTATTTTTATTTTAAAAAAATCATTTCTATTGTAGATTAATGTTGTCTCCAATGAGGGTAAAATTGGTCTTGGCTGTGAGCAACCCGCAACTAGTTTAACTTTCACTTTAGCTGATAAAAAGAAATTGGAAAATCTTAAAATAACACAAGAACGTTATAAACGCGCCGATATATTTCTAGATTCGGATGATAGCGATTAAGTAGCAAACGTACATATGTAAAAATAATAAAGCAAAATTTTTGTTTTAGATTATATTGTATATTAATTATTTTTATTTAGTTTATTAAGACACACAATAGACATAATTAACAAATAAAATAATTACAGACATTTCGTACTAAACATTGTTAAACTATCAGTCATTAATAAACTTAATTAAAAAAATAAAGAACAGAAATGCTCAATATGCTGCTTAATTAAAGTGCTTCCAATGAAAACATTTTTTAAAGTTTTTAGTTCATGTAAATGTAAAAGCCTCTTAAGATATGTTTTACGATTGGTTAGAATGTATGAATTTAAATGTTTTTTAACCCTTTACTTTTTTCCTAATCGCAATAAATATGCGGTAAATGTAGATTCATTAAATTGTCTAACTTATTATCTCATTTATAATAATACAATACTACTATAAGAACTTTAAGTGTATATGTAATAAATAGTTCAAGACGCGGATCTAAGACCGCAAAATAGTTTAAACAATTAAGTATCTTTGGAAGTTACATATACATACATATATGTAAATATATATAGTTGTTTTTGTTTTTTTTTTTAAATATATGCTAACAATCATGCAATAGAGATTCTACTACACACACATAAAGATGGTGGATTTTAAAATTTGATTATGTTTTTAAATATTTATTCTTGCATAAAGTTAAAATTTTTCGCTAATATGATTTGAATTATTTATGTTATAATGTAATGGTTGTAATTGTAAAAATCTTCAATGACATGCGCCTACTGACTTAAAGTCTACGAACAATCCTGTTGAGCATGAATCCTTGCGCATTTCACACCATGAATTGTAAGTGCGATTGTTGACACCACATAATTTACTCTCCTCGTGATGCTGCTATAATCAAAGAAATTTTTAAATTATTATTAATCTAAATTAATTAATTAAATTATTTACCAAAGGATGCCGCTTACGCGAGCACTTGTAGCGACATGATACGCAGCGCGGTTCATGCGTCAGCAGATCCACAAGACAAGTGTTCTTCGAGCCGCATTTGATATCCTCGCAACCAACTCGGTCCGCTTAAATGAAATGTAAAAAAAAAAATATAATTTTAAATATTTTGTGCAGTGCGTGCAGCATATTTTGCTATACAATTTTTTTCATTCATTTTCATTTTTTGCAAAAAATTCTTTTTATAACCATTTTTTTAGCCAATTTTCTCTGCTCTAAATGTATTTTCATACGCTGCACGCAACTGATTATTTAATAAGCGCGATAGAAGTTCAAAATTATCGGGATATGTTAAAAATTGGTTCACAAATGTGGCCGGAATCCGTATCGAATGTTGTATACATGTGTGGGGGGTATATTAGTTTAGTTTAGTAGCAAGTATGCTTGTAGACAATTTGATTTAAGCTTCCTCCACACCTATTCCTTGGGAACTACTAAAGTAAGAACTGAAAATTTTTTTTTTTTTAAATTTGCCTCTAATGCTATGAGTCGCCGCATTTTAGAGAATTATTTGTACCTCCAAAAACTTCGAAGATTTCAAACTAATTGAATTCACTTAGTCCAAAAATATGGGTAAAATTGTTGATAGTATTTTATTTTATTGTTTCACCCTTAAATTGTCTACTGTACTATTATCAAACAAGAAAGCATTTAGAATAGCATTAATGTAAACATTTTCATCACTAATTTCATTTTCAAAAGTGTACAAAATATGACTTTAACAATCTTTCTTGTTCTCCTTGGTTTTGCCCTTTGACTGGATTTCCATTAAAAAATTCAGCAGTGAATGTAGAAACAAAAAATGTGTCTGATAATTTCAGTTTAATGGCTCAGCGTCTGCGTTTATGTCCCGCTTCGGAGCAAATCATGTGAATTTCAGCAGGTGTTAAAAAATTTGCCTCTACTGCGCGTCCTCTTAGAACAGGTGAAACAAAAGCGACCAATCTAGAATATGTAGGTGCCATGAAAAAAAAAACTAAATTCTTTATCTTTTATATCTCAGCAACTATTGAATGCAGATGGATGAGATTTGGTACGTACGAGTAGGTAAAGGTCACTGGGGGAAAGAAGATCGACGTGAAAAGGCAAAAAGTAAAGTCGTGCGTTTGAAAAATTATGAAGTGGTAGATTTAGAGTTGAAATATATATGAAAAATACAAGGAGAAATAAGTTTCAGTGAAAAAATTAGCGGAGTTACGCCCCCATTATAAAAACATCTCTGCTTCATACCGGTTTGATGAGGTGTATATATAAAATGTACCGAGAAATAAAATAAGAGCCACTGGAAGAATGGTCTGTTATGTAAGAGAAAAACGAAGGGGGACTAGTTATACAGACGGAGTAGTGACAGACCTAGACCCCGTAAAAGTGTAGACGACGAATATATTTCTATTTCTATTTTGTTTTTGTTGATTTGTTTGTTTTTCACAAATTGATTGGTTTTTCACAATTCTTTAAAAGAAAATTGGATTCACATATATTTTAGTACACTTTGCGGCAGCATAACTGCGTTTTTTAAATGCGCGCCATTCAGGCTATGGGGATCGTAGCGTGTTGGAGTAATATCAATTGATAGGCGTGGTTTTTAAGTTTTATTTCCATCCAGGTCTGTCGGCATCATGTGTTTGAACAGTGTGGACTGTGCGTTTGCCGTCAGGACCTAAATTTTGTTGTTCTTTTTTCAGAGATGATGCGCATTTTCACTTGAATGAATGCGTTAACAAATATAACATGTGCTACTGAGCTGATACCAATCCCCGAGAACTACATGCAAGGCCTTTGCATTCATATAAAATCACAGTGTGGTGTGTAATTTCCTCAGCTGGAATTGTTGGACCGTTGTTTTTTTAAGAGAATGAGGTGACAGTAATTCAGACCGGTATGTGAACATGTGTTTTTTTTTCCACAACGTGGTGAATTGGACTTAGGAGATTTTTGGTACCAACAGGACGGAGCAACGGCTGACACTTCAAGAGCATCGATGGCTGTTTTGAGGAAACACTTCCCGGAGCGACTCATCTCAATTAGACGCGATTTGGTGTGTTTAGCCCGCTCCCCCCATTTGGCCCCATGGGTTTTTTTGTTGATTTTTTGAAATCACCGGTTTATGTCAACCGGCAAAGAAACATACAAGACCTGTAGACCAACATCCGGCCAGAAATTGCCAATATACCCGCTGATATGCTGGTAAGGGTCATGATAAACGCCAGAATTCGGCGTCTTAAGTGTATGGACAATGGCGGCATCACCTACATAATATGATTTCTAAAATTGTGTAAAACAAAACTTTAGATATTGAACCCACACTATAAAAAAAAAAAATAAAAAAAGCTGCATAAAATGGGTTTCATTGTGCTTGGAAAGAAGGAAGATATGCTGCCGCATCCTTGTATATTCATAATGATACACACGACTAGGGCAGCAAAAAAGTATTAAAAACCCTTTAACCCTTCAACTCTACACTGTTTATTGGTACGAAATGATTTTAGAGTCGGCTCTAAAGATGTATCTGATACTAACTAAACTCGATTTTTTTTCTTTTGTATGCAATTTTTTTGTTTGTTTTTAGTTTGTAATTTAGCTACAAACGCCAAATTTGATGAACGTCTTAGATCAATCCTAAGAAAATATTCCACATAGGTTCAAATCGAATTACTATCAGGGGTATCCCCCATATAAATGTACCTCCATTTTCGAATTTTAGTACTAAAAATGTTGTAGAAATGCCTACTTTGGTATATCTTACCTCAGTATTAATAAAATATCCCACATATTTAAATTTATGGTTCAAATAAAGAGCATTCGAGGACAATCGACTGCAGTGATCTTTCTTCTTTTTTTTTCATAATTGATCTAATTCATTAAGCAATGCATTAAACTAGAAGTTTATGCCTTTAAAATGGTGAAAATTATAAGCATTTCTGTTGTGTTCTTCAGGGTGGATAGCAAACGTAGTCCGGTTCAAGTCCATTAAATAGATTTTATAGTGTGTATGGGCTTGGAACGAATTACAAACCGAACAGTTGTTATTTTGTTGTACATTGTTAAGTTATATTCCAGACTTGATTTTAATTTATTGAAGGTTTATAAATTTGACCTGCATTTTATTTTTGCCTATGTCTGTGTATAAGTTTCTCTGGAGATGTTTTAAAAAGTCAAGCCTTTCAATGTTTGATAATCGACTCCAGGTAGCAAGACACAGATTGCCCGAGGCTTCGACGTCTTTCTGTCTATCTGTTTTGATTTTGTCTGTCTGTTCATCTGTCTGACTGTATTAAGATCCACAGCCGCATCTGCACACATTGCGATTTTATCACAGTCATATTATTCACGCTATACAAAAACGCTATACAAGTAAGTCCGACGCTCATGCGCATCACAGTAGCAGAGTTTTGTTGCCATCTGCAAACCCAGACTTAAGATATTTGTACAAAGAAGAGAGAAAGCTAGAAGGTTAAGAAGATTTCTGGTGTGCGTTGCTGCTTATCTGTTTTGTTGCAACATTGTTGCACATGTCCAACTACTTTGCAGCCAATTGCTTGGTGTGTCTGACCAAGCGTCTGTATTGATTAGGTAAAGGACGCATCGTGCCATTGACGAGAACGCCAGGAAGGCCGCTAGCCATTTGCAACTGGAGACAGAGAAAAACCGACTGTGGCCAGACAGTTAAGCAGTATTATTACTCCTTTTGCCAGCGTCGCCAGTTGATTAGTTGCCGTTGCTGCAGTTGCCTGCCTACACTTGTGCTCTTGTGATGGAATCGCTGAAGGTGCTGATAATGCCGTCACAATGCAATGCGCTTATAATTTGTTATATCGGCGCGGAAAAGGAAGTGTGCACGGATGCTGGTTAAGCAGTCACTACAAGAGACGCCTTTACGTGGCGGAACTTATTGCAACGCAACTTTGTATACAACTGCAACATGAATTCACGACGATGTCGACAACATTGACGCACTTGCTTCGTTCTCAACTTTCATTGGTTGTGGGTCATGTTGTGCGTCTGGCTTCAGGTCTGGGTTTCTGTCTACCTCTGTTGCTTCACTGTCTACTGCACTCAACTCACTGTCTGCTACCTTGATGTATGGCTCACTTGCTCTTGGCGTTGCGTGTTTTTAAGGTGATTTTAATACGATCGTAAAGTGTGCGGCAGCAATCAAGCTGCGAGACCGCAAATGTGACGTGACATGGCTGCCCATCAGTTTGGTTGCTTTTGCTGTTGTTTTCTGTTGAATGTTACTGTCGGGTTCGCTACATGGCAATATGGTCGAAGGTGCGTCATGGAAATTGTGTTTTTAATTGTTTATACGTTTAGTCATATTTTCATTTTTATCCAGCAACGTTTGCATTGTGCATGGCCAAATATAAGATTTCTTAAGCAAATGTAAATAAACGCTGTAAACTTCAAAATTCATCGTAGCTAAAATTTTTGTGAAAATTATTAAATTTATCATTCTAGCGTTAGGCACATTACTCGGACGCCACAGTCTTGAGATGCAAGAGTTGCGACACCCGCATAACTCCAGTGCATTAAAATTCCTTTCCTATTCCTTTAGGTGCATTATCGTCATGCAAAAGCCCTGAAATATTTTGCCACAAATCCGGGTGTTTGCTTTGTATTGCTCACGTAAACGGCGTATAACTTCATAGCTCCTTATTGACCGAACGACCTTGGCAAGAACTTACGATTCACCACGAGATTGTAATCGAAAAAGACTGTGAGCAAAACCTACCCATTTGACCGAACTTTTCGAGCTGGTTTCAGTCTTGGCTCTTCTGGCCGCTTCCATTGGGATGATTGGGTTTTGGCTCTTCGACGTCATAAACATATAGCCAGTTATTACACTTTTGTGTAAATCGGGATCATCGTTGACATCATTCAATATCCTGAGCGATGCTCATGCGACGGTTCTTTCAAAAATTTCGGTCAAAATTTAGTAATTTCGGAACAAACTTCACTGCCACACACCCAAAACTTGCATAACATATTCGATGTCGATATTTCGACATTATCAGCAACTTCACTAATAGTGATTCGACGATTCTCCAATTCGACAATTTTCTTCATTACTTTGGCAATTTCATCGGTTGTTAACGTGCTGGGGAGTCTAGAGCGGACAACGCCATTACCATATTCTCGGCCTTCTGTGAAGAGCTTGAACCACTTAATAACATTTTTTTTGCTCAAAGTAGACTCGTTAAATGCTACAAGGAACATTTTATTTTTCACACAACATAATATTAATACAGATTCATTGATCCATTTTTTTCGATAGAAAAAATATTATCAAGCACACTAAAACACGCCTAGCCTTTCTATCTCTCGAAACCAAACTAAAAATGCAAAATGGCTTACCATATCAGTATTTTTTGGGGAATTTGTGTATACCAACATAATTTGAAAGTTGACCTATTTTTTTTTTGTACACATAGTAGCATATCATGGTCACTTTTAGGGTTAAGCCACCGCCCACTTTTCAAATCGTCCCACCGACTTCTAAGCGGATTAATTATAAACTTGATGCCTTGAAACAAATGCTCTACGATTACTTGCCTAGCAGGAACTGCGAGAGTAAACTCTGACAATTCGAATAGTTCTGGGAAATTTGTGGAATTTACTAACCATTTCTTATATGATATCAGCTGTTTTTTGTTTTCCTTTGAACATTATGCATAATTACACTATGCAAAAAGTACAAAATTAAATTTGAGAACGAAACAATACCGTTACAAATATTTCGGTAAAAAGTTCCGGTTTTTAAATAAATTAAAATATCGCTTTCGGTTCTCAATTTGAATCGGTTAATTTCGTTTAACAGTTCTGCTTTCATAGATTGGTTCCGGATCAAATTATGTTGATAAAAATCTAGAACTGGAGGATAGAGTTTATAAACATGCCAAGAAACGAAAATTAGTGTAGCTACATACAATTCATAAATATATAAAATGCACGCGCAGCACTTCACAAAAAGCAAAAGTGAATAATTGTTAATGTTCCTAATTTATTTTAATGCTCTGTGCTACCGGCTGCGTCAGACAATCGCCTACAATTCCCGTAGGAAAGCAAGTCAACTAAACAAATGCTGCTGGCGGCTGTAGACGATCAATGCGTCTGTATCTGTTTTGGGCTGGTTCTGGGTCGATTTGGTTCGGTTCAGTTCGGTTCGGTTTGCATTTTTGTCTGCGTCGCTGCGGTATGAAACGCATAAGCGTAACGCATGCTACCTGTCTTACACAAACAGCGGCGATTCATTCAAAATTTATGAGTTACTCGCCCATGTCCATGTCAGTTAACAACAGCAGACAATCGCATACACGCACTTAGCTCAGCACAGGATGCAATCAAAAGTTAACACTTAAGCAAAAGGGCAACATAAGCGTATGCATGTGTTTGACAATCGAACCGGAGCCAGACCAGACCAGACCAGAGCAGACCTAAAACTTCAGATGGAGCAGGAAACGGCAGCATGCATTGTAAATGAGCTGATATACTCGTATGTACTTATGCATATAAATATGAATATTGCATGCAAGCTTATATAAATCACTTTTGATGCGGTGTTTGAACTAAATTTGCAAATTGTAAATGATATACGGTAGCTAAGTAGTTAGTTGAATCGCATTCGATTATAGCGCAAGTTGCATAAGTAACAAAATACACCTACTTGACTGCCTATTTCAAGTACATGGAGGGCCAATTGTTGGCTGAGACCAAAAGCTGCACCGCTTGCTAGAGTCCGTTACAGGAATACATACTCGTCTATGAGCGAGGAAGTAGATTGTGTTGTTTGAACTTTTAGGATATACATAATTCAATAAGTATTTAGCACAATAAATTGTTGTCCTGACATTATTAATACGCTCTCATAAATCTAATCTATTAAATTATATTCTTAAACATTTCCATTTCTAATTTAGACTTACTAAGAGAATAAATTTATTTTATCAAATTGAAATGAAATTTCATTCCAATTACAAACAGATTATTCGATTTATTCACCTTTATTTATTGAAAAATTTTGACATTTTAATTACTGCTTACAGATCCACTGTATGTAGAGCATAAGCACTCGAATATAGTAGTATGAATTTTCATATTCAAACACGTTATAAACCCATAACTATTTAATTCATTGAGTTGTCGGCTAATATAAGAATATACAAATCAAAGACAAGTAGGCATACTCGTACATACTCGTATGTTTACATTTTTCATTCAAGCGTGTAATTAATGTTTAATTATTCTAGATTTGTGATAATTTTGCCTTTTTTGTTGTTAAATTTAATAACACGCTACAATTTTGTATTCTCATAAACAAAACATAGCAATTAGCACGCAATTTTAGAATGAACTGCAATTGCAGCTGAATGAATTTGTATGAACAAAATGTACTATATACATTTATATACTATACGAAATAATAAAATATATTCAAGCAAGAAACTGTGCACACTGGCATACTAAACCAGTTCAAGTTGTTCTACATCAATATATGAGATGTATCTAAGAGGTAGATGGCGAATCTCGAGTTAGATATTCAGTCAGACTCGGACAGAACGCTCCATCAATTGTCAAGCGGCGAGATGAGACATGCATGGGCGTAATAGTGCAGCAAATTTGGAAATATGATATGAGTAGAAACTGACTACATTGAGAAGAGTGGAAAAAAAAATTATAATTAAAATGAATTCAAGACATATCAAAAAGTTTTAAAATTTGTTGAAAAATAAAACACAATAACAACTCTCCATAGAGTACGAGGGCTGCTATTTATATTTCGGGAAATGGCAACACTAATGTCAAAAGCTAAAATCTGGTAACACCATAAAAAAGTTTGACATTTTTTGACATAAACGTAGTCACAAAGTTTTGATGTACAATTGCTCATTATTTTTTTTTTTTTTTTGTTTACAGTGAGTTAAGAAAAGCAATTTGCCCAAAAAATGGAAATTTCAAGAGAAGGTTTTCGTTGGAATTTTTTTCACAACTTTCGACGTGGATTATCTCAACAAGAATGTGTTAAATAACTCAGTTCTTTGCATGGCAATAAAGCACCATCCAAAACCACAGTATATCGCTGGTATAGTGAATTCAATCGTGGTCGTAGTTCGGTCGCCGAAGAATTCCGTGAAGGTCGTCCAAAATCGGTTGTTGTGCCCAAAACCATCGATGCAGTGCGTGAACTGATAATGCAAGATCGTCATGTGATATATCGTGAGATAGAGGCATCCTTGCATATTAGTTCCACTTCAATACATTCGATTTTGCATGAACAAAATAAAAAATATTTGCTCATAATCGCTCAAAAAAAGGCTCGCGTCGATTGGTGTAAGGAAATGATTAAAAAGTTCGACCGTTGTGCTTTAAAAGACGTGTATAAAATCGTGACAGGTGATGAATCATGGATGCGCATGAGCCGGAAACAACAGCAATAGACCGTGTGGGTATTCCAAGACGAGCCAAATCCAACAAAAAAGTTTTTCGTGGAAGAAGCAAATGATCGCCTGTTTCTTCATGTGGCCACTATTTCGTTTGAGCAACGTAGGACTGTCAAATCTAAGTGGTACACGACCATTTGGTTGCCGGAAGTCTTCGGAGAAATTCGTAAAACCAACCGCCAAAGACGAATCATTCTCCATCATGACAATGCGAGCTCTCACACATCTCGTCAAGCAAGTGCATTTTTGAGCAGTCAAAACATCGAATTAATGACTCATCCTCCGTACAGTCCTGATTTGGCACCCAATGACATCTTCTTCTTGTTTCCGAGTATCAAAGGTAAACTGCGTGCTCAACGATTTACGAGCGCCGAAGAAGCAGTTGAAGCGTTCAAAAACCATGTTTTGGAGGTGCCTCAGAGGAATGGAAAAACTGCTATAACAAATGGTTTGAACGAATGCAAAAGTGTATTGATCATCAAGGGGAATATTTTGAAAAAACAATAAAGCCATTTTCATTTAAAAATGTTTGTTATCATTTGCTATTCCCGAAATATGAATAGTACCCCTCGTATCAGTGATCTCCCAAAAATATGTGACAGACCCTGACTGCGGTTGTCTTCACAAAATAAAATACAAACAAACTAGAAAAAAACTTAACTTCGGTTGAAGCTTTAATACCATTCACACGAAACTTTAAATAGTATTGTAATACTTGAAAGTGGGGGTTTAAATAGGGGGTGGTACACGCTCACTAGTGGATGTTCAAGTTGATATTGACGTTTTCCATACAAATGCATAAAAGTGAACTGTGGGTTTATATGGGACTACATCAAAAGTGGGCGGGACACGCCCCTATGTATATGTATATGAAGCGGTTGCAAGCTAATATTGGTCTAAATGAAGGATTTTTTTCATAAAAAACACAAAATTGTACGGTGGGTTTGTATGGGGGCTACCTCAAAAAGTGGGCGGGCCACGACCAATTGTCTATGTATGCTTAGCGGCTGACCATAAAAAGGCACCATATCGCATTTCAACCTAATATTGACTCTAATCAAAAAGTTTTTCTTACAAAAAGTCAAAAGTGGACCATAGGTTTGTCTGGGAGCTACCCCAAATAGTGGGCGGGCCACGCCCGTTAGTCTATGTATGCTAAGCGGCTGACCATAAAAAGGCACCACATTGCATTTCAACCTAATATTGACTTTAATAAAGAAGTTTTCTTACAAAAAGTCAAAAGTGGGCAGTAGGTTTGTATGGGAGCTACCCCAAATAGTGGGTGTGGCAGGTCAATCTTGATACTCTATTAAACTACAATAAATAAGAAGTATATGTGCCAAATTTCAACTGGATAGCATAAAAATTGGTCCCCAAAAATGCGCAACAACATACAGATGGACAGACAGACAGACGAACACGGCTAGATCGATTCGTCCCGTCGAGCTGATCAAGAATATATATACTTTATGGGGTCTACGATGGCTCCTTTAATGCGTTACAAACTTTCAGACAAACTGATAATACCATTTCACACTATGTGTGAATGGTATAAAAACGTTAACTTCGGTTAAACCGAACAGCTTTAATATTCTATTTATATTCGATACAATAAAATAAATACAAAGTGGTTTTGCTTGGGAGCTATAACGTCTCTCTATTAAATTGTGATCAAAGTCACCACCAAATTTCACGAAAACAAATATTTTTTACTATTTATTAGGTTTTCAATATTTTCTAATTCGATTATTTGACATGATCGAAGCGATAACCACAAATGATAAAGCTTTCTGTTGAATATGAAAGATCAGTGTTTTTGTGTTGACAGTCTGTATTATGCGCCAATTTTACACTGTTTTTAATTTATTTGCGAGTAACGCCCCCCTTGATGATGTTTAACATTTTTTGTATGGGAAAAGTCGAAAATCGACTTCATGAATTGACCGAATGTGCCTAATGCAATGTTTTAGTGGTCTAAAACCATCTTCGCATTATTGCCTTACAAATGAAACCGGTTTGGGGCACATCGGTTGGATGGTGTCAAAGCCTATAACGGACATAGGTAGAAAAATTTGTTTGTGTTTTATATATATGTATATGTATAGATTTGTGGGTTCTCCGATGTTTCTTTGAATGTTACTATTTGGTATTCAGTGTAAAGAGTATAAATAATGCTGTAGTCGTGGCGCCTGAGTGTTAGATAATAGTAAGACTTGAAGAATCAGATCAGATGTTCTAGATCAGGAAATTGATAATACATATGTTCATTATAAAGCACTATGGCAGAAGTTTATTACATAAACGTCCATGAAGTATATAAAACTTATATCATACTAGTATTGTAGCGGGTATCCGATGTGTGCTGTATATATGTATACTCCTACACAGAAAAAAAGCCATTCTAAAAGTATGTGTGAAATTCTTGTTTTTAACCCAAGGTGTAATTCAATTTTTTTTAGTCGATTCATACTTAATTACAGCACGGGATTGATTTCTAAAACAAGCGCGGAAATATTTAGAATAAATATATATATATATATATATATATATATATATATATATATATATATATATATATATATATATATATATATATATATATATATATATATATATATATATATATATATATATAATTCTAAGAAAAAATCTGTACTCAAGTCAGTACAAAAGACTCAGAATAATCAAATAAGTCCTTTTGACTTGAAGTAAGTAGAAAATTCTTAAATCAAACTCTGCGAGGAGAAAAAACCTGATAGGAAAATATAATTTACTCTCTCAGCTATTTCAATTTCTTCGCTCCGACTGTAAGTGCAAATTTCAATGGATTGTGATTCGCCAACTCCGTATATCAGATGCGGGTAAGCCGAGGTAGTTAAGAAGATGGCATTTCTCAGCGTCATTCGCATGTGTCATGGTTCGATGCTAGTTTTATCCATCAAAGAACATTTTTATAAACTGTTGTAAGTATGTACAACAAAATTAAATTAGAATTATCTAAGAATAGAACAAAAGTACAAATATACTATCTATAAGAAGAATGTTATGAGCTTTATATTATTTGGAGAAAAGTAGGCGTAGCCATGAAGCTGATACGAAAATTAAGCAAAACCGATTGCTATGTGTGTAAAATGGTTGGTTTTATAGTAGGCCTTAATTTACATCAAAATTTGCTTTCTACAAACTATATTACAAAAGAAGGCTAAGAAAATATGACAAATAATTTTTGAAGCAAGTCGAGGCAGACTGTAATCTGAGTAGGTGAAATAATTGCGCGGTAGTAGCATAACATAGCAATTGTATCACTAAGTATTTAAATATTTAGTGTTTGGGATTGAAAAGCACCCACTGTTTGCTTTGTTGACATATATTTACCATAATTTGTTGAAAATCTTGAACATTGTAGTACATCAAATTTTTAATTTTCCGATTTAAAATTTCATAGACTGCATAGGTCTATTTTAGCAAAGGCCGTTAATAGTTCTTCAATATAGAGTGATATATTTTACTTTAAAGAAAGTATTCAAACTATTGAGCAACGCTTGAAACAGTGTTTGATTGTGTTTATTACTCATCTGGGTAAAAAAAATTTATTAAGCATAAGAATATGATTATATGATCTTCCTTCAAAGAAAATTAGAAACCATATGTAGACATCAACTTATAGAATTGTAATAATGTCTTTTAATAACCATATTAGGGGCCGTTCTCACGACTTACCGATAAAAAAGAAAATACGAAACGGCAAGATATGTTAAAGGCGAAATAATATTGAGTAGTGCTTTTCACGACATCACAATTATAATAAATCAATTTTGAGTAGCCCTGGACAATATTTGAAGAGGTGGACAGTCAAATTGCGAAAATGTAAACACAATAAAATTATAAATTAGCAGAAAAAAAATGGATGAGAGTGAGCGCCACCGCTGTAGAAAAAAACGAGCCAACTTATTAATATAATGTGTGTTTGCTTTTAAAATTTTAATACAAAATTTCAATTTTGTTTGTTTTCATTTTGCTTTTGCTTTGGTTTTTTATCGATCGAGTTGGCAGGTCACTTTGCAAAAAATTCTGATAAATTTATCGGCTCGCCGAACTCGGCGTTACGGTTATAGGCTTAATAAGAGTCGTGACATTGAAAACTAGCATAACGCCTGAAAAATATGCGCGGTAAAGTTAAAGGCAAGTCATGAAAACGGCCCTAAATTGTAGATATCTTGAAGTAAATAAGGGTAACAAAAAATTCAACTTTTGAAACTGATCTGGCATTTAATATGTAGTGTATATAATATATATGTGTATTTGTTGTTTATACGTCTTATTATTAACCACAAAAATAATATGCCATATTTAATGAAGCACTAGACATAAAGGCTGGACAGTCACTCAGATATGCAGATGACAATCAGGGCAATGGTTGACAATCATAGAAGCGTATAAGCATATGTAGTCAATTTACACAAATAGAAATATATGCAACTACAACTACGCAAAAGTAACGCGATATAAGAATAAGATACAACCGCAAATGACAGCATCAGAAACAACGACATCAACGGTAGCAACATAGTAGTTGGCAATCCAACCACTTGGCCAACATTCATTCAACCACTTGGCCAACATTCATTAAAATCAAAATCCTCCAGTCAATCAAATGCAAAGTTGCGGTTTACAATCTTCCCGTAAAAATCGTTCAAGCTAAGCGACTGCAACATTAACATTTGAAGCGTTGCAGCCGCAAGTTGCAACAGCCGCAGCCGCAGCCGCAGCCACAGCAACATCAACATCAACCGGCAGCATCGATGACAGCAGTAATTTTCGCATTGCAATTGCTGCAATTGCTGCAATGGCAAATGGAAAATGATAATTACATATAATTAATAATATTATAATTGAAAGCATATCGGATATCAACCAACTAGCTCTTATTAAAATCAATTTAATGCGTTTTTAAATCGATACGTGGAAATCACAGCAGCTGCAACATTGTTGCCACATAATTTTGCCACACAGCGCCGTGCACATTACATTACACAGTCACACCCTATCTCTCGCCAACTGTTCGACAATGTTGCAATTTTCATGCAACTTCATACCTACCATATTAATTTATTTCGCAATAAAACAAAAAATTCAATCTTATTATCATTTGGCAATTGTCTAAAATATAGTTGTCTTACCTCGGCATGGTCCCGGATATGCAACGGCAATGGCACGTCCAATTTTGCAAATCATACGATTTATATCACATGTACTCTTGTATGTCTTGCCATCGACGCCGCAGACAGCACGTCGTGGCTCGATTACTTCATGCGTGCCAATTGGCGTACGCCGTGCCGATCCCGATCCAGATCCAGTTCCAAATACAGCTTCACCTTCTGCATCGTCATCATCCGGCTGCCCATCAGCATCAAGATCATGCATGGTGGACCAATCATGATGTGGACAATCGATTTGGCATGTAATACAATGTGGTATCATGTAGTGATCCTCAACACAAGTTAAGCCGTTCAAGCATTTGATGCCATTGCAACTGGCTGCAAGAAAGCGTAGTTTTCGATTTAAATAAATTATTGTGATTCTCTTTCGAAACTTTTTAAAACTTTGCGAAAATATAAACAGAAAGAAAATGTTAAATTCGATAGAACCGAAGATTCAATGGTCTTCACACGCATTCACTTCATTTTGAAGGTGACTAGCTCAAAACTATGTGAAGTTACCGACTGGTAGAGGTCACCATATCGAATTTAAAATAAATATTAAATAATATTAGTTAATATACTAGTTGTGTCATATATTGTATTTTCAGTGTAGAATATAAGAAGTCTCCATACCCGATTTTAGATCACTATCTTCGTTTACCCATTTTATTTTTGATAAAGTTTTGTACTCCTAAGTTGAAGATATCATAGGGTCTTGTTCATTCGAGTCGTGTCTGCAGTCCATCCGTTCTCAACAGAGTTGGCGCCTTCTGTTTGTTTATGGCTTGTGAGCTTCGCTTTCTACAGATTTGCGGAGTACGTAAGTTCAACAAAATAATGTAGCTCTTTATAGTATACTCCCCTTCCCCAGCCACCATTTCCTCTGCCACTGTTATCCTACGCGTTGCTGGCCTTCCTCTGCTATTTCCCCCTTTTTCTCTGTGTAGATATTTGCCACTATTGCCAATGCAATGCGACGAATATGTCAGATATACTATACGACCGTCTGAACATACTCGTAGCTTAAGAAATATACAATCTATACTTTATGGGATACTTTTATATCAGTAGTGGGCAATCTTTTTGTTCTGATCTATATGTTGTTTAGTGTCAAAACTACTGTGGTGAAGCGTTATGAATCATTTTAAGATAATTAATTACTCAGGGTCATATTGCAATATGTCAGAAACCTTCTCCAAAAAGAGATATTTCTTATTACTCAAACTAAGAGTTATAAATGTATTATATCGTAGTATGGTTATTATATTCGTGCACATAAAATACCTATTTGTCAAGATCTAGTTACTATACCATTATGGTTCAGCTTATTCTTCACATACTGACTACAAGGTACTGTAAGATTCCACCATATCGAATTTCAAGTTGATATTGACGTTTTTCATACAAATGCATTAAACTAAGCTGTGGGTTTGTATATGTATATGAAGCGGTTGTCTACTAAAATCCACCAAATAAAATTTACGATTTAAATAAAGAATTTGTTCATAAAATATACAAAATTCCACGGTGGGTTTGTATGGGGGTTACCCCAAAAAGTGGGTAGGCTAGCGTCAAGCGTCCGCCCACTAGAAGTTACCATATCAATTATAAAGTTGATATTGACTACATTTAAAAAGTTTTTCCTACAAAAAGTCAAAAGTGGGCGGTGGGTTTGTATGGAGCTACCCCAAAAAGTGGGCGTGCGGGTTACTCTTGATACTCTATTAAACTGCAATAAAAAGAAGTGTATGTGCAAAATTTAAACTCGATAGCATAAAAATTGGTTCCCAAAAAATGCGCAACAACATACAGACAGACGGACAGACGGACAGACAGACAGACAGACGGACAGGGCTAGATCGACTCGTCGAGCTGAACAAGAATATATATACTTTATGGGGTCTACGATGCCTCCTTTAATGCGTTACAAACTTTCAGACAAACTGATAATACTATCCAAACTCTGTGTAAATAGTATAAAAAGAAAAGAGTTACAAATAATAGCAGATTAATTAATTAGAAAATAAAAATAAATCATACTTTTTTCCGGCTAGGTAGCCTTAAATAGAGAGCATATACGGTTCAAATAGCCTTATTACGGATATCTGAGTATGGTCAAGGAGAATCTAAATGTTTGAAGTCTCTAGCATTTACAGTTCCTGAGATATGTTGTCACAGACATGCACACTTAGTGACGGACGGACCGAAGGACATCGATAAATCCACTCAGTTTCCCATGCTGATCAAGAATATATATGTATATACATTATGTAGTCTACCACGCCTCCTTCTGCCTGTTACATACATTCGCACAAACTAAAGTATTTATTATGCCCTTGTCCGTTTGGTGTACCCAAAGGGTATAATTATGGAAAACTCATCATAATTATGTTGCTTAACGGTCAATCGAGCAACTTTGAAAATAAGTAGCAATCATATGTATACTTGTAAATGAAATACTATTCATGAAGAAAAATTGATTTGATTATTCTATAAATATGCATTCATTGGCGATTCATAAAGTTAATCGGCAACATCGACATCATCATCATCGCTTTTGCATAATATATACCAGCCAATAAACAGAGAAATTTATCATTGAGAATTGCCTATGATGCGAAACGCATTGGCGCCAACTATGACACCAGCTAAAGAAAAAACAAGTACATAAATAAAAAATTGCAATAATATTTCTACATGAAATTATTGGATGACTATAAATGAAGGCGACGACTTCGAATACGAAGACGAAGACGACAAATGCATTTCAAGCGCTTGAATAGACGTAGATACAGACTTACTGCATCCCTCCTTCTGTGATGGATGGTTGGATGGATGGATGGAGGAGTATGGTAGCGGGGATTAGAATGGACATCTGTGGCACGCGCACGTCCGTTTGATTATAATGCGCGGCTTGTCTTGTCTTGCCACCGCAGGCTGGTATGGAATTTCTTGCTGCTCTCTCATCCATGCAAATGTCTTCTAATCCAACAAGTTTCGAAAATCGAGAATGTCTGCTGACCAATGCTAAATCCACTCGCAGATTCTTTTTGCCGCCTAGCAGCATACTTGTATGTGCATTTATTGATCGTTTGAGCATGTTTGCGAGTGCTTCCTGTATCATTAAATGTCTAGAATTCTATATAATCTATGTTTACTGTTGCTGTATGTCGCATGCTGCGCGTTTTGCTCATTTACGCTCTGTTTGCTGTCAGTTGGAATTTTCATTATGGGCGACAAGTTGTTTCAAATAATTAAATGTTTAATCATTTGTCTTGCAATCGAATTATCGAACTGATAAAGCATAGTTTGTAATAGTTTTTGCTGCTATGGTTACAAACACATACGTAAGTACAAATCTGGAATTTAATTCCAGTATTATATTCCAGCATGTATTGTACTTTTGCTTTCAAGCAAAAAAATTTGTAAAAAAAAAAAAATAAAATAAAATTTTATTATGTGGAGAAAAATAAAATTTCCCAAAATTCAAATACAGATACCACTTGTGCCACTGGTTTTTCCAATCTCTCACGGAGCACTTCTTATATGTGATTTTTGGTATCATCTTAATCGTGGTAAAACGCCGCTTTTTTATGGGTCTTTTCAGTTTTAGGATCATGATTAAGATGTGGTTTTTAGCCAAATAATCACGAACAAGCAATAATTTGTGAGCAGGTGCATTATCGTGGTGCAAAAGCCATGCATTGTTTTATCACAAATCCGGGCGTTTTCTTTGTATTTGCTTCACGCAAACGAGACATAATGTCAAAGTAATATTCTTTATTGACCGAACGACCTGCTGATAAGATCTCACGATGCACCATACTATTGTAATCGAAGAAAACCGTCAGCAAAACCTTCACATTTGACCTTGGCTCTTCAGGGCGCTTCCATGGTGATGGTTGATCTTTGGTTTCAATGTCATAATCATATACTCATGTTTCGTCACCAGTTGCGATCCTTTTGATCAAATCTGGGACGTCGTTGACTTTATTCAAAACTTACGAAAAAAATTGCATGGCATGAGCAAACTCAATAATTTCTCTAATAGTGATTCGACGATTCTCCATATTCTTCACTGCTTTTAAAAGTCACATTTTTTTTCAACATAAATTTCAACTTTTTCCCTCATTTTCCACCATGATGCAAAAAAGTCGTAAGTATATTCTGCGTGCTTAAGGAATATCACATTAGATTGTATGGGCAGTATAAGGCGAAGGATTTTTTGATTTCGTTGAGTACGAGTTGAGAGCCTCCAATTAAAAAAAAAAATAATAATAAAATAACTAGAATAAACGTTAATTTCGGAAGTACTGAAACTTAAATACCATTCCCACAAAGTTTCAACTTGTGTACTTAGCTAAAAAGGAAAAAAGTCCTAAAAACCTAATGGTGGGTGGGAACATTAGCCTCTAAAAGTGGGTAGAACATGACACTTGATAATTATGTGAAGCGTCCGTTCATAAGCAGGCACCATATTGCATTTAAAGTTGATATTGGGTGTAATAAATAATTGTTTCATATGAAAACAAAAATTTTGGCGGTGGGTTTATATGGGTGCTACTCCTAAAAGTAGGCGGGGAAACTTTCCTTGATATTTATGTGATGAGTTCTTCTATAGGAAGCCACGATATCCAATTTAAAGTTATTGTCGACTGCAATAAACATGTTTTCTATGCAAAAAGGCAAAAGTGTACGGGTTTGTATGGGTGCATCCCGAAAAAATGGAGGATCACAACCATTGATATACTCGTATACATATGTGACAAATTTTTAAGTTGAGATTGACTGAAATAAAGAAGTTGTTCATACAAAAAGTCAAAAGTAGGCGCACTGTTTGTATATGGGCTACCCCAAAAAGTGGGCGTGGCACGTTAATATGGATACTCTATTTGACTGCAATAAAAATAGGTCTAGGTTCCAATTTTACCCTGGTTATCATAAAAATTGGTACCCAAAAAATGTGAAACAATATCCCGACGGACAGACAGACAAACGGACATAGCTAAATCGATTTGTCTCATCGAGCTGATCAAGAAAATATATTTTACGGGATCTACGATGCCTTAGAAGAACTGATAAACCCATTTTAGCACACTACGTGTAAATGATATAATAAAGGTCGGCACGGCACGGCGCGGCACAGTAGTATTTTTACGAAACGGCATTTTTAGATTGGAGTGAAGCAACTTTTAAAATTGCAGTCATATTTTCTTTTATAATATTATAATTAATTTCAATAAGCATTCTTACTTACTTCGACAATGTCCACGATAGGCGACCTGTAGATTTGAATTATCCGTGCGGCAAGCACGTTTCTTTAACTGACACTCGCTGTTATAAGTGCGTCCATCGGTGCCGCAAACTGGATGAGAGTGATGCTGTAATTAGTTAGTTAGATTTATAAGTCAGTTTTATATAGTATCATATATAGTATATACCTTTACATATGTGTATAATATCTAAGTCTATATACTCGCACAATATATCAGCAGTACATAAAACTTACCATTGCTTCATGTTGTTGACTTGGAAATTCATGCTGACTGAATTGATCATAAATTCCGTCAAGAAATGCTAAATCATCAGAATGAACCGCATTAATGCTTGCGGCATCAGCGGCTGTTGCCGTCGTTGTTGTTGTTGTTGTTGTTGTTGTTGTTGTTGTTGTTGAGGCAACGCCAACGCCTCCTCGAATGTTGCCACCAATGGATAATGTTGCCGTTGCAGACGATGTTGCTGTTGCTAGAGCTGATGACGTAGCAGTTTTACTTCCGTGTTCAATATTATTGTTGGCGTTGTTGTTGTTGCTCAAAAAACGTCGTTCACCAGACATTGTGGAATTTACAGGAGTGGCCATTGCCGCCATTTCAGACAATGTTGATGATGAGGTTGCTGTTAGTGTTGTCTGCAACATGCCCGTTGTTGCTGCTACCGTAGATGTTATTTTGGATGTAGATGTCGTTGCGGCTTGGGTATTATTTGCCATATTACTTGCCTGATCCTTGTGCTTGCGTTGCTTATGCCTGTGGTGATATTTGTTGCGATTATGTTGATGTTTACGCTTACGATGAGAGTCCTGTGGCAATTGCTGTTCATGATTTGGAGCAAAACCAATGTTTCTGACATTCTGATAAATGTGTCTAATACTGTTGTTGTTGTTGTTGTTGTTGTTGTTGTTGTTCGTGTTGGTGTTGGTGTTGCTACCATTGCTTGTGCTGTGGTCTCTCTGTTTATAGTTTTTCTTCTTCAATTCATTGGGTTCGTTAGCAAGCGACTTATGTCTAGACTGAACGTTGTGTCTGTGCGTATTGTCCAAAGCAGTCGACATTGACGATCTTGTTAAGTCATCATTGCTTTTGCTGTTGTGGTTTGTATTGTGCATGCGCCTGTGTCCTGTATGCGGATACGTTGGCATCTCCACATTACTCAATATCTGTACACGACGCGTGGTGGGCTTTTCAGTATCGTGCTGCTGCTGCACATTGGCTGTAATCAAAATTCTACTCTGCTGTTTAAGCGATTCACGCTTTCTGTGACTCTGAGGCTTTTCTTGGCTTTGACTTGAACTTTGTAGTATGTGTAAATTTCTTTGGTTGTTACGGCTTGGCGTTTGTGAGCGCTCGGCAACGTCTAAGCCTAGATTGATGTTTGTAATTTCACTACTTAGACTACGTATATCGCGAGGCGATTTTTCAGCTGCTATTTGCTTCTGATGCTCCTCCGCGCCACTGGGTCGTCGATTTCTATGCTCTGGCATATAGTTGTTATGTGCATTGCTGTGGTGATGTTGTTTTTGCTTGCGTCGCACAGCCGCACCACATTCTGGTGCACAAATGCATTTTGGGCGCCCTTTACGTTTGACGCACTTCTTACTTGGCCCACATTTAACACTCTTGCAGCTTTCTGTGTAAAAATTGTGAAGTGGAAAGATTTATTCTCAAAATTTAATTTGCAGCTACTCTGCAGTTGCTAGTAGATTTTGTATTAAACTAGCAACACTTTGATGTCGCACAAATAAAATATGGAAGTATAAAACGCAATGCAAACTCACCTCTACATGGCGCACATTCCATGCCGCCTCCAATCGCTGTCGCAAAGAAGTACTCGACACTTGTGAGCTCACGATCCGTGTAGGAGAATTCTGGGTTGGCGCAGCATTCTGATTTTGTGATGTTTAGCGAATAGATCTCATTGCATTTGCCATTGTCGAGCGTTGTCTGCCAACAGGCGCCAGCTATAAATTGAGAGATGCATTTTTTGCGACTCATTAGTGTTTCTCGAAGAATATTATACGCAATTAGACTGACACAAATGGGTCAACAAAATATGTTGCTAATTATTTGTGCAACGGGTCATGTGAGGCAACATGTTCAGTAGCACTAATATCCATATATTACGCACGAATAATATGCTTATTTAGTTACTAGTACTTCATTTTGCTCGCTGAAGTTCAAATATGACAGAGTGTGCGATGGGGTTACCTATGTATATGTGTATACTTAAATTAAATATTTGAAGAACAATTTAATTGCAGAGCAACCTAATCTCAAAAAATTGGAATTGAGGAAATTTGCTCATTGTTTTTTATTTCTTATTCTTCACCCATGAAAGACTCATCACTAAGGCAGACTCTTTCAGATAGTAAAAAAGACATGAGTATTTGGTTAAATTTTCAAATACAAGTATGTTGGTAATAAAAAAGTTGGTAAATTTAATTGAATGCGCATTTTTTCTCATGTATTTGTTGTGTCTCCGTTTAGTGTTTCCGCTGATTTATATTTATACTATATATTAAAACATAGTGTGAAATGGTATTATCAGTTTGTCTGAAAGTTTGTAACGCATTGAATATATTCATTTTCAGCTATACGTGCCGAATAATATCTTTCTGTCTGTCTGTCTGTCTGTATCTTCACACTGAATGCCAATAGTAATATAACTTAGACACAATGTTTGCAACGCCTTTAAGGAAACATCGGAGAACATATAAATTATACTATATATTCGTGAACAGCACAACACGACGAGTCGTTCTGGCTATATCCGTCTGTCTCTCCGTCTGGATGGTATCCAATTGTAAATTGGCAATTTTTTATTGCAGTCAAAAAAAGTACCGAGTTTTGTGGAGTAGTCCCCATACAAACACCCCGCCCACTTTTGACTTTTGTATGAAAAACTATTTTTATTTAATGGACGGACGGTTTACATATATGTACATACATCAATGAATGTGACCCCCATTTTTTTTGATTAACCTCCACTTTTTTTGACTAACCCACTGCCCACTCTTGTGTTTTTGTAAGAAAAACTTCTTTATTTAAATCAATATTAACTTGAAATTCGATGCCGCTTCATATACATATATATATATACATATGGGCGCAACCCGACCGCTTTTTGGAGTAGCCCACGTACAAACCCATGGCCCATTTTATACTTTTGCATGATAAACTTTTTGAATTAAGTCGATATTTGCTTAAGCCCAATACTGAGATCGATGAAAATTTTTGATGATGAAATTGTTAATTATTTCTGCTATGTCAAACAAACGAAAAACAGTGTTCCCAAATCAACATGAAATACTGAAATCAAATATTTATTAGGTGAAAAGTCCACAAATTTTGATTTTTCTTTGGGTTTTTCTGACGGAGATGCAAAAGGTCACACTGTTTGTCACCTATTTTTTGAGTATATAAAGTGTTTTCAATAGCAAACATTTTTGTTATCCGAGTACTTGATGAAAAACAGTTCGTTCCGAAATTTTTTGATTGTTGTTTGACAACGTTTTTGTATATGAAGTTTTTTTGGTATCATAAATTTTCATCGATCTCAGTATGGAGCTTAAACAAAAAAGTGTCCTCCCTTCTTTTTGAGGGAGCATCCTACCTCCTACCTACCGCTCACTTTTAGGCATTTGTATGAAAAATTTTCTTCATAGAAGTCAATATTAACTTGAAATTTGATATGGTGGCTTTTTATGGATGGTCGTTTCACACACGTATGCTAATGGGCGTGTACCGCCCACTTTTTCGGGTATCTCCTATGCAAACCCACCCCAGGTTTATGTTTTACAATACAATTTGAAGCTTCGAGCTTCGGTTCAACCGAAGTTAATGTGTTTTTTTGTATTCATTTGTATTGTTTTGGTTGATTGTAATATCCAATTGAGCTATCATGTTGACATGTAGTTTTAGATTTTCGACAAGATGCTTTCAATTAAGTAGAGAACCGAACTTGATATCCTAGAAGAAAATTGAATTTTATAGTAAACAAAATTTGCATCGGAAACTGAGTCAATTTAGCCATGTCCGCCTGGATGTATGAGACAACGGATCTCAGGAACTATAAGGGCTGGAGACTTCAATCATGCATATTTCGATTCTCCACGTACACGCCAACTATTTGATGTGTATGAATCGATGTAGTAGATGTGTAAGATGCCGCCATGTCGAATTTCAAGTTGATATTGACGTTTTCCATACAAATGCATAAAAGTGAGTTGTGGGTTTATATGAGATTACCTTAAAAAGTAGGCGGGACACGCCCATTTGTATATATATATATAAAGCAGTTGTCCACAAAAATCCACCAAATCAAATTTTAAGCTAATATTTATTTAAATGAATAATTATGTTCATAAAAGACACAAAATTGCGCGGTTGGTTTGTATGAGAGCTACCCCAAAAGATGGGCGGGCCACGCCCATTAGTCTATGTATGTTAATCGGCTGTTTATAAAAAGGCACCATATCGCATTTCAACCTAATATTAACTTAAATAAAAAAGTTTTTCTTACAAAAACACAAAAGTGGGCAGTATGTATGTATGGGATCTATCCCAAAAAGTGGGCGGGCCACGCCCGTTAGTCTATGTATGTTAAGCGGCTGACCATTAAAAACCGCACTACATTGCATTTAACCCAAATATTGACTTTAATAAAGAACTTTTCATACAAAAAGTCAAAAGTGGTAGTTGGTTTGTATGAAGGCTACATCAAATAGTGGGTGTAACGGGTCTATCTTGATACACTATTGAACTGCAAAACAGAGAATTTCAACTGGATAGCAAAAATTGGTCCCCAAAAAATGAGCAACAACATACAGACAGACAGGCGGACATGGCTAAATCGACTCGACTCGTCTCGTCGCGCTGATCAAGAATATAATACATACTTTATGAGTTCTACGATGCTTTCTTTAATGCATTACAGACTTTCAGACAAACTTATTTTCTTTAAAATTTTTTTTTTTCAAATTTCATACATTAGCAAGGGTGCAGCGTATTTCGTAGTCGTGAATACATGAAAATAAAACCTCAAAATGAATCACCCGTTATGAACATATCTGGCAATTTATTACGAAATCATGAAAATGAGCCTCACTGTGAGCTTTGCAATGTCATAGACTTCAAAATTGTCATGCAAAAAGTCTAGCATTTTTAATGAACAGCTTGATTTCTAGAAGATTTGGGACAACTGAAAAAAATTTCATTTTTCATTTTATTACACGACTTAAGTTATTTTTCCAAGAAATGACTATGCGACTTATGCAAAAGGAAGATTTTTATTAAAAATCATTTTTCTAACTAAAAACTCTTTAAAAAAAACCAAAAATTAAATAATTTTATAAATGTCGTCGCAGAAAGCAATGGAATAAAAAATCAACAAATCTATCATTTCAGGTAGTTGAGATGCTTTTGTATCTCAAAACGGCATACTATAACAAATAACTACGCCAATGTGGCGCCTGTGTGGCAAGATGTGCTAATCTATTTAGCGCTTATGTCTTCGTTTTTGTAGGAAAACTGTGGGAATTATTTCAATATCGATAAAGTTCACATGCCTGTGTTACGCACCTTCTACCTGGCCAGGCGTTGAGATTAGCATCAATGGTATAAATAACGCCAACATCAAAGTAAAAGTTGAACGCATTAAATATAAAGTAGCTGAAGCGTTTGTTGCTTTTATTTCCGATGTTATTTTCTGTCGATGTACAATTGGACTAGATGATATTGTTGATGATATATTTTCAACGTCAAAATGTGGCTGCTGCATGATTTTACTACTGACACTGTTGCTTTTGCTGTCAATTTGGCACTTTGCCATTTTGCGTTGCATCATTTTAAACAAATTTGTAATTAATACAGTTAAAATTGAGCTAATTAAGTATTGTTGCAGGCCTGCCGGGCGTTGCCGGCTGCAATATTGTTCTTTAGATGTTGCAATTACTTCCGACGGAAGTGTTCTTACTGCTGTGTTTGCAGTGCTTCCTTTTGTTGTAACCGCTTGCAATGCACTTCTGCGTTTGTATTTGTAATTTGATTTCAGAAATATTAAATCGCTTTGATTGTGCTCTGGATTTATGCTGATTTGCGTTGCTCTTGATGCATTTGATATGGACTTAATCATTGTGTTGTGCAATAATTGCTTGATTTTCTATGATTACAGCTGACGACATTCAGAATACGATTCGGATGGTTGTATTTGTGTGCCTGTAATTAAGGAGAAAATCAAATATTAACAATTTGAAATATGCTTTATTTAAATAATTTATTTAATTCTTTGATTTTCTGTAGATATTTTAACTGTAGATATTTTCAAATATGAAATTACACATGTTATTAAAATGTAAGCTCTGTGAACATACATTTTTCTTACAATATATATTTTTCTCGAGAACATCTATAAATTAGTTAATCAGGAGTGCGACAGGAACAGTTTGAATTTCGCTTTTATTCCAATTCACCATGCCACAGGCCCCACTTTCTAGCGCATTGTAATTGAGCTGGTGCTTTGACTAAATATGCTTCTAAAATACGTTTTGTAGATAAAAAGGCATACCGTTGCAGATAGGGCGTACAATTTTTGATTAATCTACATTAAAACAATTAATAATTTCACATGTTTTAATTAATAAATTTGGCATTTTACTAAACCAACTAGCAAATCGCTAGTTGGATTTGCCATTCACAGGCGAAAGACAAAGCCTGCTACATTTTACTAGTACCACTTTATATTAAACATTTTTTCGAACTTAGTTTTTAAGTTGATTGCATGCTGCTCTTTGTGTTTTTAACAAAGCTAAAAATAGTTAATTTTCATTGCAATTATTGCAAGCTTAATCAATCACGTATTTATTGTTTATTTTCGAAACATTTGCGACAATTTTAGTTCGGTTCGGTGGAAATTCACCGCACTTCGTTTGTTAACGTTTTTGTTGCCATTGACGTGCCATCGCAAAAATGTTGCAAAGCTGCTAGTGTTGCCATGTAAACTTTTTAGGTTGGCGGGCAATAAATTTAATTTAACTATTGAAAAAATAAAAGCAAACATTAGACTAATTTATTCTTGCGTGGTGTCTACCCTATGTTGCTAAGTTCGAAAAATCGAATCGCTCGAAGTTCTGTGGCATGGTGAAATTTTTTGAGGGATTTGCCAAATTGTAGCCAAATTGCTGGTGATTTTTGTGGCACCCTGCATAACTTGGACTAAGTTGCAAACATTTCCATCACAATCTTATTTGTTAAAATTAAGTTTATTTGTTACTAAATTATAGTTTGTTAAATTTAATTGGAGAAGAATTGGAGGTTTTTACAAAATTTAAGAATATCTAAACTAAACTCATCACAAACAATTAATCATCGTGTTTGACTGCAATTATCACAGAAGTAAACAAATATTCATATTCCTATTTGAGAGTATGCTTCTCAACATTATCGTTTGTTTACTTGATTAATAACTCCACTAATATATTGGCCTATTTGCAAAATATACCTACCAAAGCTCTTTAAATGATAGGTCTGCTATTAAGAACGTCCGAAATTTGAAATTAGCTCTCTTACTAATAATCTTACTTGCTGTCAATGTAGCAACACCCAATTGATTCATTTATATACTACTAACTAATCGCACTAATTCATTAATTCTCATTCACTATTCATTATTAATTCTCGCTATTATAATTCACAAATAGTTTTTACATATTATTTCACTAATTTATTGCTCATTTGTGGTTTGCTAATGATTTGCTATGTTTTTAGCTGACATAAAGAGCTACGCTCGTTGTTAACGATTTTTGTACTAAAAGAGTGGAATTATAAAAGAGGACATGATTTTTATAGTCGTACAGATAATTGTAACAAATTAGCGTTGAGGAAACAAACCATTTATTCATTTCATTGAAGAATCAAAGAAGGTTTTCATGGGCTGCATCACAAAAAGGAAAGCACAGAAAATCTTCTTCTAGCTGTCTGCAGTTCCCAATTTGAGGAGAAAGCACGCCGATTTTCCGATTAGATTTGTATGATTCAAATAATTATTAAATTTATAGAATATTTTCCTTTTTCCAAACAGCCAGAGAAGGCACAGAAAAAAATTTCATCGCATCATTAAATCTACTAAATGAAACAAACTCTTCTAAAAGATTCTGAAAAAAGTGCGAATTTAGTAAATATGGTCTTGAAGACAGTTTAAACATTGTTTATGGAAATGAGAGACAGCCGGTAATTATTTTAAAGTGGTTTTTAGACGCAATCATTCTCTTTTACTCGAGTAACTGTG
Source organism: Leucophenga montana (assembly GCA_035044765.1). NCBI lineage: Eukaryota > Metazoa > Arthropoda > Insecta > Diptera > Drosophilidae > Leucophenga > Leucophenga montana. Next base: position 664,530 of record JAWNNQ010001824.1, read on the forward strand.
TCAGAGAAGATACTGATATTAACTGATGTCTATATATTGATATCTAATATAAATAAGAAACTGCAAATAATTCACATCCTTTTTAACCCTCTTAAACACATGTTTGCTTGATTTTCTTTTTTGTTTTTTTTTTTTTTATTTTGGGAAGATTGTGAAGAGGAGCACGGACGTATGTAATTTCTTTTCTAAAGATTTGCGTCTAGGGTAGGTAAAACAAAGCACTCTCTCTCTCTCTCCCTCTCTCTATCTCTCAGCTCTCTCAATTTGCTATACTTGCTAAGTTTTTAGTTTCTTTCGGTTCCTTTGGTTTCAGTTGAAAGAATAGACAAAAAAATCTCTCTCTCTCTCTGTCGAGCTGTAAAGGGCGATTCACATTGTAGAGCATGTCGATCGAGCAGCTCGTCGTTAGGCTCAAAACTATTGTGGGCGCACTTGCAAACATGTTGGCGATCAATGGTTAAGTGTGTTTTTTCTTTTTTTTCTTTAGCATCAATCAATCGAAACACGAACTCTTGGGTTTATGGCTGGACAGCGTTGATTTAGAGGCGAAAGTATTTTCTGGACAATCCTGTACTATGGATATTTTAATTATTGGGTACTTTAAAGACAAATTGTCGAATTTCGACCACTTGGAGAACTCCAGTACTGATAAAAAGTGTTAAACTATATTAAGTAGGTACTATATGTATTATATCGCCAGATACAAAGAATCAATCTATTAATTATTTAATTGTTTTCTTTCTGCAAAGAAGCAAATAGTTTCTTAATTAAAACAAATAAAACGTATATATTTACATGTGCATAAATTGTACATATAACAGCAACAGTTGCTGCGCTACTTCATCAGCAGCAACAGCAGCAGCAAAGGCTGAAGCACAAGCGACACTGCTTGAAAGTACTTGAATGAAGCACACACTTGCTGCTTGGCTGTTACTTCTGAAATTGAGGAGAAGTATGTTGTAGTTACAATGACAATTGGCAGCAGACAGCGGCAACATGATGCAACAAAATTAAACAGACAACAACAACAACAACATATACACACTTGAATATAAAAGTAACAAACACAATAAAAAAAAAGTTGACAGCAAAGAGGCAACAATTAAGACTCAAACGTTGAGTTGACATTGAGCAGGCGGTTTTAAAAATGCGACTAAAAATAAAGAACCTGTTGCTGGAAGCAGCGCGACAGCAGCAATAGGGGCAGAAACAGACGCAGCAAAAGGGGCAGCAGCAGCAGCAGCGGCTTTGGCAACGGCATTGGCGATATAGACGCTTGCATGCAATTGCGACACGAGACAAAACCAAACCAAACCAAACCAAAACCTAGCAAAACCAGCGATGAGGGGTAACTTCGGTATAGTAAAAAGCGTGGCAGACGCGACACGAAGCGACTCATTGCTAGTAAGCTGACTTGGCTTGGTATGACTTGTCATCGTCTTGACATTAAGGACGTGCTCGAGTAAAACATATGCGACATAGGTAGGTGCTGACTGAGACTGAGGCTGACTAGTAAACTAATTGAATGGCTGATAGATAGGTAGATTTATATAGCAAATATATGCTGATACATACATAGTTAGACATTGCGTTGCAAAGCGCCAGAAGCACGCAACATGCAACAATTGTTAGAACTCAAGACAACAACAACAACAACAACAACAAAAACGTGACTCAAGTTGAGCGCGACGAGTTGTCGTCTTCAAGTCAACGTCGTCATCGACATCGGATGAAGTGCATGGCTAAGCATCCTAATTTGGATGTTGCGTATCTTTAGGCAGGCAACGTCCTTGAACAGCTTTTCCCCTCTTCTCTGTTGCTTTGTTTTCCTCTGCATTGTTGCATGCTGCATGGCTTTCGGATCTCGTTCGATTGCTCCTTCTTTCATTTCAAATGTCTTGATGACTAAACAACCAGAGTTAAAGCGCGAATACTTAACCTGGCATGGGCCATGACCATGCTGAAATTCGTTGAGTTTTTTCTTAGGGTTCGTAATGTGACGGCCAAAAAGAGATACATATGTACATAATTACATAATAATACAGTGCTGTATGAGGCAGCAAATAATTCGCAAGTTGGGCGACAATATTTCATTGTAGTGTCGGCAGTATACATACATATGTACAGATGCCATACAAACATTCCTTACATTTAGTAAGGGTATTCACAAAAGAAAGAATAAGTATGAAATATCTAAAGTTATTAGTAACTTGTAAGCAAATCTTATCGCAGTTAGCTGCAACTAGTAAACTGACCGAAAAGCTTCGTTTGTGATCAAATGGTGCGAATAAAATTTAATTTAACCGGAACCGGAAGCGTAACCTGAACCAAAACATTTTTACCGGTATAGTTTCGGTTTTCACTTTTTTTTTTTTTACTAAGAAAAATATTTACTTATGCTTAGTGTAGTTATGCAGAATGTAAGTGGTTCAAGCTATTCACAGATGGCCAAGAAGATGTTAATGACGTTGCCCGCTGTGGACTCCCCAAAACGTCAACAACCGATGAAAACGTTCAAGCAGTGAAGAAAATTGTTATGAAGAATCGTCGAATCACTATTAGCTCATGGTATTGGCTCATGGTATACACGTTTTGGGCATAAAATTTGTGGCAGTGAAGTTTTTTTTCCGAAAAAGGCTAATAACTGGTGACTAATCATGGGTATATAACTATGACGTCGAAACCAAAGCCCAATCATCCCAATGGAAGCGGCCAGAAGAGCCAAGACCAAAAAAAGCACGCCAAGTTCGGTCAAATGTGAAGGTTTTGCTTACTGTCTTCTTCGATTACATTGATGTGGTGCATCATGAGATCTTGTCAGAAGGTCATAGAGTCAATAAGGAATATTACCTTAAAGTTACTCGCCGAAAGTTACTCGCCGTTTGCGTCAAGCAATGCAAAGAAAACACCCGGATTTGTGACAAAACAAATCATGGCTTTTGCATCACTATAATGCGCCTGCTCACACGTCGTTGTTTGTTCGTGATTTTTTGGCCGAAACCAACCCCATAATCATGTCTTAGTCACCGTATACACCTGATTTGGCCCCCTGTGACTTTTTCGTGTTCTCAAAACTGAAAAGACCCATGAAGGGAAGACGTTCTGTCACGACTGAGGAAATAAAGATCGCATCGCTGGAAGAGCTCAAGGCCATACGAAAAAGCATACATCAGAAGTGCTTCGAAGATTGGTATTGATCAATAAATAAATATAATCCGAGAAAAATAAAAAGTTACATATTTTTTTAACACAGCCTGGTAAAATAAGAAGCATTCGTATCCGATTTTAGATCGATATCTTAATCTGCTTTCTAAATGTGAAGAGTATATATTGTAAAAAGGATGGTCATTTTACAAGAAAATTGAAATAGCATATAATTAATTTGATATATGGTCTGGCAATAGTAATTATTCGTTTCTTTTTTTTTCAAGAATTTAATATTGACCGGTACCGGTAGTCCGAAACTAAGATCAAAGAACCGTATCGAAACCGAATACCGAAATAAATTTTAACTTGTACAGAACCTTGTATCGAAACACAAGTTTCGGTATATACCAAAACCGAAACCAAAACCGAAATACGTTTTGGTTTTATTCCCTCGCGAGTGTTTTGTTTGTAAATTTTGTAGTCCCTGACAATCAATCTCTCCAATAGGCGAAGACAATGATGTGTGCTTTATGAGTTGTCCGATTTCTCCTTCGATGTAACAATATACATGTTTACAATTCAATAAAAACAATATACGCATCTTATAAAAAGAATATTAGCTTAAATTAGGTGCAGCTTTGATATTCTCCATTTACGCACTTTGATTGTGATCTTGAAAATTTTTCGATATTTTATGAGGATTGACAATAAAATCCATTACAATTTTATAGTTTGTAAAAGTAAAAGAGGGAGTTGAAAGCAATTATTTTACACCGGAACCCCACATTTCTGTTTAATCCGGTCCTGTTACAATATTAATAGTCTGGCTACTGTTTTAACCGCGTCAAAAAAGCAACAACTGCGATCGACGATGGAGTACAGCTTGGCATGAGTCTGGCACAAGCGAGAACACGCCAGACGTCATCGGCAACAATATCGCATCACGTTATTCTGGACTGGCCAATCTTTGTCCGCTAACATGTGTTGTTGCTGCTTGTTGCAGTTTGCCTTCTGTCGTTGGCCGTTGCAGCAGACTTGAATGCATTTGAGTAGGCCAGACAGAAAAAACAGAAAATTTTAAGCAAAAATAAATAAGAAATTCTTTGATTGCCTTCTCAGCATATTTACGAGTATTATGTCCAAGAGCAAACGGATATGATCGGCTATGCACAGTGGCGGATTTGAGTACGATCGGTGAATTATTCGTAATAGCAAATTAAATAGAAGAATGAAGTTTGAATAGCATAAACAGTTTCAAAGCTTTCTTCAAGTTTGGGTGATATTGAACTTTTGGCTAAGACAGAAATGTGTTCGATCATTTTGATATAGTGTGACATTGAAGGCTTAGAAAAATTGTCGAAGACGATAAAGTTCTTCAGAATCTGAGAAAACAATCTTCCTTGAATCATATGGAAACATACTTTGATGCTTTATTATTTTACTTTTATTACCTATTTACTTTTTCACTATTCACGTAGTTGGTAAACCATTTCAATTGTAATTTGTTTTTGCGTCTCTTTCGCGGACACCCCCTTACTTTATCGCCTACTTCCCAAAGTAATCATGCTAGTGAAGGAAGGAAGATTTAATGCTAAAGTTTTAAATATTAACAAAAAATTATTAACCAAAAAATGGCAAAATGCCGTGTTCTAAATTTGCAACATTTTCAGTTGCTACGTACGCTCCTGTATGTAGCCCTTACAAGGCTTTATGTTTTAAGCTGTTAAAAATCGAAATTAAAAAAACATTTTTATTGGTTTTAAATCTTTTCAAAAATTCTTCAAACCATCCCTGAGCTTTACTACCTGCCGCTTAACTCGCTGCATGTGCCTTTCGATCCTTCGTTCCTTCGAACGAATTGTGTGCTTAATAATAATATATGAAAATAAAAATAATGCACTTTTACATTTCCTCGAAAACAATTAATGACCTACTGCGTACGTTAATGGTGGCGCGCGCGTAATGCCACCACAGTTCAGTTCTATTCGTAGAATGATGGAGTGCAGTGTAGAGTGGTGTGGTGTGGAATGAAATCGTATGGAATGAAAATGAATGGCCGAGCTGAATGTGCAACGCGCAACGTGCAACGTGCAGCGAGTGTCCGGTCTGGTTGCAAGGCAAGTGTACGGCAATCGTCGAGCGTCGTTCAAGGAATATGATAAAGAGCGGCAAAATTTTATTGAGAAGGAAATGGGGCGGCTAAGAAAGAGGACAGACTGCACCGAAAATTATTGCGTTAACATGCATTGCGACATTTTATACTCTGGCATGCCGGACGGCAAGGTCTGTCTTGGTCTGTCGGCTTACTGGTATACTGGACAAAAAGACTAACTGACTGACTGACTGACTGACAGACAGACAGACAGACAGACAGACAGACAGACATGCAGACCAGACAGACTGACAGATCCAACTGCAGTCGAACATGGACGCACGAACATGGACAGACACAGTGCTAGACTAGACCAGCCAGAATTGCATTCCTTTCGTGGTTGTGGAAGACGCTCGATACTATTTTTAGTCTACAATCAGTTGGTTCTGTGGTTGCTGTTATTATTTATTTCAGTATTTAATTATTATTTTTATTACTTGCATTTTTAATTTTTATTTCTCCATTTTTTTTTTCATTGCATGCATTTTCTTTTATTCAAATAATTTTTATTAGATTTTTATGCGTTTGAATTAGAATTTTTTTTAGTAGCGGGGAAAAAAGTAAATTTGCGTTTTTACTTTACTAAAATATATTTTTACTTTGTGATTAAGTCCTACATTCAAGTGGCTTTGGAGCAATGCAATTTTAAAAGAAGTAACCGTCAGAGACTCCATATGTTATGCCGAGTTCTAAGCATGTTTTTGTGTACCCCTGTGGTCTGTCGGTGTCAGTATGAATATAGGAAGTATTCCGACAAATTAAATTGTTCCAATCTATTTGCTAGCGGCATTCGTTTAAAATCTTAATTTTGATGTCCTGCACTCCCATTCAGGGATAGTATGCATACAAACTTACCGCTTATTTCTATTTTTTTTTGTATGAAAAACTTTTATACCTAAAGGGAACTTCACATGAGTGTTCAGTATATAGTATTTGTATGTATGTATTTGTTGTTGTAGTATAGTATATATCATTATCAAGATTTGATACTTTAGTTGGAGTTATAAAAAGATAGTCTATAGAAGTCCTTCTTTATGAACCATAAACTTGCATTGACCATATAAGCTATCTTCACTTATTGAAGATTGATATAAGAAATCCACATTCAAAAACTTTTCTTTATTTTAGTAAAAGTCAGTAGCTTTAAAATTTGCCATATTCTATTACTCCGTGTTGTTATAAATACTCGTTTATCTGCAATCTGCATTTCATTGAAGATACAAATTCAGATCTAAGTAGCACGATTTTGGGTCCAAAGCTTAAATGAAAAAAAGTTCTTGGTACACAAAAATATACCTTTGTATGCAGGTGGAGCAGGAACGATGGATTTATTTCCGCTTCCATTCTAACTCTCATAACGATAAAATTCCAATTCCGATCCGCTCTAAGATCCTGAAATTTAGGCTCTTTCTACAATACCATTGCTGAAAACATTGTTACTACGAAACAACTCCTTGACTTCAATAGACAAAATTATATCAGAATTCTTCGCAAGAGATCTTTCTAATGCAAATGACATTGTGTCAGCCGAAGGGCACTAGACACATCGATCTGAAATCGATGCATGATTAACATAGATAGCAATATTTTAGAAAATGTATATATTAACAACAATTTTCAGTTTTTAATGACTTAGTAAACAGCCCTCGTACATACAGGCAAAGCGCATCAAAAATTGCATTCACAAAAATTCGAAGAGCTTGGCTGCATATCTGCACAGAATGCAGGCAGATATGCTTTGGTATCTGGTATCTCTGTACGCCAGTATGTGTGTGTTTGTGTGTTTGTGTGTTAGTGTATCTGTAAAATGTTTATATGCACTCTACATGTCTTCTTAGGAATTTGAGTCTACCTTTTGCTTGTATTTCAGTTTGATATACCAGTTTTTAAGTTTTTTGGGCATTATTCTGTCGTCTCGTATTTATTTTTTTGCAGTATATTTTTATACCATTCACACATAGTGAGGAATGGTATTATCAGTTTGTCTGCAAGTTTGTAACGCATTAAAGGAGGCATCGTAGACTCCATAAAGTATATATATATTCTTGATCAGCTCGATGAGACGAGCTATATCCTGCGCATTTTTTAGGGACCAATTTTTATGGTATTCAGTTGAAAATTGGTAGCTAGACTGCAATAGACAAATAGAGTATCAATATAGACCCGCAGCACCCACTTTTTGGGATAGCCCCCATACAAACCTCCTGCCCACTTTTGATTTGTATGAAAACCATTTTTATTGTAGTCAATATCAACTGAAAATGGATATGGAGGGACAGACGCTTTACGTACATGATTGTGACCGTCCAATTTCTGGTATAGCCCCCATACAGACCCACCGCCTCTCTTGTGTTTTTGTATAAAAAACTACTCTATCTAAATCACTATTAGCTTTAAATTCGGCCTGGACAGCCCTTTAACATATATATGCTAATGGGCGTGGCCCGCTCATTAGTATATGGGGTAGCCTCCATACAAACACATGACTTTTATGCTTTTCAGTTAATCAATATCAGCTTGAAATTCGATATGGTGGCTTCTTATGGATGGTAGTGTCACACACAAACATAGTAAACTAATGGCTGTGCACCGCCCAGTTTTTGGGGTGGCCCCTATACAAGACACACCCCCTCCCCAACTTTATGTTTTACAATACGATTTTAAATTTCGTGTGAATGGTATTAGAGCTTCGGTTCAACCGAGGTTAACGTTTTTTCTTATTTGAATTGGTTTAATCTTTTTTCTCAGAATGCGCTATTGCGGCATTGTTGAGTGCATCCTAAGCTGCTGTGGTTCTTGTTCTTGTTCTTCTTGCTGTTGTTATTCTTCTCTGTGGGTTTTAAAATGCATTCTAGCAACAAGTGCATTTTTAAAAGATATTTTTTATTGGTTTGAATTTTGCAAATATATACAGGCACTTAATCTGATATTTGAGTCCATCTAAGGTAGAAAGGATGTGGCAAAAAACTGCAAAATGTGATACAGTATAAGTTTCAAGGTAGCCAAAAAATAATGTTAAAGTACATATCTCAACGAATAGATCAGATAGGATTTATGTTTAATCAAAGTGGATATTTGTTGAAATATTAAACTTTAAGCGTAATTAAAACAATATATATATATATTTTTTTTTTTTTTTATAGCTACCTGCTTCATACGGTTTTTGTAGTCGCATAGTAAAGTGAAGCAAGTCTTTTTGATTAATTTTGTAATGCAAAATCGCTCGAATTCTGTAAAAAACTTTAATTGGAATACATGTACATTCAGGTTATTGTTTACACGATGACCACAGACCCTATATAACTATGGTATGAAGAATCACCCAGAGAAAAAAGTATTAGCAAATTTTGTTTAAAAAGTTTTGGAATTAAATCTGTAACATATTTAAATATGTAACACATTTACATTTAATAATGTAAGAATCTTAAACTATAGTGTACATAACTTTAAATTTAAGTGCTACACACTACATTTAGAAATTAAAAAACTAAATATTTAAACCAAATATTTTTTTTTTATATTTAATTTTAAATATCGTATTTCTGATAAACGCTATTTTAACGAATAAGTGATTTGGCGTTGCAGAGTGTACGCTTTAACAAGCTGACGTAGCATGCTTTTAACACGAGCAGTCAATATAAAATTGAAATTTACTATGGGCACACTTTAAACTAATTATGTGAACCCTTTAAATTTGATTTTTATTGCTATTACAGTAAGAGACATTATGATTCATAGATACTTAAATGCTGATACATAGATGCTTAAAAGTAACCTAATGCAAGTCGAAAGTATAAACAAGAAAAAAATGTTAACTTCGGTGGTACCGAAGTTTTAAAACCCTTCAAATGCAGTTTCAAGTTGGGAATTTAGGTAGATATTTGTAAAATCTAACAACTTAAACGTGGAATGTAAATTTGTTGTGTTCGTCCATATGAATTCACCATGTTAAATGTCAAGTTGATTTTGCCTTAAATGGTAAATTTTTTCATGAATAATCCCAAAAGTTGATAGTGGCTTTGTAAAATGGAGTAATCACATCTATTTCTCTATATGTGAGATGTTAGTCCATAAGAAGCCACTATATTCAATTTTAAGTTGATATTTGCTGTAATAAGAAAGTTTCCATACAAAATTAAAAAAAAAGTTAAGTGGAAAATTTCTACCCCTAAGAAGTGGGGTGACACGTCCCTTGATATTTATGTGAAGCATCCTTCCAAGAGAAGCCATTATGTAAAATTTCACGTTGATATTGACTGCAATAAAAACGTTTTACATTCAAAAAGACAAAAGTGGGCGTGTGGCTTGTATGGGGACTACCTTAAAACATTGGGGCGATATATATATATATATATATATATATATATATATATATATATATATATATATATATATATATATATATATATATATATATATATATATATATATATATATATATATATATATATATATATATATATATATATATATATATATATATATATATATATATATATATATATATATATATATATATGTGAAGAGTCCTTTCATAAGAAGCCACCATGTCAAATTTTATGGTGATATTGGCAGCAATAAATAAAAATTTCGACCAAAAATTTGAAAATTGGGGATAGTTTGTAAGAGGCTACCTTAAAAAGTGGGAGTGAGATGTCAATTTTGACAATTTTTTATTAAACTGTTATAAAAAGAGGTCTATGTGCTGACTTACAACCGGATATCTTGAAAATTGGTGTCCAAAAAATGCGCAATAACATGCAGATAGACAGCCATACGGACAGACAGATCTATGTTGCCTACTTTAATGCGTTACAAACTTTCAGATCAACTGATAATACCATTTCACACTACGTGTGAATGGCATAATAATCAGAAAACTAAAATCTGTTTCTGTCAACTTTGAAAAATCTCAAAATCGAGCCATTGATGTTGCATAGATATGAAACGTACATATTTACCTTAAAAAGTGGGAGTGAGATGTCAATTTTGACAATTTTTTATTAAACTGTTATAAAAAGAGGTCTATGTGCTGACTTACAACCGGATATCTTGAAAATTGGTGCCCAAAAAATGCGCAATAACATGCAGACAGACAGCCATACGGACAGACAGATCTATGTTGCCTACTTTAATGCGTTACAAACTTTCAGATCAACTGATAATACCATTTCACACTACGTGTGAATGGCATAATAATCAGAAAACTAAAATCTGTTTCTGTCAACTTTGAAAAATCTCAAAATCGAGCCATTGATGTTGCATAGATATGAAACGTACATATTTAAATTCAATTTGAAAATAGTAAATATGTAACATGTTTGAATTAAATATGAATATTCTTTAAATTAAATATGCATAATTCTTAAATTAAAGATGATATATATTTGAATTAAATATGACCACAATTTAAATCACTTTGATTTAATTATAAAAACTATTTAAATTAAATATGTTAACGCTAGATTCAAATTTAAAATTCACACACTTTAAATTCAATATTTTACTGTTTGGTTCAAAGCCACTGATAAAAATAGTTAAATTAACGTCTAAATAGTTAGATTTACAACGTTTTTTTTTTATATTTGTAGTATTCTGCAAAATATTTTAATACACATATAACCCCTTAAGAGCATATCAAAATGAATCATATACATTGGGACCAATTTTCCAAATGCCAGGATATACATTCTATTTTAACATTCGATCTGATTCCAAAATGTGAACCGTTCATTTATGACTAATGTTGAACTAAAAGTCTACGAATTTATGAGAGTTGCTAATTAAGCTAAATTAATAAGTAAGCACAGTTTAACGCGCTCATTTTTTGTACTAGTTTGTGTGTATTTCGCAAGGCCGTAAATTTCATGCATTCTATTTGTTGCACAAACAAAGGTCGTTTCTTTGCAACTGCAGTTGATATGCACAAACAAAGTGATCGAGTTACTTATAGTGGAAGTCAGCAACCTTGGTATAAAATAATATATAGAACACTATTCCACTGAGAATGTAAAATGATAGTAAAACTGGCGGTTCATTCTTACCAATAAGTGTCTAGCCTAATCGGAATGTGTTTGTAGCAATTTTATATTTTTGTTTTTGCGCCGTCACAACAAAAATCAGACAAACATCGGGAGAGAGATACGGACAGACAGACAAGAACAGACGATATCGCGATTGAAGTTGATTGTATTGTGTATAATCAAGTGGAATGAACTGAACTCGAGACGGAAACGAGTACAAGAACAATGAGCATGCATTCAAGCGAAAGGAGTGCAACTTGGATCGCATCGAACTCTGCGTTCCGTTCTCCAAGCGACTCCAAATGTCGAATCGTTGCAAATAATATTGCTGGTGTGACTGTTGTTGTTGTTGTTGTTGTTGCTGTTGCTCAGAACGCTTTTATAAGTGCCAGGAGAGGCTTGTGTTAAAGCTGAAACGCTTGCTACAATGTTGCAGACTCTGCCGTCGTCGCTGGTGCTATTGCGCAATATAAAGTTTAATTTTGTTGTTTTGCTTGTTGCGACTGCGTCAGCATTATTGTTTTTGTTGCCGTTGTTGCCGAAGATACGAGTATTTTTAACCCGATTCGATAATATTTGCCGTCTGAATACCCTGCGCACATTTTTTAAATTGAATGAAATCGTTTTGAAATACTGTATGCACAGATGTATTGTCGCTGAAGTTATAGTAAATCGCTAGTAAGTACCTCAAAACTCAATTCATTTCAACTCGGCTAGCTTTATGTGTCAAAAACAAAATTTTTTGACAGACACAATTTTCTTGAAAGTTAGCTGATAAATTTTTAAAAAGTTTTACCAAAGAATAAAAGTAAAAAAAAAGCTGTACAAAGGTTTTAAACTAGAAATAATGATATATGTTGGAGATGTTAGCATTAAACTGGCGGCTTTTAACTTGTTAATACGATAATTAGACCGATTAAACCAAGGTTGGAAACCGGTTCGCAAACAGAGGTCTTCGAATTCAGTTTGTTGAGCTGTTTAGGCACGAATCTAAGCCAGACTACTTTGTTTTTCTGAAAATGGGCTCAAAATTATTTTATTAAATGACAAATTTTTATAAATTGTAACGTCGGGAATCATTAAGCAAAAAACAAATATGTGATACATATTTTTATAACAAGCTTTTATTTAACTTACACTTGTGTATCACAGAAGAATCTTTGCATATGAAAACTCATCAAATCATAAGATGAAACCACAACTAATGGAAGATTTAAAAAAGTTTTTAAAGTAAAACTGGTTTCAGAGCAAAGAGGTCGACCTTTTGCTAACAATCCAGATTTCAGGCAGGGTGACGCTTTATCGTGTGTTTATTTTTTTTTGAACTCTTGATGGTGTACATCCTACGCCAATGCCCATACGAAGAACGGTGGGGCACTATCTTTCATAAGGAAGTGATGCTACTCGCGTATGCTGATGATATTGACATCATAGGTACGAACGAGCGAGTTATTAAGACGTTTTTGTTGATAGTGGAACGAGGAACGGTAAACGAGGACAAGACGAAGTACTTGGTGTCCACTCGCAGACCATCAGCGCGTCTTGGACGGTCTGTGAGTATGGAGAATTTCAACTTCAATGTTGTAGAAAACTTTGTCTAGCTGGGAACAGAAATTACCAGAGACAACAACGTCAACCGAGAGATCAAACGAAGAATCACGCTTGTTAACGGCTACTACTTTGGGCTCAGCAAGCAAATTTGAAGTAGAGCACTCTCTCAAAGTACAAAGATACTGGCGTCGAGTTTAGGACTCGTATGAACCACGAGGATCTGTAGGAGTTGTAGGAGCTGAGTGATGAGGTTGACATAGTCCAGCGCATTAAATTTCAGCGGCTGCACTGGGCTGGTCACCGCTTCCGGATGAAGTTCCAGCACCAAAAGTTTACGATAGCAAACTGAACTTAATTGGTGGACGACGTCAGAGCGGACGTCCGAGCTTAAGATGGCAAGATCAGGTATATTATGATATGAAAAAGTTCCATATTGCCAGCGATTGGCGCCAGTGTGCACTTAATGGAATACACCGAATGGAGCGCTCTCCTACGCGCGGACTTCACCGATAAACGATTGTAGTAAGTAACGAAGTAAGTATGGACTACTTTTTATGTTAGGCATTGTCTTAAATATTGGATAGTTTAGGGAAATAAATACACATAAACTAAAATATTAGGTCATGAGCTTATTTTTAAGATTTACGTTAACTAAATTATTACGTCAACATGGGCTACTTTTTACGATATATATTAACTAAAATATTATGTGTACACACATGGACTATTTTTAAGTAAACGATTTACCTTCCATCTTTGTTTCCATCTTGTTTTTTGTTCATAGGAATTTGCAATTTTTACATCGAACGAAAAAAAAGTTGAACGTTTTTAATATCATCAAAGGAAGAAATCATAAAAAAAAAACAAAATTCTCAAATGAAAGTTTTTAGAAAATCGCTGATTTATAAAAAAGATATTTATTGACCATATTTTTATTTATTTTTTGTTTTATTTTTTTTTCTGACAGGAAATTCCTATTGGCAAAATCATCAAAGTCAGCGACAGAGCTTTGACAGCTGTGACCGATTCATAAAGCAATAACAAAAACAAAAACAAAACAACTTATGAACAGTATTGAGAGATCTTTGCCAAAAATAACAAAGCAAACGATCCAGTGATTGGATGAACGATTGAATGAATGAATAAATGAATGAATGAATGATTCAATGAGTGAGCGAATAAACAAACACATGTCTTGGTTACGCATGCGATTGAGATTAATGACATTCAGACAGCATCACGCGGCGGTTGAGCTACTTGGAAATTCTGCAGATTATTATGCAAGCGATAGCACATTTTTCAATGAAACAGAAATGTAAACAATAAAGTGTTTGCAGATGGATTGTGCCTATAAGGAAGAAAATTTTGTAGAAATATTGTCAACAGAAGCGTACAGCACATTTTAAGCGTGAGATTGTCTTATTGGATGCCATATAAAAATTAACAGAAAGTTTTTACCCAAGTTGATTGTAACACGTTCATTAGTACCTATTTATGTAAGTATTGGCCCGCTGAGTATAAAAATGCCATAACTTTAGCTTTTAAGTGTTGTAAGTGTCATTTTTTATACTCGGCCTGTCAACTGAAGAAGCATCTATTGACAATATTCTTTAACAAATAATTTTGGATGTTCTCCGACTCCAAGACATTACATTTACAGGGTGTGTCAGCATAACTTCCTTTTTTTAAATGCGCGCCATTCAGGCTGTAGGTATCGTAATAGCGAGAGTGATGGCGAGAGTAATACCAATCGACAGGAGTGGTTCTATAGTTTTATTTCTGTCCAGGTCAGTCGTCATCATGCGATGGAACAGTGAGGAGCGTGCGTTTCTCGTCGATACCTACTTTTGTTTTTGTTGTTTTTTCAGCGATTTTCACTTGAATGGATTCGTTAAAACACAGAACATTCACTACTGGGCTGACATCAATCACCGAGAATTGCATGAAAGTCATTTGCATTCTCGTAAAGTCGTAGTGAGGTGCCTGAGCTAGGATTATAGGACGGTTGATTTTTTAAGAAAATGTGGTCACAGGGATAGTGAATTCGCACCGGAACAAGTTGTAGATACTTTTTTTCAATGATTTGATGAATGGGACTTAGCAGACCTTTGGTACCAACAGGACGATGAAACGGCTCTAACTTTAAGAGCATCGATGGCTGTTTTGAGGGAAAACTTCCCGAAATGCCTCATCTCAATAAGGGGCGATTTGTAGTGGCCAACCCGAATCAGCACCACACCCCCCCCCCCCAATTGGCTCTGTGCGTTTCTTTTTTTTTAAATTTCGCTTTTATGTTAACAGTTTAAGGAACTTACAAGACTTGAAGACCAAAATCCGGGCAGTTATGGCTAACATACATGATAGTAAGGGTCATGATGAACGCCAGAAATCGGTTTCTTCAATGTATGCTCTATCTGTTTCTCCGTCTGGATGTTGTTGTGCATTTTTTTAGGGACCAATTTTTAACACACACAGTTGCAAATATGTACGTCAAATTTTTTGTATTGCAGTTAATTAAAGAATCCTTATTAAAGAATCCTCCCCCATACGAAACATCCGCCCACTTTTGTCTTTTTGTATGTAAAACGTTTTTATTGTAGTCAATATCAACTTGAAATTTGACTTTACGGCTTCTTATGGACATACGCTTCAAACAAACATCAATAGGCGCGTCTCGCCCATTTTTGGGAGAAGATCCCATACAAAGTTAACGCCCACTTTGGGGATTTTGTATGCATAACTATCTTATTACAGTTACTATCAACTTCTAATTGAATACAGTGGCTTCTTCTGGATGAACGCTTCACATATAGAATAATAGGCGCGATTCCTCCTTTTTATGGTTAGCCCCCATGTAAACCCGCCACCCACTTTTGCGATTTTTTCATAAAAGAAACTTTTTCATTTATGGAAAAATCAACTTGACAATTGACATGACATGACTGCTTATAAACGGACTCTTCACATAATTATCAAGGGACTTTTCAAGCTAACTTTTAGGGGAAAGGCTCTAACACAAATAAAATCTAATTTAAAAGAATAGGTTGTTTGATTTTAGAAATATGTTTTTTTTTTTATACCAGCTAAGTTCACAGTTTGTTACTTCGTGTGAATGGTTTAAAGCATCTGTTCCACCGAAGTTTACTTTTTTTCTTGTTTTACAAACTGATTCTCTTTTTATATGAATCACCCTGTTTTAATAGAATCAAATTCTGTCTGAAAATCAATTGCATGATATTATCTTATTATTCAGTTAGATAAACAAAATATTAAAAAGAAAAATATTACAATACTACGATTAAATAACGCATTAAAGCGGCTACCCAACATGAAAGGTGTGCATTTGTTGGTGTAGGTGTAGGTGTCGACTCTCGATTGTATTACGTATACGCAATGTTGTCGTCATGAAATTTGTACAAATGCCTCGCATCAGCTTTGCAGATTTGATTGATCCGTACGCGTGATATTTCTTTCTATCTGTCTGACTGTCTGTCTGTCTGTCTGTCTGTCTGTCTGTCTGTCATTTCTAATGCGTATTGATGCCCCATTAGCAAAAGAAATCTACAACAACAAGCGACAAGCAAATACAAATATCAACTACGTAAACAGGAAATCTATGAACGCAAGTTTGTTTGACGAGAGATCATCCGCTTCTTCACTCAGTCAGTCAAACGTTCGCCACGTTTATTTATTCATTCGTATTTGTTGAGTTTTTCTTTTTGCAAAATGCTTTTTTATTTGACGCAGACGTAAAATGCGTAAAATTGTTGTTTGCGAATTTGTTTATTTCGGTTTCTTTGCTTAAATTTTCCCCTTTGTTGTTATTAAAAGAAAAAAGCATTAATATTGTAATTCTGTCGTACCGAAACTTTAATACTCTACATATGACACGCTTGTAGGAAAAAAAAAAACTTAATTGTCTTTTCAGTGTTTTATGTTTCACTTTAGCGCTCAGCGTGCTTTATGTACATATAACAAAATACAATAAATAAAATATAGTTTCTTCTAGAGGTTCGGGCAGATTGTCACTATGCTTATGAACACACGCAAACACAGAAACTTTTGTAGCAACCCGTACCTTCCTCTAATAGTTTCTTCCAGTTTGATACATTTTATTCATAGTTATGATTTCCTAGTTATGAAATGAAATTCCTCGAGTATATTGCTAAAGAACAGTAAAAAGCTTACATTTAATAACTCAAAAGTGAACAGAAGACTTCTATGGTTGCTACACCGTATAGTGTTCATTTCTTTGCTTATGCGATGCGATTCCAAAACGATTTATTGGAATCTGATAACTAACTTCTATCGATTCATTTTGTCGAATATATTCTATGATTTTTCTAAAATTAAACTACTTTTCATATTGTATGTGAAGAGTGTTATATAAGCAGCCAACACGAGATAAACAAATTTTTGCTTTTTGCTCAAAGAAGCGCGAAATTTGAAATGTTTATTTGTTTTATTCGTTATTATTATTATTTATTTTATAGTTGATAATAAACCCATATTTGCAAACAAACAGATTTTGTTATTGTCTGCTACTTATAGTAAATATCTTTCTTTCGAATTCCAAAAGTAGTATGGATAGATCTCATTCGAAATAAACTATTTATATGATTAATTTCCGTTTCTTTCGGTTTCTTTCGGTTTCTTTGGTTTCAGTTGGAAGAAAAGAGAAAAAAAAATATGCTCTATCTTTGTCGTGCTGTAAAGGGCTATTCATATTGTAGAGCACGTCGATCGAGCAGCTCGACGTTCAGCTCGAAACTGTTGTGGGCGCACTTGCAAACATGTTGGCAAGCATCAGAATCAAAAAAATATTTAAAATAAAAAAGATAAAAAGAATCGATACACCACATTAATTAATTGCATAGCTGCGCATTAATTATTGAATATAAATTGCTTACTTATTGGCGCTCTCTTTCTGGGCGGCCCTTAGGGCAGGGCTGTCCAAAAGGTGAGCATTCAAAGTCTGAATAATTTTTGTGTCCTAATTTGAACAGTGTACCAAAATACAAAACCAATGCAACGTAACTAATTCAAATTCGTTCGTATGTGTGTGAAAACACGAAGGTGTTCGTCCCCTTGAGGCTATTGCTGGACAGTGTGGATTTAGAGGCGAAAGCAATTTCTGGACAATACTTACTTAAATGGCCCTGCAATTGTATAGCGCAGGGTAGGACAGCGCAAGTAGGACAGCGCTCCAGCCTATATAGTCTTTTGCACGCTTGGCTAGGTTCTCCCATAACTGGTTCTTCCAAAGTAAGCAAGGACGTACTCTAAAAAATTAGGTTTATGTTCAATAAACTTTACATGCTGGAGCTTCGGAGTTCGTTCGGACAAGATGATCAGCCCAGTGCAGCCGCTGGTATTTTATGCGCTGGACTGTATCAATCTCATCATACAGCTCATGGTTCATGCGTTTCCTAAACTCGTCGCCAAGTCTAATATTACCTTGCGGTTGCAAATACAAAAAAATCGCGAACCAGTTTCAAAAGAGGGCTAGCAATAAAATTGGGCGTGGGATATAAGAGAGTTTCGTAGCATCATTAATATACTCGTACAGATAGGTTTGATAGACGGATGGACAAAAGCGTGGGGAGACGGACAGATGGTACTTCGATTGGACCATAAGTGGATATGCATTTTCGAGATTGATTCCAGTATTCTATATACCAAAATTGTAGGAGCTAAGATTTACCCATATAAGTTTTAGTAGAAGTGGTCGTGACTCAAATCTAAGCCATCCCCATTGTCCCCTTTCTTATGCAAAAAGCTTCAATCCTCCTTCTACTATAGATTTTGAGAAATTGAATTAAGAGACGCACGATGTGTAAAATCTTACACTGTGTGGTGGTATATGATTGGACGCTTTACATACATATGTATCAATGGGCGGCTCACACCTTCTATGAGGGCAATGTATAAATCCTACTTAATATTATAAACGCGAAAGTTTGTATGGATGAGTGGATGTGTGAATGTTTGTTACTCCATCATGCAAAAACAACTAAAGGGATTTTAATGAAACTTTACAATAATATAGCTCATATATCAGAAGAGCAGATAGGTTATAATTTATGAAGATTAAATTAACGCATTTATTTAGTTAATTTAAAACAAACACAGCGCAAACATTTTAACCACATCTGCTGCTCTGAGTAGACGACAAAATGCTGATAGCTACAAAATCGTCTAGCGTTCATGTGTTTGCCTTAAATGGTCATGTGTGCGAGATGATTATGCTCGTTCTTGCTTCATTAGCCAACTAGAATACACGTTCTGATCATTCTCGATCGGTTACCATCTTATCGGTTATATTAACCCTAATACAATATTCATGCTTAACCTTAATATAATATATGACCCTACATACTAGCATTTATGTATACATATGAGAATAGTTCGTTAAGTATTTTTCACCCTCCTACCCCTACCCCCTATTTTTTAATTGCGATTTTAGCATTTTTGTATGAACAATTTTATTACGCGAGGGTTCATGAGGAAGGGCGAAGTGGAGAAGTGGGGCAGGGAGAAGGGCAGCTACACGCCAGGTACTAACTAGTATTGTATAAATTGATGTCGCCTGCTTTTTAAATCTGTATGTTAGCTCCAATCGACGCAGATGGATGAGATTTCGTATAAAAGTAAATGGCACCCGATGGAATAGCGTCCAGTCGAAAATTGATTGATGCACCGCCCTATGAATATGAGAAAAATATGAGAAATAAACCAAATTCGTCATATCTAGCAACTGTTTGACGCTGATGAATGGGATTTGGAACATACATATGTTAAGGACTCCGCGAAAAATAAGATATATTGGACAACCGGTGGTACCTCAATATAAAACCAAGGGGGACGTAGCAACGACATCAATGGACGAATATTAATGGAAGTTATCTTCATATTTGTTCAAATGGACCGTCTTCACTTGAGGAATTAGCTTACAAAAAATTGTGTATTTTTAAGTGGGTGAGAGAGTATGAAAACTTTTATTGCAATAAACTTTTTTTTTTCTTGTTCGGAATTTTGTTCGTGCAGTTTGCAGTGACTTTTTGAACAAGCATTTTACACGATCATTAATCATTAATCTTGAAAATACACAATTGGAAATAATTTGTTCGAAAGGTAGCCACCTCCACCAACTGATCGTACAGTTATACAACTAAGTTATTTTCACTTGATTACATTCCGAGTGGGGCACTCTGTATTTATTTGTAAAATTATAATCATTTGAAATTGCATATTCTAAATAAAATTACCTTTAGTGCAATTACCTTTGTGAACTTTGCAGCTGAAAAACGCACACAGTTTTTATAGTTTTTTCTTTATCTTTATCTTTATTTTTTTTTTTTTTTTTGTTTACTGTCACTTTTTCTTCTATTGCATCTAGTATATGGTAGTTTAGTTAATTATTTTGTTTCTGTTATTATTTTTCGTTTATTTTTGGTTTGTAGCTGTTTGATTTTGTCAAGAATTTACTACAAACATGTGCCAAAAAAAAAAAAAAAAAACAAAAAAAAAGGAAATTGTTTGTTGGCAATTTTTCACCAAATTGTTTGTTTTATTTGACTTTAGTGTTTCATTTTTCTCTGTACTTAGCATATTTTAGTTTAATTGCATTTTCTCTAAAATAGCAAAGAATTTGTTGATGTGCAAATTAAAAAACACTAACAAAAAAATGCTGACCTAAATTTTTTCATGGAATATTCATATAAATGGTCTTTCAACTGTTATCCGTCAATAATTTATATTGAATCGTGCTTATGTTATCATTCAGTGAGTTAAAGTTTTTGTTTAGGGAAAGTATAAGGCTTAAAAAGAGAATTTATAAGAAATATGTATTTGTAATCGTAAAAGAAAGAAAAGAAAGAAATCGTAAACTAAAGAAGTGCATTTTTTGGATGTCGAACGGAATTATAAGACGAAATGTTTTTCGAATCAAAAAAGATGAGAGCGGTAACTAATATTAGGCTTAGGATACATATTGACATAGAATTTTGATACAGGGGTTGGTGCTCGAAGAGTTACGAACTTCACGCTGCTGTAGCAATCAAACGGCTAATGGCAGCGCGCTCTAGTTTTTTTTCAAGCGTCAGTCTGTTATGTTGTTTACAAGTCAATGGTTTACGTCGCAGTTAAAAGAAGTTATCGAAATGGAATTATACTGCAACACTGTTATTGGTTTGTATTTGGTTGGAAAATCCCAACCAGCCATTGTTAACGAGCTATGTCATTTACGTGTGAAGAAAATGTTTGTGTATCGGAACAACACACGTTACAATGATACTGGTAGCATCAAAAAACGTCATGGAGGTGGACATCCAAAAATAGCAAAAGTACCAAAAATGGTTAAAAAAGTGAAGCTCAGAATTCGACGTAATCCACGACAAAGCGCAGTTCAAGTGGCAAAAAAAAAAAAAAAAAAAAATTAATAAAAACTCAATTGAACAGGGCGTAAAGGTAAATCAAAAAATCTACCGTGAAAAGTATTTAAACGCTTTGCTTTGTTACCTTGGACATGTAAATAATTCGGTAAAAACCATTGGATGAAACACATATAAATCCATAAATACAGAGAAACCCAACATTTTTTACAAGATACTTTACATTTCTTCCCAACAATGGCCACCATATGCCCCAGACTTAAACTCAATAGAATTTTCCATATGTTCTTCGCCGAGAATGGTAGAAAATATCATCGTACCACATTCGTGCAGCTTGTGAAGGCTTTCCGTACAAACTCGTTGGTATTATCCGCGCTAAACGTGGTCACATCGAACAATAACACATTTTTCTTAAAATTTAAAATGCTTTTACGATTTACTAAAGTTTTTAAATAAAAAAAAATTTTCAAAATTACAGTATTTTTAATTGGAAACACTTCGAGCCGGCCTTGTTTTAGTTTTGCGGAGTAAACATTAATTAAACAAAAAAAAATACATACATTTATTGTGTATGCAATCTAAACAATTATTAAATTAATTCTAAAATATAGCAGAGCCGCAAATAATGTACAACTGTTCAAAAGTTTATTGTTTTAAAATTAGTAAATCGAAGAAAGTCTTATATTATTGTGTGTGTGTTTTTTTTTTTAATTTTACTTTTAAGTATGATTTTGTTTATTGAAGATAATTATGAAGTTAGGTTTTTTATTAAGCATTTTCAACTTTTTGAATTTCACATAAATTGAATGCTGCTAAATTCATTGTAAATATATTTCATTCAAATAATTTATTTTCATAAATCTCAGTATCTCACAATTTTTCACATTTAAACCGCACTTGTCAACGAATTACGTTCGCTGTAGCTGATGGTCGAAAGCCGACTGAATTTTGAAAATCTAAAGTTCTCAGTTCGTTAAGAAAAAGAGGCAAATTGTTTTGCAAACATCATCGACACAACAACGGCAGCAGCAACACAAATACAAACAAACACACAGATACACCAATACTAGTACATACAATTGTGCGCACATGCAAAGGCAGCTTGCCAGTTGTTCACTGTAGCTTTGAGTGTATGAGATATGTGAGTGTATATTGTATTTATGTATATCTGTGTGTGCATATTGCAAGGCAGCAACATACTGAGAATCTTTAGATATAATGTTGATGCAACAGTTAAACATGCAACAACAACAACAACAACAACAACGAAACAACTGCTAAAATCATGTAAATAAGTTGTTTAGCAACTTCTTGTCAACATTTATGTTTGTACATAATTGTATCTACACGTTGCATTTCCGGTTGTGTTGCCGCAACATGTTGCTAAACAGTCAGTGGTGTTCGGTACACTTAATATTTTGTGGGGTCAACAAAGGCAAGGAATAGGACATTGCAAAAAACCAAAAAAAAAAAAAAACAAGAAAAAACGTTAACTGTAAACGGTGGAACGGTGGAAGTTTTAATACTCTGCACACTTGCCCTTTTTGCTCGACAACGCTGGCGTTTTACTTCAGTTTTTAAATTTTTGAAAAGATGCTTAGGGCCATTTTCACGACTTGCCCATATCTTTATAGTTAATTTTTTACACAATGGGAGGTATGGGAAGGATGGTAATTAAAAGAGGCAGGGTTAAGAGGGGTAGGGGAATCGGAGATAGGGTACGGCATTATAGGGAAGGAGTGGTAAATGAAGGAAGGGCAGGGGGAAAGAAGGGGGAATGGCAGCAACGCGCTGAATACAATTTAAGATAGAGGGATGTAATGTTGTATACATGTTAATGGGATCGAAGTGGGCAAGGAAAAGGAGTGGTAAAGTAAGTTAAGGTAGGGGAAAGGGGCAGAAGAATGGGGCAGCGTAAGGGGGAGTTGGAGAAGGGGTGGAAGGGGCAAGAGAAGAGGGGTAAGAGAATTGGAGGTAAAGTAAAAGAGCATGGGAAAGCAGTAGCAGGGCATGAAGTTGCAGGGGAAAGGAGAAGCAAGGGGAAAGGCTGCAAATCGCCGGGTACCAGCTAGTCATGCTTTTAGATAGAATAGAGGGCTGTGTATAATTTTGTTGCGCATGCAAAAAAAAAGTAAGTAGTCTATTGAAAAAAGTAATTATTGCATATTAAAATACACACTTTGGGAATTTATTTCTTAAAAATGATATTGTCCAAATGTAAACCGTTGCGTTCACGGCATATCATTTAATCGAGTCCAAAAATTTCCTAAGACGAGCCGTCTTAGGCAGGTATTACTACGTGATGGCTGCCATTATCGTGATGGATTATTTTCTTTGTAGAGTTGTGCCAATCGGTGAATGTTGAGTAGTATTTCTGAAGAGAATTAGCTTAAAATGGTACAAAAAACCATTCGAGAGTGTGGGAGATACTCGGAATCATTGACAAAAATCATGGGAATTGAGGTGGGAGCAGGGTATTTTAGGTGGTCACCTGATTTGTACATATTCCAAGTGGCATATCCTCATTACAGTTCTTTGAGACTAATTCCATACACAAGAAACCGCTATCAGTTTCTGGAATATCTTCTTTTTTGCACCATTTTCTGGAGAGGATTAGCTTAAAAAGGTACAAAAAACCAGAGGAGAGTGTGGGAGATAGTCGGTATCACTGGGCTCCCGCAACAGGATATAAGCTCCTTACAAATATCTTATAAATATGTAAAATAAAAATTTGCTTTTGTTTAGTTTAGTCTAGTTTAGTAGACTTTATCTGCAGTAGGTGTTTTGAATGTAAGCCATTCGTCTATGTGGAACTAAATTCCCTGATGATTCAATTTTCACCTTTACTGTTTATTTCTTCAAAGAAAAAAAAAAATCGTTCTTAGCAAAAAACCCTACCTTGACTATTATATAAATTGAATAATTATCTCTGTTGAAACCAATCGAACTATATGCTTCAGAAGTCTGACAGAGACCAAACTTGATTTTTTTAAGGTGACTGATATAAAACGCAGAATTACCCGTGGTATAGGTTTACGCATTATCTATAAAGTTCTGAAGTCATTTTAAAAAATGAAGTCTGATAAAGAACGATGAAGCCATATCTGTGTACACAATCTATCAAAAAAATTCTATACTGGGTTCTGGATCAATGGTGAATATTAACTATTTGAACCATGGGTTTGGAGGCTATAGCCTTAGGGATCTTTTTTACACACTGTCCTGGAGGGGCAAGCGTATGGTAACTGTTTGTAACAGGCAGAAGTAGACGTGGCAGAATATATTATATAAAACTATGTGACCATACTTCCAAAGTATGAACAATGAGATCTCAGAGACTATAAAAGAAAGTGCTATCAAACTTGTATATTCTGACTCAATCTATACGCAGGTGAAGTTTATATGCACATTTTTCATGGTCGCTTTTTATCACAACTGTTACATGCTAGGTACACAGGGTGTCTCAAAAGAAAGTTCACATTTAAAAAATCGATAAAAAAAAGTAAGTAGTTTATTGAAAAAAAGTAATTATTATATATTAAATTACACACTTTGGGAATTTATTTCTTAAAAATGATATTGTCCAAATGTAAACCGTTGCGTTCACGCCATTCATTTAATCGAGCACTAAAATGACCTATGACTTCTGTGATGGCTGCCATTTCGTGACGGATATTTTCTTTTAATTGTGCCAGGGAAGTCGGTGTTGCCGTAAACTTTAGATTTGACGTAACCCCACTGGAAAAAGTCCATAGGGGTTAAATCGGGACATCGTGGAGGCCAATTTGTGACACCTCTCCTGGAGATCAATTTGCCAGGAAAACTTTCATGAACTCGTGGTAGAGACCTGTTGGACGTGTGTGAAGTTGCTAAAAATGCAGAACAATGATGATCTATGCACGTTTCAAGCAACAGCACGCTTCCGAATCGAAAGCTCCCGGTTGTCACGAACAGACTGAGTAACACTGTCTACGTTTTCGAACGTTCTCGAAGACCTTGGACGCCCGGATTTTGATTATTCCAGCGTTGAACCGGTCTCTTCAAACTTCTCGACCCATTTTCCAATGAGTCGAGGGCTTGGCGCATCATTTCAATGACGAACATGTTGAATACTGCAGAATTTTCTACGCGTTACAGTCGCTGAATTACCGTTTTTGTAAAACTCACGTACGCACAATGCACGGTCCGCACCGCTCCCGAGAAACGCTCCAAAGCGACTAAATTCCCAAAAGCTAGGCTACCGATTGACATACCCCCGCGCCACGCGCCCCTTTGTACTTTCTTTTGAGACACCCTGTATTTCTTTAATGCGAGTGAAGGAAAAATGAAAAAATTTTTTTGTTTACACAGAAAAGTGATCGGCTTCCAATACACATGTTTCACGGTATGCCAAAACCCATACACAGAAGTACTGGTCGCACATTGCTAATGATTGCTTTTGCACCAGGTTTAATTGAAAATCGCCTTTCTATTGTCCAGTGATAACGAAACATATATAAAAAAAAATTCGTATTTGATTGTCTAACCATCAATGACGAAAACTATCAAAACGTCCCATTTTCACTCTATCGTGCAACGGTTTCGTTACTAGGCAATGGCGCAGTTTAGAAGGGGTAAATGCAATACCAATATAAAGAAAAATGAAAGAGAGCCGTACTTGCAAGAATGCAACAGAACACGCTATTTCAGGCAAAATCAACTTGAAATTTCATATGGTGGCTTCATATGGACGGACCTTTCTTAAAATTATCAAGCGGCGTGTCACGCCCACGTCCAAAAAACTTACATCCTCCGTTTAGGTTGCTGGATTTTACAAACATTTTTTTTTACACATGCTAAATTCATAGCTTGAAACTTCATGTGAATGGTAATAAAACTTCGGTTCCATAGAAGTTATAATTTTTTCTTGTTTTTATATAAATTTTTTCTTAATTTAAAGATACATTAGTGTGTACAGAGTCTGCATAAGTCAATATAAGAATGACGGAAGGTTTTCCTGAAGTCGTGAACTCAGAAATTCGAAAATCGTCTGTTTAATTTGGAGTCAGTACAATAAAAAAAAAGAAAAAGAAGTTACTTATGCAAGTACAGGCACCTCCATCATAACGATGGAATTTTATGATGGCATTTTGCAGAGGTAGTATCTGCTATCTGGACCAGTGTTGAATATTTGCTTAAGTTCATTAAAGTATTGAATCAATATAATTTGGTTATTTATCTACAGGGTTTGAATATAGTTTCAAAGTTAGAGCACTTTATACCGATTGATATAAGGGACATCTTTATCATATGAATACCAAAATTCAATGAAAATGATATGCACTAATTTTTGTTTATACAGAAGTTGTTTTGTGTTTGTGACTCTTAGGGGATATATGAAGGAATTCTTTTGCAAATGTCTAATCTTAATGATTTGTTTATGTTCTCGTATATATAATCTTCTCCACATTTGATGCCACACGTCTTTTACCTGTAAGGATATATCAAGAGTAAATTTTTGCCTTGCACTTTTTCAGATATATTTTTAGTTTTTAGTTTTTACTTTTTCGAATCGAATTTTATTGTCAATTGTCTCTCTACGTGTAACACTTAAGCTTGGTTATTGCACCAGGGTGCATTTGTTATCAACATTACTTACATGTGCTTATTTAGAGCCTCATTAAAATTTAAATTAAACGTTAAAATCGCATAAAGCGTGAAAAATAACATTGTAAACGTTTTTCAAAGTCAAAATCATGATGTTGCAATATTGTAAATTTTCTAGCTAAATTATCTATTGTTTAACAAAAGTAGCTAAACAGGCAAGAAAGTATTGTAGATACAGCTGCGCTCAACGAAGCTTGAAGAAACTTGCATGCATTTTGCTGCTAGAAGAATACATACTATATACCTAGTCAGATAGACAATCAGGTAGACGAGACAAGACGAGACGAGACGAGACAATACAAAACAGTGCAACAGGCGATGCAACAACAATTTCTTTATAGCACAAACTAAGTCATAATTTAGATCTAATTGCAAGATATTTACAAAAAACAAACTGCCGTATGAGTAGTTCAAGAACTCTAGCGCTAAGATTCAAAAGAACTAAGCAAGAATTAAAGTTAGCAGAATAAAACGCAAAACAAACGAACAAGTGGCACGAAGGCATCGAACATACAGACAGTCATATAGAGTAAGTATTTAGATACACAAATGAAGAAACAACTTGCTGAAATAAAGAAATTTTGATGTGCAATGAATGTAGTCGTTGCAGCCACCTCATTCTGGGACACAGCTACACAGCTACCTTGCATCATATGCGGCAACATTGGCAGTCAAAGCATCGTCAATTATTGAAAGAATTTTATTGAGCATTTGCGTGCCGCGCGCATATTAAGCAAGTGCATAGCTGCCGCATAGCTGCAGTAGCTGTTCATAGGTATCTACATATATCTATCTGTGTTCAACTATATGTTTGTCTGGTTGTGTATCTGTTCTCAAAACGATGCTCCCTCTCTTTCTCTTTCTCTTTCTCTTTCTGCCTCTCCCTCTCCCTTTATGCTGGTTTCGTGTTCATACGCCATGTTGCATTTACCTTAACTAATGATACTGCCAACATGAAACTAATGAATGAATCTGCCACATTGAAGCGAATTTATTGAAAGTGCATCTAATGAGCGTTAGTTTGAGCGCAACGCGCAACATGATGCCTGCCAGCCTGCCAGCCTGCTAGCTGTCCACTAACTACAGGTTGCTACACAAAATAGCATAATAAAAATCGAAATCTGGCGAAAAGAATGCTGCATTAATGTAATAAATGCGCTTTGGATTTCACAGATACTGCTCAGCTCATCAGGCGTTGCATGAAATGAGAACATGCAACAGTCGTTGGCGTCAAAGTGGCAGATATGTACATATGTACATATGTACACACATATACAGGTATACAAACATTCATAATTGTAAATGTAGTCCTGCTAGACTGTCCAAATGTTACTGTAGCGAAAACAAAAGAAATCTAATTTACTTGCATGAGTTTACACGTTTCTGGTGGCGAACAAATCTGGTCGCATTGAATTTGGAAATTGGATTTATATTGTGACTGATTTCGGAGCTGTTAATTACTTATTGTTAAGATGAGTTATTTTTGTTCGAACTAACTGCTTGATGCAGCTCGAATTATCAGTTAATGCACTGAAGTGATCAGCTCATCAGTTGTTATAAACTAAACAAATTTTCGAAATTGTACAGAACGAGAACGTTATGCTTTACTATATAAACGCGTTTATCTTTTGGTAAATTCTAATATCGTACAGACACAAAGGGTGCTTTTCCAGAGAAGCATGATATAAGTAGCAAAGTAAAATTTGCAATGCCACAGTCAGCGAACTGAAAAGGGCTCTTGAACCTCAAACAGTTGCTTCTGTAGCTTATCCTTGTTTGTGAACAAAAAGTTGCTGTTACTGGTCTCTTCTATTGAAAAGTTTGTACATACTACTCAATGTAAAAATGACTTTGAACCAGCCAATATTCAAATTAATGTAATTAAACTTACTTACTTACTTACTTACTTACTAAAGTGACACTACAAATGTATTTCGGTTGTCGCTGGCAATATGAAGCTCTATCGTGAACTCGGATGTCCTTTCTGAATCCGTCCACCAACTAAACTCTGGTTTCGGGGAGCTTCAGAGTTCATACGGATGAGATGACCAGCCCACTCGATCACTTCCAAAAATGCTATATGTCAGGCTCCATGCTCTGCGCTATACAGCAGGACCGAGACTATCAACGTCTTATATATTTTTAAATTCGTACTTCGAGAGATGGTGTCATTTGCAGAAATGGAAAGTTATTTGGCCATTCTCTTGGGAATGGAAAATGTACGATTCTTTTGCAAACGACTGAAGCAGCTCACAAACGTTCGTTAAGACATGTGTCCCCTGAACCTCCGCGGTAAGCAAATTGTGCGAAGGCAACCACTCCCCTTAAATAGAAGTTTTGCGCTGGGTTTGGTTCACGCTACCGCAAAACAACAACAACGACATAGAGAAAGCCTCGGATACAATCCTCCTTTGATGACGACTCCCGCAAATGATTTAAGGACCATGATTTACGGATATGCACCTGGAATGTTACGTCCCTCTATAGGGCTGGTGCAGATATCTAGCATGTTGATGCTCTCGTCAAATTCATAGCTGACATCACCGCAATACAGGAAATACAGTGGATAGGACAGGGCTGCTCAAAAAAGGCATCATGTGACATGTATTACCATGAGAGGAATCACTAATTAGCATGCGGTTTCGTGGTTAGTAGGATATTACGCGGTCTGCTCTTCAGTTTCATACGCGTTGACAACCACTTGCTCGCGATACGTATCAAGGCTAAGTACTTCAACATTAGTTTGATTTGTGCACACGCTTCGACGAAAGTCGCAGACGATGCGGCCAAATATTAGTATTGAACGTCTCTACAAGCGCTGCCACATGATTGCTTGGCGATTTCAACGCCAAACTTGGAAAGGAAGTAGACGTAATCAGTAGCATCAGATTTATAAACCTTAACATCCACAAGGCTACTTGGCGCAGTGCCGATTAAAAGACACGTAATTAAATTGAGCATCTTGTGGTCAAGCGCATTGGATGTACGAACGGTAGGTGGTCCGAACATCGGCTCAGGATGTTGGTACGCACCAACCT
The DNA here is from genome assembly GCA_035044765.1 of Leucophenga montana. Lineage (NCBI taxonomy): Eukaryota > Metazoa > Arthropoda > Insecta > Diptera > Drosophilidae > Leucophenga > Leucophenga montana. Next base: position 694,480 of record JAWNNQ010001824.1, read on the forward strand.
CAACATTGTCTAGACGTCGGAGAGCTGCAATTGCAACAGATCGCTAAAGCCTTTTCAGCCATATTCTCCCAACTGTTCCGGGAGTCCTCTCCGGCTTCTGTGGGGATATATCTTCCACTCGATGGATAAGGCTGACAAGGAAGTCATTGGGTACATCATACCTGTGACGCACTCTTTGCTTGCTTAGCTTAGTAGCATTACGTGTACATATTGTGGAGTATATTGCAAATATTTGATAAACTTCTGCATAGTTTTTTATTTTTATTTCACTAAATTGTTCACATATTATTTATATGAATCACTTCCTCTGCAAAATGAAAAAAAAAGAAAGAGAAAAAATCTCTGCAAATGTCAATTTTTTTCGAAATTATTTTCATTTCGACTTTGAAGTGCACAGAAAATCAAAACGCAGAAAGTCTATTTAGATTTATTTCGACAGTAGGAAGTCAAAATATAAAATGCATATCAATTATTTTTGCTCATTCAATGAAATTCATTCATAAAAATTTTGAATTACACATTGCAAAAAAAAAAAAAAGAAAAAAAAAATTATTTCGACAAAATTTAAATCGTTGAACCGAAATGTATTGCATTTCAATTAAGTTTTTCGCACTAAATGCAAAACTATTTTGGGAAAATTTGGAAAATGCAAACGAAAATACTCAGCAAATTTCAATGAGATTGAATGCTGTGTGTGTTTTAATGGAAGCGCCTGGACATAATCATATCGTGGGTGTATATGAGCGTGTTTGCATTTTCATTTAGTATATTAAATATTGATAAATAGTTCAATGCATGATTCAATTCATGAATGACAAGCGAAAATGGAAAATGAAATTTTGATTTTAGTCGCCCACACTGTGCATCTTGTGCCTTTTTCGCACAATCGTTTTGATAATAGTACCGTCTCTTTTAATGGTGTGAATTGGACCAAGGGTGTAATATCCGTTGTCTATTTTTGCATATATGCATATGTTTCTATGTCGACCATTGCATTATGGTTTCGGTTATTCAAATGCCACGAATGCATCAATCGGTCAGTCAGTCAGTGACTCATTTATTGATTGACATATTGATTTTCAGCCGTTTGCTAATTGCATTCGCCTACAAATAGTAGCAAAATTGACATTGTTTGACAAACTGTATGAGTTTAATGAACATTGTACGAGTAGTTCGTTATTTGTATCAGTTACCCTCTGTTCAAAATTGACCCGGACTAGTTAAAAAAACCACATTTTTATGCATTTTAATACAAATCTTTATTATCGCCTTCAAAATAGGCTCCATTTGTGTCAATACAAGCAGGCCAACGGTTAATCAAATTTTCCATACACTTGTTATACGCCTCGGCCGGGATAGCCTTCAGCGAATTTTTTTTTATGTCCTCCATCGACTCATGACGCGTTCCCCGGAGCGGATATTTAAGTTTCGGAAACAGAAAAAAGTCACAGGGTGCTAAATCCGGTAAATAAGTGGTTGTGCAATGACTTTTGTTTCATGTTTGGCCAAAAACTCCGTCACAATCAAGCTGGAATGTGCAAAAAATGCAAAAAATTCAGGTCTTTTGGTACGAGTCTGGCGGCAACGCGTTTCATATACAAAACATCAACCAAAATATGTTGAGTCGATCCATAAGAGATTTTGAGTCTCTCTGATATCTTTCTAATGCCAACACGATGATTTTCGAGCACAATTTCTATCATTTTTTCGATGTTTTTGTCGTTAACAGAGGTGGATGAACGACTTGCATGAGGCAAGTTTTCTACGATTTCACGACCCTCACTGAATGCCACTTTATGCCACTCAAAACACTTTTGTAACATTTTGATAACCGATGATTCCGTTGACGTTATTCCATTGGAACACACAAAATTCAAAGCAAACTGGTTGTTAAATTTTGTTTTCCATATTAAAAATCGCCATACAAACTTTTCGCGTTGTAAACAAGCAGCTATCAAACATAGACTAATTATCGCATTCCGCTCAAACTTGGCATGCATGTCAATGACAGTGATAGCCAACTTAAGAAGAAGAAAAATACGGATTCGGTTTACCGGTTCGGTTTAAATCCAACAGTCTGGGTCAATTTCGTTCCAGAGTTATAGATACATAACAAGCGCATAGAAGCTACCTCAATTACTTAGTTTCAAATACACAAGTTTTAAAAGTGTAACACGAGATGTGTAAATTAATTAATGAGACTTATTTTAATACCCTTTACAAAAATATGTCATGGTTCTTAAAGATGAAACCTGTCCGCAGCTAGGTTTGTCTTCAATCTACTCTCTTACTTCTGAGCATACTTTAAGCCACTAAAAAACTCTTAACTCCTTAACAGTACAATGCCTTCGTAATTCAGCTAAAATTTTACAATGGATTGCGTTGTAGTATGCCCAATTAGGAACTAACTTAGAAAAACTGATCACTAAAATAATTTCTATGTGGGTGATCGTTTTCCGATGATGATATTTTTCATTTGGAAAACCTTTTGAAACACTTATTAAGGCTGGTTAAAGTCGTCGGTGCACGCGATAAACTTGGATAAATAAACAGTAATTTGGTTAGACGAATGTATGAGGTTCTATCAAAACGAATACTGTTTATGGTATTTTGCAATGCATACACAACGCTCCGAATTGCCAGCGAATGGTGAACTTTCCTACGTGCGGCCTTGACCGATAGACGGTTGTAGAGCCACATAAGTAAGTAAGTGTCATTGCAAAGACGTTCTACACATCGTAGCATTTATTGCCGATCAACTATATCGAACTCTTAGAGGCGATGCTCGTTGTTCAAGTGAGTGTATGAAATTGATTTTGAAGATCAATTTTAAAACACCATTCAACTAGAAAATGTATAGTTAAATCATTGATCTTAAAAGAGTCATTCATGTTTGAATAAGGTGGAGACTAGAGATGACCGATAGTTAACTAGATCTGATTCGGTGATATCAGTGGCTACTCGATATTGTAAATATCAGTGATTGAGTTTCATTTGTTTCTTTCTAATGCTTCACAATTGATTCACGGCGTATCAGTAATATATCGTCAACTGATATCAGTAAATATCGCTCAACTGATATAATGTATCATACATGTAGTTTTCACAGGCGAGTACCTTATATTCAATAAAGCTATTTAAGCAATTTTTTTTATTCAATCTTTATAATTCGTAGGCTCTTATCTCTGCTAGCATCTGGTTTTTTGCACTGGACTGGAAAATTAAATGTTTCTTTTTGATATTTTCTTGGATTTTTTAAAATGATATCAAAACGTAACTCTTCTAGCACACCACTTCGATTTTACGTAGTATTGCCTTAGTCATTACAAATTGTAGTAAAGATATGGGACTTGCTCAAACCTGGGAAGGAATATGTGAAAAATATATGACACAGTCCATTTTTGTAATCAGAAATGAAATTAGCAATAGTTGGCACTAAAATAAATCCAAAACCGATGACTTCATGAAATACTATCTTCTGTTACGGGATCCCATTGATTGAGACTATGTCCAATTCTCCAATTATGCCACTTGGTCAAGCCTGGAAAGAATAATGTTGGATATACATGTTCCAATGGGTTTTCAATACAATCAATATTAGGTTGAAATCCAATGTGATGCCTTTTTATGGACAGCCGCTTAACATACATAGACTAATGGGCGTGTTGCACCCACTTTTTGGGGTAGCCCCCATACTAACCCACCGCCCAATTTTGTGTGTTTGTATGAAAATCTTATTTATATTAGCTCGAAATTGGATTTGGTGGATCTTAGTGGACAGCCTCTTCATATATAAACCCACAGCTCACGTTTATATAGATGGTCGCTAACGGTCTCTTTTTGGGGTTTACCCCCCCCCCCCTCCGTTTTTGTTTTACAATACGATTTAAAATTTTGTGTGAATGGTATTAAAGCTTCGGTTCAAACGACATTCACGTTTTTTCTTGTTTAAATTGTGATTATGTAGTTGGAATGTTTTATGCGTTTAAGTTATAAGGGGTGTTACGAGTATATTTGTATTTTAGAGTTAGTAAGTTTAAAATATATGAAAATTTACCGCTAAATTCCGGTTAACCGGTTACTTGTCAAAACCATTTACCGCTTACCGGTTAGTTGAAAAAGTCGAAAAATTGCATTTCCTACTCAGTACTTATAATCATTAGCTTTTATTATCGAACTAGCTGGTGGATCTCCTTCTCCTGCCACTCCTTCCCATGCCCCACCTTCCCCTTTAATTACCCTCCTTCTCCTACCGCCCATTCTAATTCCCCTGCCCCTCTTATATACAATGTATATCATATCATATCATATCATACTATTATTAAAATAGTGAGAAAGCAATTATACCTACGTTGTATGTAATTAACTATGAACATACAAATGAACATCAAACCACACGAAACGATTAAGAGTTTAATTATGAATGACAAATTGCTGCATATTTCAGCAACAAATTGCTCAGTCTTCGCTAATGCATTCTAAAATAAAAATATCTATATACAGATGTATAATATATTTTTCTATATCAAATATTAAGTGCTGCGAAATATGATAATCATGAAAAGCTGTTTAATTAGATTCCACAGAAAAGCTTAGATGCGTACTAACAAAGGCTTTTATTAAGACGTCATTAACTTCAAGTGAATGGCGGTGTACATTCATGACAAGTTCAGCGTACCGTGGATACGGTAGAAAGGTCCGGGGCAGTGTAACCGAGTGCATAGTGTGAAAACTATTGTGATGTTTATATAAAAGAAAATCATTTAACGCATTAAATTATTTTAACAACGAAATAGATACACATGCCAACAGTAAGGGCGGTAACTCTGAATAGTAACAGACAACGTCATCAGTGAAAATAAATGCGGCCACGTGACCACAGACAATAAACGCATTATACTAAAGTATGACGTCTAAATGGTGAACATGACTACGGAAAACATACGCATATGATATGTCATCTAAGAATGCCTTTTGCCAACTATTTGAGCTCATTAAAAGATTCATTAACAAGTGCAGACAATGAGTATAGGCGTTGACTTTGAACCTTGAATATGTACACATATCTATGTATATTAAAGATTGGCGAGAAGGAGATGGTGTTCAGACATGTCATGTGCTTCAGTAAAGCGCAACACAGAGTATCATATATCAAATAAAATGGATGACCGGACAAAACCGATTATTGGCAAACATCAAAGTGATCACTACATGTTGTAAATATATAAAAGACAGAGACGGATAGACGATGAACAAGTTGTTGCTGACATTTAAGTGCTTATTAGTTAGAGGCAGATTGACGAAATTGTCCGGGCTTCACTTTAGTCTTCTACATAAAAGGTACTTCAATTGATTGTCCTTATTTTTAAAAGTTCAGTGATGTGAGTTAATATACGTATCGCTGTCGTTAGGCTTTATTATCAAAATTGTTTTATATTTAGGTTCTTGACCAGCATCGGAAACTGAGTCGATTTAGCTTTGTCAGACTGTCCGTCCGTTAGTCTGCATCTATGAGACAACAGATCTCAGGAACTATAAGAGCTAGAGACTTTAATCTTGGACAAACTTGACAATACACAGATGTCTTATATTGAATTTTGTAAATGCCACGCTCACCGAGCCCATAATAAGTCATTTGACTTGAATTATGAATTAAACAATTTAATTTTTTTAATAAATAAAATTGTTTTTTTTCTGATTTAAAAATTCAAAGACCACACTAGCAAGGGTGCAGGGTATTTCGTAGTCGTAGACACACGAGTGCTCCATTCTAACTCGCTTTATTTGCCAAAATCTGGCATACGAGTTGTTTAATTTTTTGTTATCTTGACTGTTCCAATATAAATATGGTCCGATATCAGTTAAAACTTACTGTTTTCGGTTGATTTTTGGTGATCAGCAACTTTGAGCCGTATTCCATCGGAGGCGAAGATGTGCCTGGTGCGAGGGTTGACAAGTAATCGGTCCAGGTAAAAAACTCAACATTTTCAGTCAAATAGACAAATTTTTGGTGAAAAAAAAAAAATAAACAACAACTAAAGAGTTGGGGGGCCAACAATGTAAATACTGAAAAAGCAGATAACAATCAAACGTTGACGTTATTTATGTAATTTTAACAATGTAGTGTTTCATTTAAAGGTTTTTTTTTTCATTGACTGGTCTGCCAACTGGTCCGAGCCAACTATTACCAATACCATCCGCAAATTTGAGTCACAGTGTACGTTATTGGACGATATACGACCTTATAAACGGGTTGCGGATCTAGCTGAGTGTGTGGCTGAAGACCAAGGATAATCGATTCGATGCCGTGCGCAGAATCTTGACCTATGGAACAACTTGGCGAATTTGGTGTGGTTTATGGACTGGTGGAATCATCGGTCCGTATTTCTATAAAAATGAGACCGTCAATAGCGAACGCTACCGCATCATGATAATGAACTTTTTGTTTCCTGAAATTGAAGCCCGTGATATCGGTGACATTTGGTTTCAGTTTGACGTCGCCACCGCACACACGCGAAACAATGGCTTTCTTGAGAAATCATTGTGGTGAGCACCTAATTGTGCGTTTCGATCGTGTGATATCCCACCTCTGGAATTTTTTCTTTGGGGTTATGTGAAGTCAAAAATCTTCGTCGATATGCCAGCTACGATTCAAGACTTGGAAGCCAACACTACTCGCATAATTGGCGAGTTACCGGTAGCAAAGCTGGAAGGAGTGATATAAAATTGGAATTTCCAAATGGACCACCTACATCGGTTACTTATCAATCCACCTTCGTATATAGAAAATGTTAGATTATTATTAGTAGAGATCAAGTTAGTTGATTTTAATGCTATTCGACACCATGAAAAATATTTTACCAGATTTATACAGAAATATCGCTTAATGGGTATTTCGTTTCGCACTGTTTAGATACATTTCAATATACCAACATATGTACGTACCATTTGAATTTGCTACTCCTCTGCTTAATAAGTTTAATAGATGTATATATAATGCATTTTCATTGGAGAACCCCATATACTAATGTACTACACATATCTTGTGCGTGATTTATGCAGTTGCTGCATAAGTGGGGCTTTTCTTGATTAGTCCTGAACATATGTTTTTTTCGGCCAGTTTTGTTGCAAGTAGGCTCAGACAGTTGTGCAGCGTTTTAATAAGACGTTTGCTTTGTTTTTGCAGCTTTTTGCCTTTCAATTGCGCCGACAAGGCTATCCGATGACTCGAAAGCGAAATTCCCTTGAAAAAGACGTCCGTTAAGCTGTCTGCAGACTGTCTAGTCTAATTGCGCTGACCAATGGCTATAGTAAGTGCGACCTGTTGTAAAAAAACTCTTTGATGTGTGTATTTATTATATAAAAATAGTTCTTTGCGAGGTAAACACCAAGTGATGAAAGTTCACCTGCAACTCACAGAACTTCTGATATCAATTTTGTGGCGAACGTTTTTATTTTACTTTTATAGGGATTGATTATACTTATTATGTAATTTATCGTACTTAATGTTGTTGTTGTTTTAAGGATATATAATACATCTAGTGTATAGGTACATGATAATGGGCCGTACAAGTATTACGTAACGAAATTTTTAAACAAATTTGATCCCTCCTCCCTTGTAACACTTTGTCACAACAAACGATACAAGTAAATTTTTCGATCCGAATTTTATTGGTCCATAGAGAGCTAATCGACATCGCCGCAATTACAAAAAAATGAAAAGGTTGGAACATGGTAATCAGTAACCGCACATCACACCTTAACATACACAAGGCTTCTTGGCCTAGTGCCGATCAAAATTCACGGATTCAAATTGACCATGTTGTGATCGGAGGAAGGCACGTATCGAGTTTCATACTTTTACCAGTACTAGTTTCATCATACTGGTACCAGTACCAGTTTCATATGCATTTATCAATTCTTTTCAATCTATCGACAAAGTTATATAAATTTCCATCTCTTTGGAAGGAGTCTTTAATTATCCCTTTACATAAAAAGGGTAGCAAGTCTGATATATCGAATTATAGAGGTATTTCTAAGCTGAATGCTATTCCAAAGCTCTTTGAAAAAATCATTTGTGACCAATTGCAACATTCATTAAAGTCTGTTGTCAGTTCTTAACATGGTTTTATTAGAGGAAAATCTATTACATATAATCTTGTAGAACTGATGTCATTGACTGTTGATAGTGTGTGTCATAAGCAGCTTTTATTCAAATTAAAAGCAATAGTGTTTCCTCCGTCTCTATTGCTTTTGATTGAGTCATATGAATATGAATCCGGTAGAAAACAAAAATTTTGTATTTAACAATTGTTTGTCTAAAACTATTTTTATTTGTTCTGGTGTTCCGCGAGGGAGTCACCTAGATCCAATATTGTTCAACATTTTTATTAATGATCTTCCTGTGCCTATTAATCATGCCCATACATACATGTATGCAGATGATGTTAAATTATGCTTGTCATATTATCATATTCATCATATCAATAGCTGACTTAAACTCACTACACTGGTGTCGTCTAAATTTTCTTAATCTAAATTTCTAGAAATGCAAATGTATGACTTTTCATCATACAAAACCATTTATGGTGACATATTCTTTAAATAACATTATGATCGGTAGAGTGTTTTGTTTCAATGACCTAGGTATCCTTATGGAACCTCAACTTATTTATAATAATCACATTTGTTCAATAGTAAATAAAGCAAAAGGAGTCCTTGGCTTTGTTAAGCGTTGGTCTAAGGGTCAATCCCACTAAACTATACTCTATAACTTCTCGTGTTCGTCCGATTTTAGAATTTGAAACCCATAATATGTGTTGTATTTGAAGTGTCCGAGTGAAAGACGCGTGTTGTGCATTGCTTGAGCGTAACTTAACGACTGACTTTATTAATGCGTCCTTTGTGTATCTATAATAATTGGTATATATGTGTGTGGTATGTGTATGTGTGAAAGATATGAATGAGAGTATGAGTGAACGAGAGTAGGTTAGTACATTTTTAAATTACACATATATAACAATATGCTATTCACGAGAATCGTATTAAGTCAGTTCAAAAACAGTTTCTTCCCTTTGCTCTTAGGAGTCTCAATTGGGATCCGGAAATAAATTTTCCACCCTATCATGACAGGTTACAATTAATTGATCTCCCAACCCTCTTATCACGCCGTTCTATGCTCTCTATTGATTTTCTTCATAAAATTCTTATTGGGGAGATTGATTCCTCCTACTTACCTCAGTCCGTATTCTAAATGTCCCCATAAGTTTTCACTCTATTTATCCTTAAACTATGTAAAAAAATCTGTACTAACAAATCAATATTCAATAAATTTGTAAATTTCATTTAGCAACTTTTATTTTCTTTATTTACCACTGCCCCTGCACAGTAGTTCAATCTGGCGTGCCAAACAAAAATTCCTCCAACGGGTCTGAGTGTCCGCAACTTCCTTCTTCTAGTTTTAAGTTAGTTTAGTTAATGTATATGCCTAAATTTTTATATTAAGCGACTGTTTTATATACTTATGTAGTATGTAGTTTCGATTTTAAATAAATAAATATATAAAAAAATAAATACTGGTATCAGTACAAGTTTCATACTATTGCCAATTTCAGATTGGTACTAGATTCATAATGATAACACTTTCATACTAGTATGGAAGTTGAAGAAGCTATAACAATGAATTATAAAATTATTGTAAAAATTGATTCAATTCGACTAATTTTTCCACTTGAATAATACTGTAAACTCCTTTCAAAATAATTTACAGATAACTACAAAACGGAAACAGATGACCGCTGAGTGAATACCAACCGGAAAACGGTTGCTACCGAACGTTTTACCAAAACATATTTTAACCGTCAGCGGGCGTATGTATTAATCAAATTTATCGACCACCGCTGGCGGCGAAACTTTCATCTATAGAATGGAGCGTATCGATAAATCAAGAAGAGGCGTAATCGACAGAAAAGCAATGTCAAGAAATAGCGAAATAGTTGCACAGGATTTTGAGGTTTTTCTTTAATTTGTCTAGATATGTGGATTTTCCTTGAAAAACTATTTCATGCTCGTGCAATTGCGTTGATTGTTCCCACCTTATACATACGTTTGCCTAACTCTTTTTTATCATTTGATATTAAGTCAATAGCTATGTAACAATAAGTAATTATATCTCTTAAAACAACCCCCCATTGTATGTATTCGTTTGTTTTTTCATAATCCTATCTACAGGAATCGAAGTGTTTAAAATTAAAAATGCTGTGATCTTGTCAATTTTTATTTATTTTTATTTAAATACTTCAGTATATCGTAAAAACACTCAAAAGTTAAAGAAAAATATATTATTTTTCGATTTAGCCAGCTTTAGCGCGGATAATAGCATCGAGTTTGTTCGGGAAGGCTTCACACGCTGCACGAATGTGGTAGGATGGCATTTTGTCTTGGCATATACCAGTACCGTCTTATATTTTTTAGTTGATACTTTTGCCTCCATAATGGACCATTTGGCAAATTCATTGGATTTAAGTGTGGGGAATATGGTGGCCAATGTTGTGAAGAGCAGACACATTGATTTTTTTCGCTAATTGAACTGCGCTTTGTCGTGGATTACGTTGAATTCTGGCCTTCACTTTCTAACCATTTCTTCCGATGTTGCTGCTTTGGATATCCACCTCCATGGTGTTGGTTCGATACACAAACATTTTGTTCACACGTAAATGACGTAGCTAATTAACAATGGCTGGTTGTGATATTCCAGCCAAAAAGTATAAAAAAATAGCACTGTTCCGTTTGAATTCCATTTCGATCATTTATTTTAATTGCGACGTGAAATGACAAACTTGGAACTTGTAAATGGTAGGCTTGTAACAACAGGATAGACTGACGCTTAAATTAAATTAACTGAATATAAGAATCTTTTCTTACTTTGAGTCACACTGAAGCTTGTTTCAATAATAAATAAAATAATCTTGCATTCACTTTTTCTCATAAAAAGTTATAAATACTAGTTTGAAGCAGACGTCAGTAACCCTATATATATATATACATATATTCCCGATTAATATCATAATTGGGTCTTAGTTTGGCCATAACTGCATATTTTTCTATTCACGTGTCAGACACTCTGAATTTGTGCTTTTTACGCACTTTTTTCTTTAAGTACCCAGATTGTTGGTTTCTAGCTCAGCAATCATACATAGTGTGGCAGCAGCCAACTCTGCTTTCATTATTTAACACAGCGGTGGGCAAGTCCTTGCTCTCGTTGCTCTGAGTGCTCAAACCGTTACTTTTGCATGCTTGCGATTTTCGACAAGACAACAACAACAACAACTTTCGACGCAGCCGATTTTCGGACCGTCATAAAAGTGTTCATTTTGCAATGATTTATGTCTTCTGCCGCGTCTTGTACACTGAGTAAGAAAGCGAAGTAGGTTTTGATGTATTACGATTTTTACTAAGTGATTGAATTTAAATGGTTTCAATAATTTGTTTCAGTGTTGAATTTTTTTTACTTTAATAAACCAAACAACAACAATACAGCGAAGGCTGTATTTTCTTCGCGACGCATAGAGTCATAAAAGTTTTAATTTAGCTTAGATTTATGACTTCGAAAACTCTTTTTGTTGTAGATGTTGTTGTACTGCTCCCGATTCAAAATTTCGTGCTGATTTAACACATCAAGTTGTTCAAGTTTCTCACTTTGCTTAATTTGGAATATGAAACTTTCGGTTTGAAAACGAAAGCAAATCGTTAGGAAGCCGAAACAAATTAATTCAAACCTTTTGGTTTTGTTTTGATTTGTGAGACATAATCCACATAGTTCTTACAAAAAAAAAAAAAAAAAAAAATGTAACCATATTCGATAAATACACATTTATTTGCACTCGTTAATTCAAGTATAGTGAGCTTACTCTGCACGTTTCAGAAGTGCAGTTTGAGAAGTATAGTGAGCTTACTCTTGCACGTTTGAGAAGTGCAGTTTGAGAGTGAGTATAGTGAGCTTGCTTTGCACGTTTAGGCCGATCGTGTCTCTCTATCGCTTGTTTTAGCAGCCGGCGTTCATCAATTTATAAAAAGCCGCAAAATTTTATTTAAAAAAATAAATATTAACAGAGCGTCACTAAAATCAGCTGATTTGTTTCATTGAATTCAAGTGAAATCTATTTTTGATATAGTTTGTGAGATGATATGCACTCTTCACAACACAGAATTATGACTAATAATGACGTCGAACCGGCAAATTGTTGACAACAAGTGGAAGTTCACCGAAGTAGCACGCGATTTGCATACATTCAGTCAATCGAATTCACTCGCCGTGTGCTGTTCTATTTGCATTTCGCAACGCAACGCAAAAAAAAAAAAGAAAAGATATTTATATAAACAAATACAAGAATTTTACTAGTTTTATAAAAATATCAGAATAAAATTATATAAACATATAAACAGAATGGTGCACTATAGTAAGTGCATCCCCCCGCAATCAGTGGTTTTGTTGGTTCAAGTGTTTTTTAATCTCTTCAGCTCCAGTGTCAATGCGTTCAATTTGTCACCAAAACCAAATCTAAGTATTAAAGATCCCCAACTTCCAACAGTGCAGCACAAATGGCGCTCGTCGTATTTTGGATACAGCATGAGTTTGCGTCCAAATGGGTAAGTACCAAACATAAAAGAAAAATGCCTGAAATAGAATAGTATAGTAATCATATATCAGTATATCTAATGTGAAATACTAAGCTTACGCAGTGCAATGACTCATAACTTTATAAGACAGAAAGTAAAGCTTTATAAACAAAATCGAACAATTGTTCTGTTTGAAACGCTTACAAATGAATCTAGTTGTACGAGCTGCTGTAATGCATACGTGCAATTGTTATCGCATCGCATAAGAAACACTTGGTGGATTTATTTTTGTTTTTTTAACTGGCAATGAGAAACTATGAAATATTATCTGAAATAGAAAAAAACAAGATAAAACGTTAACTTAAATTGAACCAAAGTGGATGATGGGGTTGTATGTGGCTACCCCAAAAAGTGGGCGTGGTGGGTCAATCTTGTCGACTCTATTAAACTGCCAAGTTTCAACTGGATAGCATAAAACTTGGTGCCGAAAAATGCGAAACAACATCCAGACAGACAGATTGATTTAAATCAAACATGTTCGATACAGCAAAATAAATACTTTTTGTATGATAGCTAAACTTTCTATTTATTAAATCGCGGTCAGTTGAGAATCAAAAATTTAAAAACTAAGAAAATCTAGTATTGCCGAGCAAAAAGAGCAGGTGTGAAGCGTATTAAAGCTTCGGTTCCACCGAAGTTATCGTTTTTTTTTTTAATCATTATTAACTTGAAAATACTAATTGATTTCCCGGAGTTATTGAAATATAATTGTTGTGTAGTATTTCGGTTGTAAAAAAATGAAAAATGGTTGTCTGTAAAGTCGGTTTACGGACGATAATTCTACGATATCGTCATAAGAAAACATAATATATACATATATAATATATTGTAATATATATATATTTATTCTGCCTTTTACATACACTCGAACAAACTTATTATACGCATGTCCCACAGCGTGCAGGGTACAATTTACTAAAACTTACTGACAGGCGCCAACATCTAGCCAATGCTACTGTTATTTTCATATATGTATATACATATGTGTGTGTATATTCTGCCATGCACGTATATTCTACCAAGTGATATTAATATTATGCATATACAAAGAGACTGACAACTTTGGTTTCATCATCATACACAGCGCCGCACCCCACCACGCGCTAGGTAACACTAATACGCAAACACACACACACACACATAACTATAGCTTTCACAAGCCAATGCTTCACAAGCCGAACGCTTTTAACGATCGTGCCTCTCTATCGCTTGTTCCGCGCTCTCGCTTGCACGCATGGCTGAGGTGTACGTGACAACTTTTCGTATGTGGCGGCGTTCATCGATTTAATAGAATTAGCATAGGATTATAAATGATAAATTGGTTTTTGTCTAACAATTTGTAGCAATATTACAATACCTACATATACTCGTATTAATATTATATTCACATTTTTCGTATTTTCAGCATTATTGTCGGTGCACCACGTGCTCAATCAACACTTAACAAGCAAAGCAACATCAACGAAACGGGTGCCATTTACAGATGTCGACTCACAGACGGCGAATGTTCGCCGTACATCTTTGAACATCGGGACAATCAATTATCACGGGATACTTACGATCAGTTTGATTTAAAATCGGAAAAGCGTGACAATCAATGGTTAGGTGCTGTCATCGAAGGTAATTATGGCCAATAATTGTTATTTGCACTTTATATTTATAAAATTATTATCGAATCGAAGGTGGTACAAAGGATGCGGATCGTTTGTTGGTCTGTGCGCCGCACTTTAAAGCGGTCACTATTAACTATACTACTTTGGAAGAGAGAAACTACCACTTGCTCGGCATTTGTTACTGGATCATGGATACACTCACCGAACAACCGGTTGAGGTGACAAAAATTACGCCACTCTTTATCAAGAAAGAACAAAAGCACGAGAGTCAATTTTATGATGTGGATGGCAACAATATATATTTTGATCATATGTATGGCCAGGAGGGTTTCAGCGCGCATTTAACAGCCAATAATGAATTTGTAATTGGAGCACCAGGTGTGAACATGTGGAAGGGTTCGCTCATACACTATCGTAAAATGGTTGATCGAGATGTTAGCAACAGTCGAAGAGATGTTTCAGAAAGAATATATGCCCGAAAAATACGCTCTGTAGCTTGGATGTATGAAAGTCATGTATTGAAACCCCAACTCTGGTCACAGCAGAATGATTCATACTTTGGATATGCGGTGGCGTCGGGCTATTTTGATAGTAAAGAACCAACGAAAGTTCTTTATGTTGCTACTGCACCACGTGCTAGTGAACAAGGGGGCGAGGCATATATCTTTGATATGCGCGGCGAGTCTATAAAAATAAAAAAAGTTTTTCAAGGTGACAATTTCGGCGAATATTTTGGCTACTCCGTGCTGGCTGAGGATCTTAATGGTGACAATTTAACGGATATAATCATCTCTGCACCACAGTACAATTTTACCGATTCACATGATAATGGCGCCATATATGTGTACATCAATTGTGGAAATGTAAGAACACTTTTGCTTATCTAGCTCAATTGTATGCATTCAAACTATTTAAATTACAGTTCAACTTTGAACGAAAAGTTTTAAAAAGTCCAGTAAACGAAATTGCTCGATTTGGTACAACGCTGACGCGATTGGGAGATATTAATCATGATGGCTACAATGGTGAGTTTCTAAAGTAAAATGATATTTTAATGAAATAGCACTAATATACTTGCTTATAGATATTGCTGTAGGTGCACCCTTTGCTGAAAATGGCATTGTATTCATATACTTAGGCACCGAGCATGGTTTACGTGCACAACCAAGTCAGCGTTTAAATTCTCCAGCATCACACAAAGCAGTGTATGGAGTCCACATGTTCGGACATGGCTTATCAAAGGGTTCAGATATTGATAACAATGGTTTCAATGATCTGGCAGTGGGCGCACCCAATGCCGAAATGGTTTATATATATCGTGCCTATCCTGTTATTAAAATTATCGCCACAATCAAGCCACAAATACGCGAAATTAGTCCAGAACAAACTACATTCAAGGTGTTTGCATGCTACAGCATTCAGACTACATCAACAGCTGTTCAGCAGCAGGATTTGGCCATACGCATTGTTGTCGATCCACAGGTGAAACGTGTTAAGTTCTCACAGACGCAGAGCAATGAGTTTAGCTTCGTTGGCAGTGCTAACAGCGCAGAACAATGTCGCGAGTTTTACTGTGATATAAAATATAGCGCTGAAGATATATTTAAACCAATCCAACTTGAAATGCACTACAATGTTGCAAACCAAATACCGGACTCTGAAGGTAAGTGTAAAGCTTGTTTAAAACCATATAAATTCATATCAATTGCACACTGTCCTTACAGTTTTCTGTGAAACTTGTGCCGCAGTTGATCCCGCTGATCCCAAAGTATTCACGGAAAAACTCACTTTAAGCACTGGTTGCATAACCAATATATGTGTGGCAGATCTTAAGCTAACCAGTAATGGGTTTCTCTCTCAATTCATTCTGGGTAGCAGCAAAACCTTTCGAATTAACTACGAAATTTTAAATAATGGTGAAAAGGCATACTTGCCACGGTTGAATGTAACCTCATCCAATCGCATGAAATTTGCGCAAATTCCCTCAAAATGTTTTTCGATGGATGATTTTACTATGATTTGTGATTTGAACAATGGGCACCCATTGACCAAGGACGACAATGATTCAATCAGTATTAGCTTCGATGCAAGCAGTATTTCTGGAGAGAGTATGTCGATACATGCAGAGGTTTCAAGTTCAGGCCATGAACAGAATGCAATAGATAATATTTTGTCTGACTTTATATTGCTCAAAGAATTTACTAAAATTTCGGTCATCGGGTATGTTTCTTTTGTGTGTAAAATAGCATTGAAATTTTAAACAATACTCTTTTTTCATTTTAGTACACAAAAAAATGCACAAATCGATTTGGAAAGTTATAAAAATTTGGCA
This sequence comes from Leucophenga montana, assembly GCA_035044765.1. NCBI lineage: Eukaryota > Metazoa > Arthropoda > Insecta > Diptera > Drosophilidae > Leucophenga > Leucophenga montana. Next base: position 711,103 of record JAWNNQ010001824.1, read on the forward strand.
GAAATTGTGAATCAGTATGATATCAGCAGCGATGGACCCAGTACAGTGCGTAGAATGAGAATAGTTTTTCAAATACCTATAGCATATAATGTGTCGGGATTGTACATACCCATTGTACATAACGTGATAATGCAAGCAAAATTTAATGGTCAACAAGTACCCATTGACTACATAGATCATAAAAACACACTCATCCTAACAGACACTGTTGAGACTTCTACCAAATCTAAAAGTAGATATAAAATGCTGCAGCATATTAACGGTAGTACAAGTCATCAACTTGAAAAGAATGTTAATTTTGTATCTATGAAACAATATGCGAGCATTGCCGAGTCACGCGTACATGATAAACTCCGTGAAGCCTATAGAGACTCCGGAATATTGCCTGTAAATCGCACAATTTGGTTCAATTGTCATGACAATGAGATGACAATATGTTTGCGTGCCGAATTAATCGTTTACGATTTTATACCAGCGCAATCGATTTCATTGAACATGACCTACAATGTCGATCTGAATGAAGTTAATCGGACTATGATTGAGCCGTGGGAGTATTTTGCTATTCTTGTTGATGTAAAAGTTGAAAGACTTGCATCGCTAGATACACAATCTTTGGCAGTTGTGTATAATATTGTACCAAATATAATCTCAAAACATCAAGAGCAAAGCATTCCCATTTGGTACATAATACTGGCTGTCCTTGGTGGATTACTTTTATTGGCGGCGTCAACTTATGCCATGCATAAGGTATGTACAAAATGGTATATATATGGAAAAAATAAACTTTTATTACATTTAATTTTTTCTGTAGTGCGGTTTCTTTAAACGTCCAACTAGAGAACGAATGCATCAGGGCAGTATTGAACCGGAAACTACACCTCTCAACAGTGAAATATCTTAAAGAAAACTGTATGAAAGAGTTGCCATTTAAATAATTCAGCCTGTGTTAATTTAGTTTTAAGAGATTTTTGTTTATTCTACGACTGCTAGTTAATAAAGTTATATATATGTACTAGAGAATACGACGTGCGTTGCTACGCCATTTTTTCTTTTTATTGTTGTATATTAACAATTTTTAAAGTATATCATTTTTTTCACGGTGTACCCGATTCAACCGCTACAACAATTTTGACGACAGATGGCGAGCGGTTATAAGACAGTGCGCAATGATAGTACAGTACCATTAATCGTAGCAGATGGCGCTGCTGTATGTTAACTGTATATTACCTGTATTGGCACTTATGTTAAGACAGTTTAGTATAATGGAATTCTCGTGGCAGAATTTTTTCCGACTTACGTGACACTTATTGTTATATTTTGGCCAGTTTATACAATATCATCAATTATAGCTTATGTGTTATTCTGATATACGAGCTATATTGTTGTAAAGTTTCATTAAAATCCATTCAGTAGTTTTTGTGTGAAAGAGTAACAAACATCCACTAACTACAAACTTTCGCGTTTTTAAGATTAAGTAGGAAGTAGGATTTGCTTTTCATTCTAATTACTCTTCAAAAACATTTATATAAGCATACATTATTTATATTGCAGATTGATGGGAAGGTGCATGCTTTCCCAAATTGTAGTTAAAAATTTCATGACATTTGGTCCACTAAAAGTTGCGTCTGAAGTTGCAGTATATTTGTGTTATTAGCATCGAGTACAGATCGACTATTAAATTTAGTTTTAAACTTAATAAAGCTTTTACCGAAATGTTTCAATTTATTAACTAAGTTTATTTTTTCCATACCAAAATTCATAAGAGGTTTAAAAACACTCTTAAGGACTTAAATGATGACCAACATGTTGGTTAATCAAAATTCGAGATCACTGCAGATTCCACAAAAATTGTGCGTGCATTAATAAAAAATCTGCAAAAACCTTTATTGAAATGCATAGCATTGGAATTGAGCATTTCCAAAATATCAAATTATTGAAATTTTACCGAACATGTGGGCTAACGAAAGAAGTGTGCACGCAGAAGGACGTTAGCGTTTGTTGCACGATAATGCGCTCGCTCGTTGACCGACACTAATGATCGATTTTCCGACAAAATATTGAGTTTGTACCATCAACCACAACCTGTTTTTTTCCAATTTAGCTCCGTGCGACTTTTAACTTTAAGGAAAAATGCATTGGACTATGAAATAGAAGCTTTTTGGGGATGTCGAAGCCACTCAAAATTGATTTTCTCAAAAGTGACAATTTGTGTGAAGGGTTTTAAACTTATAAGATACTCGTATATGTATACAATTAATTTCGACTGGTGATAAATCCACACCATGACGCATTTACATGACGTTTATGTATTTATATATTGTACATAACTTTGATTGGACTTGTAAGTATCTACAAATGTGTTATGCCTTATAAAAAATGTTTTTTTCCGATTTAAAACAAACTTGCAACATTGACTCTTGAGACCGTTCCACAGTGGTTCAAAAACTGTTTACGTTGGACAAAATTCCGTAACTTTTGAACAATGATTTATTGTCAAAAATATATTGTCAGTGATATATTGTCAATAAATTTTGCAAGTAGTACCGGAGATATAGAGACCCAAAGTAAAAATTGAAGAAAGAAGCAGACTTTTGGCCAAAGTTATTTATTTTATTTATTATAACTTATTTCCTAGTGCTACAAGATCTACAAAGATCTTCATTCGCGGTATTTCTCGAAATTCGTCTTGTGTGTTATGTTTCCTTCAATATCTATAGTCTTTATATTTTTTCCTATGCTTTCTCAGACAGCTCTCCTAGTGAAAATAAATTATGTTGCATAATATGCTTGCTATGGTATACAATTTTGTGAACTCTTGGGGACATGCTTCTCCAATGATATTTCTCATTGTACAGTTCGGCGGTTCGCAGAGTATATTCTTCAAATTGTTTCCATCAATAAGCTTAATGCAAGAAAGAACTTGTAATACAGTTTTAAATGTGCTAACGCACTCTAAGTCAATACCTTCAATATCGCTGAGCAACTCTGAATTAGAAAAATATAGAAGAGCGGTATTTCCATCATTGGTATTGCCCTCACCTACTTTTGGCTGATACACATATTATTTTTCTAAACTCGTCTTGGACATGTTTTTTCTTTAAGCTTCTTTTATGTTTGTTCTATTCATCTCGTATGGTACTAGACGGTTCAAAGTCTAAGTCATAGCTGATTTAAATGTTATGTTCCATAAACCAACTCGTAAGCCTAGCAGTGGTCGGGAGTTGTCAGTTTTTTGCTTAATTTGCTTGGTGTCTGCTTGCAAATTGTGCAGTAACACGTTGCCTTTGTGTCAGTCAATACTTGTGCAACTTTCCCATGAAGATTATAAGCAATTTTTATAGTCTGTCTGTTAATTTGTATAACATTTGACTGAAGCTGTTTAATTTGCGTTCTAATGTCTCTAACCACCTTTGCAGACTCCTTTTGGAATATAAATTTAACTGGCCTACAGTATTTTGTGGACGAAGGAGTAGGGCTGTATTCCATACATCTATCTCTGAATTGGTGCTTGTTGATGGCTCGTCAATATTCAATGCTTTTCTTAATCGGAGATGAACAAGGAAAATAAGAAAAATTGAGGAATCTGACACATTTTCACACAATTCCTGTTTATATTGTTTTTGGCACGATGACCCATCGTAACACCAATTGCAATATAGAGTTGCTTTAAAATCTCCATATATTGATATCAACTGTACGTCCATGGATATAATAAGTCATTCTGCTATGTGGCCTAGCAGTGACTGAAGTTCTACTTCGGCTGAAGTTGAAGAAATTATTTTTGCTTCTAATGGCTGATAACGATATTTTTTAGCTGTCAATATTTAACGATAAGGCGAGTACAAATTGAAAAGTTTTTGTAACGCTTTCTGCCGAGGTAGCATACATTGCTGTTATACATTGAGGTTATGTTAGACGTAAAACAGAGCCAATGCTTCTTCGGGTGAATAGACATTCGTTTCTTCAGGAATAAGAATGCTCCTCAATACTCTTTTTGGCCGTAAATGTCTTGTGAGAAGTACTTTCTCCATAACTTCGGCAGGAAAAAAAGTTATACTTAAAAACTCGAATGATCGAGTTCCTGTGCAATACCGGGTACTCCTTGTTATCATAATCGTATGTATATGAATTAAGCGTGTATTACTTATACCGACTGAGGCTTTTATAGAGATGTGTAAAATACGTCATTGAAAATATAAATGATTCATATACGCAATCACCAATGTGGTTTGATTTTAACTCTAATGCAGACGATCGTATGCAAAAACGCTTAGATAAAATAATTAATGTATACACTGAAATTTTGTTTAAAAAATTATGAAATAATGCGGAGTCGCAAAAGAAACAGAGGCAATTATTATAGCTAGTGAGAGTGCTGTTGGAAAAACATGTCTTCTTAAACATCCGCCGGCCTCATTTTTAAAGAAAGATTTTTTGTAGATGCAACAGCGCCGCAAGAAATTCTCGTGGATTTTCTCCACTCGAAGTGCGATAATTTTGCTTATTGACATACCAATTGAGGTAAAAATGGGTCCCATCACTGAACAGAATATTGCGATGAAACTGTGGGTTGACTTCTAGTTGATTTTCAGAATATTGACCGAACATAAGGCTTTAATTCTTGCAGTTTCAAAGCCCTCCATGAATTTCTTTTTCCTTCCCAATTGGGTCAATTACATTTGGCGGAGTGGTAACTTAAGTCGTGGCAACAGAAAAAAGTCGCACGAGACCATATCAGATCAGAAGTCACGTCAAAACTCGTCTCATATCTGAAATATCGTGTATAATTCTCCACGTTGACCAAAACGAGATCTCAAGGTGAACTGCTATCTCCCTTACGATTTTCAAGCATATTATATAAAGAGGTGTATATATCGATTTGAACTATTTGTACCACTCGTATGTCTGTGAGTTTGTAGACTTTCTTTAAAATATTGAAAGCTTCACATGCACATGAAGTTTTCTTGGAAAAATTAAAACTCGTAAAACACACCCAAAACTAACTTCTTTACCAAGTTATTTCGCACGAGCAGACAGAATGTCTAACAATTGTCAGCTGATCAGCTTTTGGTCTGTGCGCCCCGTTTCATTGAACCAACTGAGAATGACTATCGTCTAATACGAGTACAGCGTATAGCCTGTTCTCCAACTAAATGTTTGGAGAACAGGCTATTAGTGCTCATATGACGCATGAAATCAGCATAGAGAAGTTCAGTTTTAATATATCCATATGCTACAGTATTGAAACTACTTAGTAGACTTCTATGAAGTAACATGTTTTGGATATTCGCACAGTTGTCGATACTCATATGAAAAGTGTTAAATATTCAAAGACTCAGACAAATGTACAGAATTGGAATTGATGTTATAACGCTTGAAATATTCGCTGCAATTGAGGTGACTGGGTAAACCATAACCAGTGCGTGGCGTAGTGTCTGTCTTCCTGTCCAGAGCCGCATGACAAGCAAGTGGTAACTGCGAATCAGGCTCGATCAGCCTGTAACGCTAACTAAGACTCAGTGTCAGAGCTAGAACGTCTGAGGGCCATCCTAACGAAAACGGGCACTGCGACCGAAAATGTTGTCTTTTGTACAGTAGCCTGGATGTGGTTAAGTTAATTTATCTAGGATCTTCTCCGTCTCTTTAATGAAACGTCTCTTTAATGAATATCCTTAGACGAGGTATTTCTGATCTCACCAGATGTAATAAAGGGTCTATTCATCTGCCTAATACTGAGCCTGGCCAAGGCCGGGTAATCGCAAAGCAGATGTAAACTAGTTTCGTCATCCTCTAGACAGAGTCTGCACTCTGTTTCTAAGGAGAGACCTAGTTTGTTTAAGTGATATCTCAGTGGATGATGGCCGGTGAGGTAGCCCAAAAGCAAACTCAGGTCTCTATCTATTGAGATGTGCGTTGGTTTTTGGGTATATAGGACGGGTTAGTAGCTTGGCCTGTCGTAGACTAGGATATTTTATCCAGTATCGGAAGGTAGTGCTTTTAAACCGATCTACTATCAAAGATTTTGACTTAGCCCAGCTAAGTACGCAAAAAGGCTCCGGACCTATGAAGGAAGTTGCTAGGTACCCAACAAATAGCGACTTTACGGACAATTGACAGTTGTTGGAGCATTGGTCCAAGCTTTACCAGTTGATGCGAATCTTCAACGGCTGATAAAGTTGAATAACGCGGAACAGAGAAGTCGTATTAAAACGATAATGAACGAACTTGAATTAGAGGATCTGGACGATTCTGAATTAAAGAAACTGAATAGTCAAAAATTTATAATTAACTAAATAAATCTTCTGATATATTTGGTTAAAAACTGAGATTGTATTATTATATTATGTATAATTTATGAAAATAAGCAATTGTCATAATCTATGATTTGTAGGCTCAAGGTTCAGAGAAGTTTTGAGCCTGCAAATTATAAATTGTTAATTAAAAAGTTCATCAAAAAGTACCCGTAACTGTAATAATTTTTATATGCTCCTTTATATATAAAAAATCCAGTTCGCCCTTTTCAATTCTATTAATAAAAATTATGTACGAGTATTATTTACTCACATATAAATTGATTAAACTTATGGATACACAAATATTTTTAGGTGCACAAATACTTCTGATATGATAATATTATGACGAAGTCACTTAAAGAGCTAAAGAACTCATTAGGTTGGCGTCAGCGTTGAGCTAATTTCCACCAGAAGTCGAGCAATGTTTCTGTGAAGTAAAAAGGAAATCTTTTATTTGTAAACAATAAAACTGAAAAGGTTGTCAAGGATAAGTCTTTACTATAAAATATTTTCCAGACAAATATGCGTATGAGAGTCTATGGGCAGTAAGATAATAGAATATTTTTTTCTTTTTTTTTTATGAGGTTCCTGAAAGCGGAAGTGTAGGAGAACCGCACATTTGTTCTTTTTTACGAGCGGCACTTGTTGCGCACACTTATAATTTAGATATATCTATATATAGAGAACATTTGATTTACTGCGCAGGTAAACAAGCATTAGGTGTCTCTATTCATATGAAACGCCTGTGCATATATTATCAGTTTGTTTTAAGGTTTGGAATGCATTAAAGGAGGCATCGTAGAATCCAAAAATTGTGTATTGTCTTGATAAGCTCGCTACGACAACTCGACCTAATCATAGTGTGACTCTTCCTTTCTCTTTCACGCCTTCTGCCAAGGTATAACCTTATTTGATAGCATTCACAGATAGTGTGAAATGATCCTGTATTTTAGTTTCACACAAAGTTTGTGACGCATCCTAGATTCCATAAAGTATATAAATTCTTGATCAGTTCGATGAAATGAATCGAATTAGCCATAGTCCTCTGTCTCACTGACCGTCTGTTGCAGAACTTATACCTTTGTTTTTAAGATATTGATCAAGAATCGGATACTTTGTATATTCATTCCTATGCTTAACATATATAACATTACCCTGCCACGCCTGAAAGATATATAACCCATACAAATCCATTGTCACTTGTCGATTCGAAATCGATGTGCTGGTTTAATGACGCAGGCTTCACATATAAAGGATCTTTCATACAAATTAACCACTTTGTGGTTTTAGCAGGTTAAACAATCTTCTATGTTAAGCTAAAACATGTAAATAGTAAATTTTTGAATGTAAGTATGAGAAGAGTATTATACCCTGTGTCCAAAGCGACAACTGTAACAGGCAGAAGGAGGCGTGGTAGACCCCATAAAATATATATTCTTGATCAGCATAAGAAACTGAATCGATTTAGCTATGTCCGTCGTTCTGCCGTACGTCCATATGAATGTATCAAACAGCAGATCTCAGGAACTATACGAGCTAGAAACTACAAACTTGGACATTTATATTATTCTTGACCATACGCAGATGTCTCATATTTAATTTTTGTTGATGCCCACAAAGACCTCTATATACCTATGTATGTAAAACAAATAGGTGTGAGCTAAAGTTGAGTTACCGAACTATATTATATATTACACAGCAATAAGGACGATGTTGGATTAAAATTAATAAGAACTGGAGACTAAATTGTTTACATATTTTAGGTCAATAACAAAGATGCGAATGAGAGTTATCGAACAGTTCAATTTGAAAAGCCATATCACGAAATTTTGGAAGTTATAGACGAATTTGCAGAAGTGCGTCAATTAGTTTGTCTGTACCGTTAAGTTTGTTGAAACTAAGTCTTACTGTATACTACCCTGCACCCTGCACCCAACACCCTGGCCCCTTCCCCTGACCCCATCGATCGCATTAATATGTATACAAAATTTCAACTCTCTATCTTAAATAAATCCAAAGATAGAACGAATATGTTTATAGGATACATAAGGGGGCGTGGCTGACAGCGTCATTGTACTCTGCCTATAACCTTTAAGCAAGTGCGAGCAATAAGTTGACAAAGTTTTATCACAATGGGAGAAAATTTTTGTCAGCGCATAAAATACGAACATATAAACAGGACGAACGGACGGATATATGAACATGGACAGATAGTATTTTTACGTTTAGTTAATCTACTACTACACTTTTTTGATATATTTGGTACATAATTTTTAACATATCAAAAAACCCAATATACCTTTCTCACAAATGTTTTCTAGCAGAGTAAAATGAAGCATATAGCATACAATCCTAATGCAAAACAAAAGTCCAGTGTAAAACTATTTGAGCAGCAAGACAATGACAAAGCAAGTTCCATTAAATCGGTATTATTTTAAAAGTTTTACTAGGGAAGCCTTTTGCTATCAAATAAAACGCACTGCATATTACTACATTTAGCATTAAAGATACTACGCATGGAAATTAGTCAGACTTGTTTATAATTCAAATATGACTAAACTCAAATCTATAACATTTCCAGGAATATATTTTATGAACAGAAACATTATTTTTAAATAATTATAAATGATAAGAAAGAATCGTGACACTAGTAACATTGAACGCACTTAAAACCAGTTTCCATTTATACCAAAAATTCATTAACAGTCTGGCAACGCTTCAGAGTGTCAAGTCTACGCAATGCACTCAGACAATAATAATGTGCAGAGCGGCTTAATTTAATTTTGAACGCCATCAAGTGAAGACGTGCTGCGGAAGAAAAGAAAGTTTAAAACTAAACAAGATATTTAAAGTACAACTAAAAACTTATAGTATTAAATAAAGCCAATGAGTGACTTTACTAATTAAAAAAAAAAATTAAACTGTTTTAAAATAAATGTGTACGGGAATTATAAATTTAAACGAAAAGCCATTATATTAAGGATGAATTCTATATATATTTGCAAATCATTATCGTTTATATGCGTTTTGCATCTGATTTATATTCATTGCAATGCATTCAACTTAGCATTGCGTCCAAATTATATAATAAAAATGCCAGAGCATCTTGAATTCGTTAAACCCCAAACACGTAGTTCGTATTTTGGATATACATTGAGTCTACGAGAGACAAGGTTTGTATTTAATAATAATTATAATAATAATAAGTTTTGTTGTACCATTTTAAGGTGTTTAAAAGAAATGTATATGGATTAATGAGTAGATGTGCATAAAAACAAATTTTTGGCAAATTTAGTGCTTATTTTTGTCTGAAATTTAATACAAAACTTCATTTAAAACCTAACAGCACTTATAATTCACAAATAATTTTCACATATTATTTGTATGAAAATTAAGTATTATAGCAGATAAATTGGCATGCTATTCCTGTAACGAATGAAAGATTGTAACGAAATGAAAGATTCGGAGATTTGACGGACATAGTAATAATAGTAATTTAATTTTCTAAAATAATTAATTCTTAAAATTTGTACGGTGTCTCACGATTCATGACGAATAATATTTGTTAAGAAGTTCAACTTAGCAGCTCTAGAGGCACGATTCCGACTATGTAAATATGCATAGCACAGCTGTCGATTTGTCTATTTGTATTAAAACAAATTCTTTGAAAAACCATTTCTTAGTTTCATGTTCAAGCATAAAATTTATTTGCTCCGCTTTTAAAAAGTACTTAACGAATGATTATGAAATTTCACAAACTACAATAGTTTTTATACCATTCACACATAGTGTGAAATGGTAGTATTCGTTTGTCTGAAAGTTTGTAACGCATTAAAGGAGGCATCGAAGACCCCATAAAGTATATATATATTCTTGATCAGCTCGACGAGATGAGTCGATCTAGCCATGTCCGTCTGTCAGTCCGTCTGTCATTTTTTAGGGACCAATTTTTATGCTATCCAGTTGAAATTTTGAACATACTTTTTATAGCAGTTTAATAGAGTGTCAAGATTGACCCGCCACGCCCACTTTTTGGGGTAGCCCCAAAACTCATACAAACCCACCGCCCACTTTGGACTTTTTGTATGAAAAACATTTTTGTTGTAGTCAATATCAACTTAATAATTGATATGGTAACTTTTAGCAGACGGATGCTTGACATATAAATTAATGGGGTAGCCCTCTATTTGGGGTAGCTCCCATACAAACTTCTTTATTAAACTCAATATTAGGTTGAAATGCGATGTGGTGCCTTTTTATGATCAGTCGCTTACATACATAGACTAACGGGCGTGGACCACACTTTTTTTGGGGTAGCCCCCATACAAACATACTGCCCACTTTTGACTATTTGTATAAAAAATTCTCTATTAAAGTCAATATAAGGTTGAAATGCAATGTGGTGCCTTTTGATGATCAGCCGCTTATCATGCATAGCCTAATGGGCGTGGTCCGCCTACTTTTTGGGGTAGCACCCATACAAACCCATCGTGCAATTGTGTGTTTTTTTATGGAAAAATTCTTCATTGAAATCATAATTAGCTTGAAATTTGATTTGGTGTATTTTAGTGGAGAACCGCTTCATATACATATACAAATGAGCGTGTCCCGCCCACTTTTTGAGGTGGTCCCATACAAACCCACAGCTCACTTTTATGCATTTGTATGAAAAACGTCTGACAACTTTAAATTCGATATGGTGGCATCTTATACATCTACTACATCGTTTTATACACATCTACTAGTGGGCGTATACCGCCCACTTTTTGGGGTAGCCCCTATTTAAACCCCCACGTTTATGTTTTTCAATACTATTTAAAATTTCGTGTGAATGGTATTAGAGCTTCGGTTCAACCGAAGTTAAAGTTTTTTCTTGTTTTTTAATTTTTTTATCCATTTGAAAACTTTCAATCAATACATATCACCATTTCAAATTGTTTCATGGTCAGCGGGCGAGCAATTGGGTCAACAAACACTTACGTGACTCATATGTAAAGTTTGACGTGCATTTCTTCGCAGCCTACTCTGTTTACATTAGCCATTTATGGTGCTGAAGTCTCCTCCAACGGGTTTGGCACAACAATTACGAATTTCATTTGTTGACAATCGATTTTTTCTTATTGTATTTGCAAAAATTGTTTATCATTTGTCATCATTGTAAATGATTTTTGATTTAGCTTTATTTACGTATATTGTCACTATACTTGAAATGGTTTCACTTAAAATGGATTACCCACATATAAATGCATAAATATTTGTTGATTTTTGTTATACCATTTATAAAACGAGAAAACGCAAAATGATATTGTATAATATTTATTAGTGCAACAATACAAACCAATATCTGTGATATACTATGTATGTTGATTCAATAAGGTCTTGAAATAAATATTTTTTTAACTTTAGTAAGTAATACTCGTATTCTTCGTTTTCCATAATTGAATTTTATCAATGGGTTTCTATTTTCAAAACATTGAAAACTCGAAATCATCGTACTTAAATCTGTAAAACGATTTTTGTTAAGTTCTCAGAGCTAGGTAATGCTCCACATAAACACAAGTTACCCAACTATATTATATGCTACAAAGCAATAAGTAGCGATGCGCATAGCTAAGGGAGGCAGCAAGGTCGTTGGCGACCACCCTGCATAGCTCATTGCCCTCCCACACTCCACTCTCTAAAAAATGTTTAAGGATTTTGTATAGAAATCTTTTAAATTATTTGAGCTATCCATTTCAAGTTCGATACTAAGGCTGATAAGTAATTGTATTTGTTTTATGTATCTGCCACGCCCACTTTCATATCTGTTTTTATTTTGAACTTATACAATAATAAAAGTGAAAACTCGACAATTTGAAATACATGAGTTAGAGAGAGAGAGAGAGAGAGAGAGAGAGAGAGAGAGAGAGAGAGAGAGAGAGAGAGAGAGAAACATGCTTTCGAATTGATAATATAAATTCTATTAAAATCTTGCTCTTGCCCAAATTTTTTGGATATGAGTAATCAGCAAGAGCGCCGTGCCGATCTTGAAGCTATCTAGTTGATGTACAGAGAACATCAACAAGCTTACAGAGAGAGCATCAACTAGGTTACAGCTTAAGTCTCTCTGTAAGTAGCCGTTTCCGTTCTCAGATACAAAAAGCTGTTCATATACCTATAAGCTATTAAAAACCGCTGAACAGTTGTGCAAAGACGCTTGCCGGCTTAAGTTGTGTGCTTTATAAATAAAGATAGTTGAATTAGCTGAGAAAAATATTTCGAAAATTATAATTAGTCGCGATGTTTCGCCCAACTATGTTTAAACATCTTACAACCTCAGCATCGCTTTTAATCTCCATGGCGCTGAGTGTGGTTGCTTATAATTTATCACCATTACCAAATTACATAATCAAAGATCCACAATTAATCACTGATCAGCCCAAAGTGCGTGCGTCATATTTCGGTTACAGCTTAAGTTTGCGCGCTCACAGGTAAGAGTCATTTCGATCTGCCATCAAATTATAAATAAACATAAATGAAGTGAAGTGGAGTCAATTTGTACTGCAAATTAGTTGATGAATCATAGTAGAAAATGTCATTCAATCGAATCGAATTGAATTGAAAATGCAAAGTGTTATGTCTACTATTTATTTGAACAAAAGCAATGAATAATGCCCGTATATTTTTTATACATAGTGTTAAATGGTATTATCAGTTTGTTTGTAATGCATTAAAGGATGCATCGTAGGCTCCATAAAGTATTTAGGCACCAATTTTTATGATATCCAGCTGAAATTTTGCACATACACTTCTTTTTATTGCAAGATTGACCTGTCACGCCCACTTTGTGGAGTAGCCCCCATACAAACCCACTGCCCACTTTTGATTTTTTATATGAAAAACTTTTTTATTGTAGTCAACATCAACTTAATTATTAATACGGTAGGATGGACGCTTCACATATACATTAATGGGTGTGACCCGCCCAGTTTTTGGGGTAGCCCCCATACAAACCTACTGCCTACTTTTGAGTTTTTGAATGAACAACTTCTTTACTTAAGTTAATATTAGGTTGAAATGCAATATGGTGCCTTTTTATGAACAATCGCTTAACATACATAGACAAATGGGCGTGGTAGCAAACCCACCACTCACTTTAGTATTTTTTATGAAAAAATTCTTTATTTAAATAAATTTTAGCACAAAATACAATTTGGTGGATTTTAGTGGACAACCGCTTCATATACATATGCAAATGGGCGTATCCCGCCCACAATTTTAAGGTAATCCCATACAAAACCCACAGCTCACTTTTATGCATTTGTATGGAAAACATCAATATTAGCTTGGGATAGCCCACTTTTTAGGATAGCCGCTATTTAAACCCTTCACATTTATGTTTTACAATACGATTTAAAATTGCGTGTGAATGGTATTAGAGCTACTGTTCAACCGAACGTTTTGACGTTTTTTCTTGTTTTTATAAATTTTGACTTATTTCGACAATTCTTATTTTTCAAATTCGAACAGTTTAATCGTTGGCGCACCCCGCGCACAATCCACGCTTGTGACACAACGCAATGTAAACGAAACCGGTGCAATCTACAAATGTACGTTACAGGATGCTTCATGCTATCCTTATGTATTCGAAGAGCATGGTAATCGCATAATTGAACAATCAGAATTTTTACTGGAATCCGAGATGCGTGATTACCAGTGGTTGGGTGCAGCAATGGATGGCGGCACAAAGGATACGGATAAACTACTCGTATGTGCGCCTCGTTTCATTGCACCAATAGAGACTGACTATCATCTGCATGGCATATGCTATTGGATCAACGACACTTTGAGCGAGGAACCGACTAAAGTTACAAAGATTTCACCATTATTGCTACGCAAAGATCAAGTGACAGGAGAGAATGATCGCTGGTATTACAATTATATACTCGGCGAGCAGGGTTTGAGTGCACATGTCACAGATGACAATGAGCAGTTTCTGATTGGTGCACCCGGTATACGCACATGGAAGGGTTCGGTTATACGATATCGTAGGGAAGAACTTTTTGATAATCCAGTGGCTAGTAGACGCGATACCACAAGCATACAGCGTCAGATACGCGCCACAGACGATGTTGTTCATAAAACTATTATAAAATATAAAAGTGATGTACTGAAACCAGAATTGTGGAATCAACCAGATGATTCCTATTTTGGCTATGCTGTTGGCTCAGGCTATTTTGATAGCGAGAATCGTGCGAAATTGCTCTATGTTGCCACAGCACCACAAGCTGCTGAACAATCGGGCGAGGCATATCTCTTCGATATACGCGGTGCATCAATCATTAAGTATCGCGTATTTCGAGGTGAACAGTTTGGAGAATATTTTGGTTACTCCATTTTGGCCGAAGATCTCAATGGCGATGGTTTGAGCGATCTAATAATCTCTGCACCGCTGTACGGTTTCGAAGATTCACATGATAATGGCGCCATATATGTATTCATTAATCGTGGAAATGTAAGTAAATTTATACTATTGCAATATATGACATGGAACAGTCGAACTAATACGAGTATATATCAATTACAGTTCAACTTTGATCGAATAGTGCTGAAATCTCCAGTGAACGAAGTAGCACGATTTGGAACAACACTGACACGATTGGGTGATATAAACCATGATGGCTACAATGGTGAGTTCTGCAAATGATTGATATAAAGAAAATATTATAAACATATATTCATTAACTATATTTCGATTTTTCGTTCAGATATTGCTGTTGGCGCACCTTTTGCAAATAATGGTGCCGTATTTATTTATCTGGGCGATGAGAAAGGCATTCGAGAGCAGCCAAGTCAGCGTCTGAACTCTCCATTGACCACTCCAGCGCAGTACGGATTGCATATGTTTGGACATGGTTTATCTAAGGGTTCAGATATTGATAACAATGACTTTAATGATCTTGCAGTCGGTGCGCCAAATGCCGAAACAGTTTTTATATATCGTGCCTACCCAGTTATCAAAATAATCGCCGCAGTCATTCCTCAATCACGTGAAATTAGTCCAGACCAGTCGAAGTTTAGTGTATCCGTATGTTATAGCATCGATTCTACATCGGCAGCTGTAAAGCAGCAGGATTTGGCCATGCGCATTGTTGCCGATCCTCAGGTGAAACGTGTCAAGTTCTCACAAACTTCAACCAATGAATTGAGCTTCACTGCCGGTGCCGGCATTACACAACAATGTCGTGAACTCAACTGCGATGTTAAATACAGTGCAGCAGAGATATTTAAACCCATTGAATTTGAAATGCACTACAACATTGTAAACGAAGTACCAGACTCTGAAGGTAAGTAATAACGAGCATCTTTAACATTGGTAACTAAATAATCGGTATGTTTTTTAGTTTTCTGTGAAGTTTGTGCCGCAGTTGATCCAGCTGATCCCAAAGTATTTACTGAAAAAATTATCTTTAGCACTGGTTGTGCATCCGATATTTGCATTGCTGATCTTAAGCTGGCCAGCAATGGTTTCACACCCGATTTTATTTTGGGCAGCAGCAAAACTCTGAAAATAAACTATGACATATCGAACAATGGCGAGACGGCATATTTACCTCAGCTCAACATTACCTCATCAAATCGTATGAGTTTTGCACAGATTCCATCAAACTGTAAACTGATCGAGGATATAGCAATGCTATGCGATCTGAATCGTGGCCAACCCATGGCCAAAGGAGCCAAAGACTCAATCAGTATTAGTTTTGATGTGAGCAGCATTTCTGGACACAGTATGACAATCATTGCAGATGTATTTAGTACTGGAAAAGAGTTGAACCCAATAGATAATACACGTCGTGATATTATTGCACTAAAGAAATTTACCGAAGTTGAGGTAACTGGGTAAGTGCACATTCAATTATAATTGTGAAATCATAAATCATTCATTAGATATTATTTTCAGTTCTCAAACTAATGGACCAATCGATTTGGAACACTATAAAAATTCTGTTCAAATTTCGAATATGTATGAGGTGAAGAGCAATGGTCCCAGCACTGTAGATGCGCTAGAAGTGAGCTTCCATATACCAGTTGCATATAAAGTGTCTGGCATTGCAGTACCCATCATTGATGTCTCTAATATAACAATGCAAGCTGTATATGATGGCCAATTAGTGGGCATCGATCTCATTGATGCAAATAATACGCAAATACTTATGGATACTGTTGAGATCTCAAACAATAATGGACCAAACCAAGCACAGACCAGTTTTGTTGAGCATAATACTTTAGACGACCATAAATATGCCGTACCCTTAGTGACACGACGTCGGCGTAATACCAGTCGACGTGAGCTAGTAGCTGCCACAGCAACAAAGGAAGAATATGTGCGAATATCCAATACGCACGCTTCGAATTATTTCAACGAAGATTTTATGGGTAAATTGCCTGTTAATCGAACTATTGTATTTACCTGCAGAGAGAGTAAATTGACAACTTGTGTGCGGGCTGTCTTCCGTGTACATAATTTTAAGCCAGAATATCCAATAACTGTCCGACTACAATATAACATCGATCTTGATGAGATCAATCAGATACTCAGCACACCATTTGAATTCTTTGTCATACTGATTGATTTAGACGTTACCAAAGTTGGAGCAACAGATACCAAATCACTAACGGTGGTTAAAAAAGTTGAACCGAATATAATTTCTAAACATCGACAATATAACACGCCGATCTGGGTAATATTACTTGCGGTGCTTGGTGGACTGTTGCTATTGTCGGCGCTTACCTATGGCATGTATAAGGTATGTGCGATGATTTAGAAAATAAAATATATTGATTTAAATTTTTTTCTTTCCTATAGCTTGGTTTTTTCAAACGCACCAAAAAGGAGGAATTGAATAAGCTAGTGGAGCAGAATCAAAACTAATCTCAAAATGGGAAACTGTTTTACAACATGTGATATTTATTTGTAATTATTCTTTACTTAATGGTATTTACGATATAGTGCTATACTTACATAGGACCGACTATTAAACAGTTAAAGTGATATACTACTTATAACTACTGTTTATATACTTATAGACTACTATCTATAACTACTATCCAAACTACAATTTTTGCATATAAACCTAATGACTTTTGAAGATACATATTTATATAGGTCCGTTTCTCGGTCGAAATTCGAATTTTCCGCGAATTTAACAAATAAGAGGGCAAAACTATTTGTGAATTATTAAAGATAAGCTCAATATAAAGTATGTGCACATCTACTTATTAATCCCTACAACACTATGTATAAATTTTCACGATGAGTATTACGAAACGCGTTTTTGTTGCCATTTTTGATAGGGTATAAGGGTTTACTATTTTATGAAAATTTATGTAACAGGCAGAATAGAGCGTGGCAGACCCTATAAAGTATATATATTTTCGATGAGAATCGGAAATATATATACCGTCCGTCCGACCGTAAGTTTGAACTATCTTGTAGAGTATAAGTATAGGCTCTCATTTTCCATATGCAGATAACTGGTATTAACTGAGCATGCCATCCTTCTTTAGGAAGGATGGCATGCATTTCTAAGTTTTTGTAAAAAAATTTTGTGGTTTTGTTGTTAATTATGCTAAAAATACCAATTTTGGTGTATCTTACGTAAATCGTAATAAAATATACTGTATATGTGCAGATCGGGCTACTATTAGGGGTAGTTCCCAGACAAACTTGCCTCTAATTTAAAATTTTCGTATGAAATTTGTTTTTGCTTTTTTTTTGTTACTGATTAGGCTAGAAACTTAATCACACCCTCCACCACATTGAAAGCATAATTTTGTTTCATGTATATATATATATATATATATATATATATATATATATATATATATATATATATATATATATATATATATATATATATATATATATATATATATATATATATATAAAAAAAATATATATATATATATATATATATATATATATATATATATATATATATATATATATATATATATATATATATATATATATATATATATATATATATATATATATATATATATATATATATATATATATATATATATATATATATATATATATATATATATATATATATATATAAACTTCTTAATGAAGTCACGTTCATTTTATTCACTTTATCTGAAAAGAGGAAATATTAAAATATATAAAACCGCATTACTTATAGGCTCAGAGATATTGGCATTCATACGGACATTCATATAGTGGACTTACTTTTGATGCTAATTGAGAATATATGCATATGCAGGGATCGGCGCTCGAAGTTTTACCAATTAAAAATTATGTAATTTTGTCAATTTTTATATTTTTTATTTAAAAACTTCAGTATATCGCAAAAGCATTCCAAATTTTAAGAAAAATATTGTATTGTTCGATGTAGCCACCTTTATTGCGGATAATAGTATCGAGTTTGTCCGGGAAGGCTTCACACGATGGAACGATGGTATTTTGTCCCATTCTTGGCGAAGAGCAATTTTTAAGGCGTTGATCGTCTCATATTTTTTAGTTGATAATTTAGCCTCCAGAACGGACCATATGGGAAAATTCATTGGGTTTAAGTCTGGGGAATATGATAGCCATTGTTGTTAAGAAATGAAGCTGCGAACGCTATCTTGTAAACAACTTTGAGTTTCTCTCACTTAATGGAATGGTGCCGAGTCTTGTTGAAATATCCAATGGTTTCTACCGAATAATTTAAGTGAACAAGGTAACCAAGCATCGTTTACATCTTTTCACGGTAGATTTGTTCATTTATCTTTGCGTCGTGTTCAATTGAGTTTTTTTCGTGAACTGAACTGAACTGAACTGAAATTGAACTGCGCGTTTCACCAGTATCATTGTAACGAGTAATGGTCCGGTACACAAACATTTTGTTCACACATAAATGACGTAGCTCATTAACAATTGCTGGTTCCGATTTTCCAGCCAAATACGAAGCAATAACACTGAATTCCATTTCGATAACTATTTTTACCTGCGACGTAAAACGATATGCTTCCGTGGGCTTGTAAACAACATAACAGACTGACAATAAAAAGAGCGTGCTGTCATTAGCCGTTTGCTTGCTACAGGAGCGTGAAGTTGGTAAAACTTAGAGTGCCGAGCCCTGTACTTTAAAGATTCTGCCACGTCTCCTTTTGACAGAAATATATACATATTTATAAAAAGTGGTGTATACTTTCGATTAGAATAACTTTTCTTTAAATAGATAAATAGTTAGTTTAGTACGTCAAAATACACAAAGCAAAGTGTGTCTTGTTAAGGCCAGTGAAGTTAATGATTAAAAACAATTAAAAACAAATCAAATTAACAGTTAATTAAAAACAAATAACGCTAACTTTGGGTGGTACTAGAGCTTAAATACTCTTCACACTTGAAAGTGAGCTACTTTTAAATGTCGAATTTATATACCCTTCGCTTGTGTGGCTTGTACCATCCGTCACCTTAAATAGTTTCTGATATTGTATTTATTCGAAACCGATATCTCAAAAATTTGCGTCATTATTCAACAGACAGACGTTCGTCATGACTAAAACGACTTACATTGCCGAGCTGATCAAGAAAGTGAGGTGTATAAATAAAGTGAAGTGTATAAATATTATTTTGTGCGAAATTCTCGAATTTTCAACAGATCGAATTTTTAAGTTGCTTGCATCAACCAATTTTATGTCATCACAGTACAGCACAGCTGTCCATTGCATCGAACTCATTTGAATTTCATGCTGTCTGATTTGAATAGCAATTAGATTAACATGCAACATGCAATGAAAAAATTGTAAAATACATTTGAGTATAGGTACTTTTTCTACACAAATGAGCAATAAAATTAACAATGTACAAATCGTTTGAGCATTTTATGGCGGGAACGTGCTGCATATACTTAAACAGCAAGGGGAGTGAAGAGATAAACATGTGAACACACACAATTGATAATACAAAAAAATATTGAAAAATAAATTTCAAATTGAAAATACAATCTTTCGAAGCTAATCTCTATAGTACGGTTAAGTAATTAGATGTTTTTATAAGTTTACTCCAAATTACTACAATGGATACAGCGTAGCCTGTGGGGAATGGGTAGGTGGTGGATGTTCTAAGGTACTAGTCTCCAAATTAAGAAATTTTGTTGATCCGTAGTAATGTAACAGTCATTCTCATTCGTTTGTTTAGTACTTTTTTAAAACTCTTTTCTCGCTACTGAATTTCTCGGTAGGTAATGGGTTTGCTCCAAATGTTAAAGGATAATGCCTAGCTGATATGCAGGCCTCAAAAATTAAAAATTAACTCCCCAAATTTGATCTCCATATACGAGTATATAGTGCAATTTGAAGTATTTAAGTATTTAATTTTAAGCTTTAAGTATTATATAAGAATTGAATTATTAAAAATTGAATAATATCAGGAACTTTTGCATTATATCTTGCATTACTCTTCGCTCAATCAGCGTTGACCAGTGAGTTCGACATTTGATTGAAAGTCTGCATATCGTATTTCGATCATGAAGGTTTTTTTTTTTTTTTATGTAAGCATATAAAATTACTGCGTGGAGTGTTAGCTACAATACCGGGCAACACTTCTTTATATACATTTAAGAATTCTATGATTGATTGAATTTCATGTTGGTCAAACGGTTGCAAATTTCATCTTTGGCATAATTACTCAAAATCAAGTTTACGTAGGAAATGAAATTTGTATTGTATAATGTAGGTACAATTATACAAAGTGGGTGAAAGAGAGTCTTTATTAATAGAGCTGTTGTAGCATTGAACTAATTTCGTACGCAATGCTTTCTAGAAATGAAAAAAGCACTCAATAAGACTTTGAATGCTATCAGGAAAGCAAAACGACAATGGCATAGCCAGCTATTCACAAATGAGGTGGAGTGTGTTACACATGGGCTTGCCAGTCAATGAAGCGCATCCGTCGAAACTTACTCCCGTACATATCTCAGGATCAAGGTTCATTTCCGCGACATAATCTTTGATTATTGTATTAGCGCCTATAGTTTCTGCGTTCATATAAGTACTTCAGAGTAGTTTAAATCAGGTTTTGGAAACTCAAAAATGTACATTTATAATGCAGTGCCTCCTAGCTACTACCTTGCAAAACGATATGTATACAATGTCAACTTATTCTTTCAGTATTGTTTGAAAATTAATCATGGAAAGTCTCACACCGCAACAACGTCTCCAAATTATACAGATGTACTACGCAAATTAGCGTTCTGTGAAAAATGTTTATCGTGCACTTCAGGCAACATATGCATCGGATCACTATTGACAATACCATTCCTAAATTAGAGCCTCAGTGGATGTTTTTGAATGATATGCGACCAAATAGACCACATCCAGCACGTAGTGAGAAAAACAGTGCGGCTGTAGCGGAGAGTGTGGCTGAAGGTCATGAAGATCGACGCCGTGCGCAGCATCTTGACTACTCATACGGAACAACTTGGCGAATTTTACGCAATGATCTTAGTTTAAAGTCTTACAAAATCCAACTCGTTCAAGAATTGAGGCCGCCAGACTTGAATTTAAGCTTTAACTTCAGTCAATGGGCTCTGAAACAGCTCAACGAAGATATTTTGCTTTGGGGTTATGTCAAGTCAAAAGTTTTCGTCGATAAGCCAGCTACAATTCAAGACTTGGAAGCCAGCATTTCTCGCGTAATTCGTGAGATACCGGTAGCAAAGAGGAAATGGACCACCGAATGGACCACCTACAGCGTAGTCGCGACCAAAATATATGTATGAATTAATAAAAGTAATTGCAGGAGATTGTTCTTTCGGGCCATAATAAGGATTCTGACATCCATTTCTATTCTAAGTGTTTTATTTAAAATTAAATAAATAAAATCTCTAAATGAATCACCCGTTACAATACTTTCACTTTTCTTTATATATAAACTCAGACAAGTAGTCGTTGTAATAATCGATTGTTTGTTTGCTTCATTTAAGAGTTTCCTGAATGCGGAAGCACAGCAAATTTTCAATGTTGTCCTTTTATTTATCAGCTTTATTACCGGCACCTGTTAAGAACACTTGGCCCTTCAGTTTTGCAGGAAATATATGTTGTTTAGCAGTTTGTTTGCTTGACTACCTAAGCAAGTAAAATGCCAAAAAAAAGAGCATTAAAGGGTTGTGACTTGCATTTACCAAGAAGTGGGGTCGCATTTTCATAAGATTTAAACTAAACTATGCATGTCATACTCGTAATCATTCGCTCAAAAAATGTTCACCGCTTCAGACTTAGACCCCGCTTGTTGTACAACAATTGGATGATTCATTTGGTGTGCATGAACGTTGCTATGTCGTTTGAACAGCAAATGAAATTATATGGAAAAAACAAAATAAATTTGATATACCGGTTTCACCATTCTGGCGTCACAGTCACTGAAGCTATTAGCTCGTCTTGATGATTTAATTGCTTGTAGTTCTTATTGAATATAATTATGAAAATATTTATTGTAATATTGTTCGACATTACTTCGCATTACTTTATCGAGACATTTATTTTGCATTTTAAAAAATAGTTTCCGTCATTTAAATGGCATGCTTCGAACATTTTTAGAACATATAAGTATAGCAAACCAAATAGGTACATAACAAAAAAAATTATTTGTATTGCATTGTTCTTAATAAACTTTTGTATACCCTGCAGCCATACATTAGTACATGTTGGCATGTTGCGTTGTTTCCAGTCAATTCCAGCTCAATGAGACGTGCCAATCTAGAAACGCACATTTATATCTGTAGCAGGCAGCAGTGTGTCTAATCGAGACAATAAGAACGGAAGACAACTCATTTTTATACCATTCACACATAGTGTGAAATGGTTTTATCAGTTTGTCTGAAAGTTTGTAAAGCATTAAAGGAGGCATCGTAGACCCCATAAACTACATATATATTCTTGATCAGCTTGACGAGACGAGTCGATCTAACCATGTCCATCTGTATGTCCGTCCGTCCGCCCGTCTGTATGTCTGTCTGTCTGTCTGTCTATCTATCTGTCCGTCTGTATGTTGTTGCGCATTTTTTGGGGACCAATTTTTATGCCATCCAGTTTAATAGAGTGCCAAAATTGATCCGCTAAGTCCACTTTTTGGGGCAGCCCCCATACAAACATACTGCCCACATTTGTGTTTTTGTTAGAAAAACTGCTTTATTAAAGTCAATACTCGGTTGAAGTGCGATATGATGCCTTGAAATTTGATTTCGTGGAATTTAGTGGACAACCGCTTCATATACATATAAAAATTTGCGTGTTCCAACCACTTTTTGAGATAATCCCATATAAACCCACAGCTCACTTTTATGAATTTGTATGGAAAACGTCAATATCAACTTGAAATTCGATATGGTGGATGTAATAATGTAATAAGTTTGTGCAAATGCATGTAACACGCACATGGAGTCGTGATGGACCGCATTAGTATATATATTCATGATCAGCATAGGAAACTGAGTCGTTTTAGCCATGTAAATCTGTCTGTATGCGACAACAGATCTCAGGAGCTAGATTCTCCTTGAGCATACACAGATCGTTATTTTGTAAAACCCACAGCCGCAACGCCCACGACGCCCACAATACGGACATTTGACTCGTTTATGCATACTTTTCAAGGCCGCATAGCCAATTAAAAAGTGTCAAATGATATTATCAGTTTCGAGACGTCATAGACCCCATAAAGTATACATAGTATAGTTCAGCTCAACGAAACGAATCGAATCGATTTAGCTATGTCTGTCTGCATTTTTTAGGGACCAATTTTAAAGATATCCAGTTGTAAATCGGCACTTAAACATATTTTTATTACAAACCATGGCATATCAATTTTGATACTCTAATAACTGCAATAAAAAGAAGTCTATGTGCCGACTTACAACCGGATATATTAAAAATTGGTGCTAAAAACGACTTTCTTATTAAATAAAATAAAAAATCCAAATTACTAAATTAAATTCAAAGTCGAGAGTATTAGAGCTTCCGTTCAATCAAAATTAACGTATTTCCTTGTTTTTAAATTTTTTTTTTTTTCAATTTAAAATTTCAAAATCTGCATAACTATACATTAATAAGGGTGTTTTGTAGTCATGATTACACGATTGCTCCATTCAGACTTGTTTTTATTACGAATTACAAAAGACTTATGTATGTATTAAACTTTCTCTTGAACAACACCATTGAACTCTGCAGCGTACATCATATTCGAGCAACATTTTATTTTGTTGTGAGTTTCATTTTAGAAAATAACAAACACCTGCATTGATTCTGGAACTTGCTTCCTTTCTTTGCACATCGCTGGCTATTGGTGCTACGTACGAGTCGGTATAGCTGTGTAGTTCTAAGTCCAAATAAAGTAAACTTTTGCTTTGAACATTCAGATATTCAACAGCTGCAAAGTTTTAAACTATGTAAACGGAAGTTCGACCAAACAACTGCTCATATTACAAGTTTTGTTAAACTCTCGCTCCAACGTACGTTGAAAGTGATGTCAAATGAAAATTTACATTTATTATATTTAATTGATAAATATTTATGCACCGAACAAGCAAATATTTAATGGGGAAACTATATCATTTCTCGGCAAGTGTTCTGAAACTGAGAACAGTGTTGAACAGTGTTGCTGTGAATATAAATGATGTGTTGCATTCTGAAGTTGCATTAATCTTTAAGTGCGTAAGCTGAAATAACACATCGACAACCACTGCATTCAATAATATATACATTGAGAGGGAGAATGATAATTATGCTGCTGCAAATGTAGCCTGATAAACGAATCAGCAAAAGAAAAAAAAACAAAAGTATTCTCAAGATACAAGAACTGTGAAACGAGCTCCAATAAACTGCATAAGTCATACAAAGCGTTTGCTAGTGATGAACTGTTGAACCATTGAGTTTTATTTTGTAAATTAACCTTACTGATAAGCAATGAAAACAGTTGAATATGATTTAAAAAGGGGTGGATCCAGGAAAGGGGGTGGTGGTAACTCTACTACTCTTGGGGTGAACACCAGCTAAAAAAAACAAACGTTCCACAGTTTACCCCAACCCCCTGGAACCACCAATGAACTTTCTCAAATATATTGAAGTAATAACATAGTATTGTACATATATCTTTAGTTTACAGCAACAAGTTATAAACTTTCTCTTACACTTTTTATTAGAGCAATATGGGTGCGCTGAACTTGGAAAACATACATATTCTTTTTCATTTGGACCATACACCTATACGCATTCAATATTACAAGACCGATCGACATGAACGTAGTAAATTAAAATTGTAGAGTGATCTTCTTCAGATCATCATAGACCAGATCTTACCATATTAAGCTCGAAAAACTATTTTGAATGAGGAACTCCGCACATCACTAAGCAGAACATAAATTAACAGAGCTGACTTCAAGGGCGTTGCTGGCACCACTAATACAATAATAATCAACTTGACTCAAAATTAAAGTGAATTGAAGGCACTCCATGTAAAAAACAACTCCCCCAATGCAATCTCGAATACTAAGAAGATTCAGACTTACAGAGAGAGTGCAACTGACATCTGGATAGCAAGTTGCACACATAAACACATAATTAAATACGAATACGATTTGACAAGCGTTCATATAATATTCCTTCATGCTCAACATGCTGGACCATCTTGTTGAAAATCGAAACTACTTCGTTGTAAACGAGTACGGATACATATGTATGGATATGTTACTTAAAATGCGTCCAGTTTTGGATTCTATGACTTTTCATACATTCACTTTACGTCCTTCTCTCACTCGAACGGTCCCCCACTTCTTAGCAGCTCAGGCAATGTAATAAAAATGGTTCAAGTGCAACTCGGTAGCAACAACAGCAGACTCCGACTAGTGGCATGCCCCGCATATTGTTGAGGTTTATTTTATTATGGGGTCATGAACTCAACTCGCCTCACAATGGCTGCAGTCAACAAATAACTCGGCGTGCATTTGAGGCGGCAATTATGCGCGCTGAACGCAATTGGTGCCGATTAGTTGCAGTCGCGTTGTAGTTAGGTAGCTAATAGCTACCACAGTCGTCGCCGTCGCTACCCCACCCCTGCAGTAGCCTTTACTTTGGGGCGTTTAATGGAGTGCCGTGTCTGTTGCTATGCTCAAGTGCATTTTATTAGATTATTTTATTCTACATGTGTGTATGAGTGTGTGCGTGCGTGTTGTTGCACATGCAATCGACAACGCATTATTGTTGTCAAAATTTACTTGCAACTTGTTGTACAAACTATAATTATGCGTTTCAGTGCACTAAGCCAGAGGCGGCCCAAGGGCCTTGTGCGCCCGTGGCTCACACTCAATTCGGCGCCCCTGCCATTTTTAACAGTCATTAACTCAACAAAAACTAATTTAACCGATTTATATTCAGAAAGATATTTGAACTACTCAGCAGAAGAACAACAAAACTTATAAACTCTTCACAAATGAAAAGAAAAACATTACAATTTTTATATTGTAGCTATGTAAAGGCTAAAGAAAAACCTGAAAAGTTTGACAAAAAACTTTTTTAAATGATAGAAAATATATTGAACACAAGTTTTCGTATAGCCACAGCGCGTCTTAGGTTAATTTTCACTAATGAGATGCTTCTGCCTACAGATAGTTACCAATGCCAATCTTCAAACCAAGATCCCAAAGGACTAGTTGGTGACCTTTCAGACAGGAGGCAGAAAGAATGTACATATACGAGTATAAGAGTATAAGAGATTGAATACTTTCTATTCTTGCCTACGACTGTTCAACTGTTTCGGATATAAATACTTATCTTACAACGTGTTCCCCCATTTATAGTTGGATCTGAATGCTCTTGTTTCAGATGCTCTTAGTATGGCTTGACGTTTTGCCTTTTCATATTGACGTAGTTGGCTATCGGCAGGAATCTTTAATATCCATAGATTTCTAGAAGCAGTTTCTCTTTTCAGTTCAGCATATTCTAAAGGCTATTTCGTTCGAGCAAATCTTCTCGTTGACGGGATAACAATGTTTGCAGTGCACTCATAGCAAGTTATAAATAAATAAATATCCGCGTTATTTTCGGTTTTCTTCGCCGTATTGGATGCGCAGTTTTGATTTACCTATTCAAAGTTAAATAATATTGTATGATCAGCGTATACACAACATCATCTCAAATTACATCGCCATCAAAAAAGTTGAAGTGCAGAAACACGCATTGCTTTTTAAAAAAGTTGTTGATTCTAAAAATCAAATCATGTACGTAAGTGTTTCATCGTTTTGGAGCCCTTTTTCTATGAGCTCCCACACCCTCGCGCCGCCACTGCTCTAAACAATAATCATAGCAGAAGAAATTTCAAATGTTCAGGTTTGATTCAAATGTTCGAATATTTAGATATAAATATATATAATGTAGCGTCATCTCTTGTATTCTTGTACTTTGAATTATAAGTCGCAAACTATATTATTTACTAGTAGTGCTAGTAGTGTGTACACATTTGTTCATATTTCAATATGTACTCGTATTTGTAAGTTAAGTTTGCGAAATGGATTATTAAAATGGCACACTGCATTCAATTTTGTAGTTCTGTCCATTATGGCTCTTTACCTATTGTCTCCGTATACTGCTTGTGAGATTCTAGTATGGAATGGAAGAAGAAGTTAATGGCAATGCGCCTCCCAAACATACTGGAAGTAATAAGATGCATTGAAAAAAATGGGCGGTGCCACGCCCAGATGAGAGAAAAATCAAAAGGGTACGCTACATATTGCAGCTTTGTCTGCCCGTATGCATCCTGCTCAAGCCACTATGTGGTGTGGTGTGGTTTTTGGAGTGACGGCGCGATTGTATTTTTTTTTTCTTCGAAAATGAGGCTGGCCGAGCCGATTTTTTTTTTTGTTCAGTAGTTGGTAAATATTGATTTCATTGAGGTCTGATTTCAAAAAGCACAAAGATTAACAATCGTTAAATTAGCAGTTTCGCAGATATCAATTGGCCACCATGGAGTTGTGATTTAATACCTCGCGATTTCTTTCCTTGGTTCGCATTGAAGTAGAATGTTCCTTAAACAATTGACCACTTAAAATAAAGCATGCCAGTGCTCGAAAATTTGTGATCCAGGATGGGCTAATGCCGATTCAGCTGAGGTGGCCTCTTCAATGAAATAATTTTCTCTACATAATCGGAAGAAATATTGTATCAAATGAAACGACATTTTTTGGAATAAATTTAATTATTGTTGTTCTCATTGCGAATTTACAATTCAACATATAGGTCTCCCATGCTGTATATATAAAATGTATTCGTTATGTATTCGCTATACTATAAGCGTATGAACTCTTGGTCCACAATCAATATGAAATTTTTGCAGTGTTTTACTATCGATCACACACAGAACACAGAATGACTCGCAGAGTTGTTTAAGAATATACAATATATACCTCCTTTGAAGGATCTTCAACGCTTTATTTAAGACGTTTGAAACACGCTGACGAAATCATAATATTAAACAATTTTACTTTTACAAATATTTTTCTTTGAACATCTTCAAAGCCTCCATTTTCAATACTATTTAAACTGCAATGAGTTCGTTCTATAGTCAAATATTTTAACGGTGTGTTGGTTTTATCTCAGTTTTAATAAGCTTTTGCCTATTTCGCTGTTTGTTAAAAAAATGTTTAACTTTTGTATCAGGCCTTTTATTTAAATACACATTAAAGGGCAGGGAGAAAAACCTGCATCGATGCCAATGAGCTGCTTCTTGTTGTTAGTGCATTTATAGCGCTCGCCTTAATTTCCCTTCTTCTGTTTTTTTTTTTTTTCTCCATTTTTGTTTATACAAGTGATGTTTGCAGTTCGATGCATTCTTAATGCAATTGTTGTCACTGTTGTTTGTTGCCACTGTTCCAATTGTGGTTGCCACATTCGATTAGGCAATGATTTCTCAGTAAGTTTTCATTCACTTTTGTTTATTATAATTTTATTTACAATAATTACATTCGAAGTGCGATAATTTCCATTAACTTTCTCGAAAAAAACTACAATATGTTGCAGTATTATCGAGTCAATTAATTTTTGCTTCAACAACTGCGGTTAAGTCTACATAAATCTTTTGGATTTTTATTTTTTACTTTTCAGGTTTAGTTTAAATTGAAACCGCAAAAAAAAACAATTATTTACTCAAACAAAACTACACAGAATTCCGAAATATCTATTAAAAAAACAAACAATTCAAATGGAAAGCCTATACGCGGCTTTAAGGAATTACTATTTTCAAATATCTCCATAATTAATTATAATAAAATACGAGTAGATTGAATCGGCGCTGATCATTTGTATAAATTATTTCTATGGCTAATGCCATGCACTATCCAATTTTAGTGTAAAAGGAAGCACTATAGCATGAATCCAGCAGACAAGCTTCGATTTGGTTTAAAGCTCTTTAACGCAAGGAAAACTTGCAATAGTTTTTAGATAGTCGTTTGAAAAACTTTTGTTAACTTATTTTCTCCGTGAAATGATTTTAAACGATGCTTTGTTAACTTGGGCACGTAAATAGTTCGATGTTTCAAGCAGACTCGGCGTCATCCCATATTGCCAGAGAAACCCAACAATTCTTACAAGATAACGTTCGCAGCTTTATTTTTTGTCACAACAATGGCCACCATATTCCCCAGACGTAAAACCAATTGATTTTTGTATATGTTCCATTCTGGTGGAGAGAATGGGACAAAATATCATCGTACCACATTCGTACAGCATGTGAAGCCTTCTCGGACAAACTCGATGCTATTATCCGCGCTGAAGGTGGCTACATCGAACAATAACATATTTTGCTTAAAATTTGAAATGATTTTACGATATACTAAAATTTTTTATATAAAAAAAAAAAAAAAGTTGAAAAATTACAGCATTTTTAAATGACACTTCGAGCATCGTCCTCTGTAGTTTATTAAGTTCAAGAAGCCATACAATAGCATTATTAATGGACTATTATTATTTCCTGTATATGCTCATCGCAACTGTTGACCCATCGCAAACTCGACTCTTTTGGCTATATATCCGATAATATTTTTGAGAATTACGATCGGCATGGCCCGAATAATCGATGGAATGTTCCGTTTATCACACATATAGCGCGAAAGACACAGTAGACCCAGTAGACAGTTGTCTCACTGAAGTGGTGACTGCGAAAAAACTTTCGGTGCAACGATCTTAGTGTTTTTACCACAGACTTGGAATTTTAGATATAAAAATATACGGATTCGCCTTTACCGAATCTTCCATTAAATATGTACTTGTAATATTTGAAGCGCATTGGACACAATCTGCGTGCTTGCAAAATGAACCTATTTTTTTCTTCTAACACACAACTTACATCTATCAATATGTAAACTATATATGACATACGAGACATTAATTGTAATAGACTACAGATTTCTACGCCTACGTCTTAAAAGTGCGTCAATCTATATATACATATATGTGCATATCGTACATGGCGCTATGGCTCATACACTCGTAAGCTCCCTTATCATATGTCTTTGTTAAGTGTTCCATTTGAGTGCAGTTTTATTGTTTTTCAATTGCAGTTGATAAACTGCATAATTTAATTTCAATTTGCTTTATGTCTGTTATGACTATGATGAATACGACTAAGCGCTGCAGTTACATATCTGCGGTTAGGCTGCAAGTTCGCCCCAATCTAACTCTGTGTGTGTGTGTGTGTGTGTGTATGATTTCTTCTTTGTACATTTACTAGCATAGCTCCTGTTGTCAGTGCTATTGCAATTGTTATCTGCGTGCTGCTTGCTGCTTACTGCTTACTGCGTGTTGACATGTGCCACACACATATTCATTCGATCGCTCTGCCTCATCAGTGCCCCATCAAAGTTCAACTTACTGTATATATGTACGTACATAATTGAACGCATTTGATACATAATCACCGCTCGCAGTGCAGGCGGCTTTGTTGATTGAGTTAATGACCTGTTTGCCATCCGGCAGCAAGTTAGCCAATGTTTGTTGTTTTTAGTTCATTGTGGGATCATGTATGTCATGTCATCAAACTATTACTACTATAATTACGCTCTTCCCGTAAATATATACATTCGGATATGTGAAGGAAAGTCAATCTACAAGCACACTTTAGCGATATTGTTCCCGCAATACATTTTTTACTTGTATCTTTTTGAAATTTTTAGTGAGGTAGGTTCAATTATTCCATTTGCCACATTTTTATTTGGATTCAATTCGAATATATACCTACATACTATGTTAAGTACATACAAATATATTTCTCTTTCCAGCCACACTGAACCATTTAAGCTGATAAGAACTGTTTTCTTTCAACAACGAACCAAGTTCAATGACAGACATGATCATTAATGTTTATTTTTTGACTATTTCAATCTGTCGATGTATTTAGTTCTATAAAATGAAAAATTGTAATCGAGCTCAATGAAAACATAGATCAATCATTATATTCATAATCTATTCTTCCCATTTTAGTTTTTCTACAATATGATTTCGATTCCATTCGTTTTGATTGTGGTTTCCGATCTGTGCCTCTCTTTACGTTCCATCTTCTGCAATCAAGTCTATCACAATTTCTGAAAAAAAAAACTTCTGTAAACGATCTGGGCGGATAATAAAGTATGTATTTAAACTATATGGTTTTTGTAAGTATGAAACATTAATTTCGTTTTTCAACTACTTTTATAGGTGTCGTAAGTCACCTATTGGCCTTTTTTTTGAAAGATTAAAATTCGCTTGAATTAAAAATTTCGTTCAGATTACACTGTCTCACATATGAATATATTAGAAATTCATTTAGTTTTTGACGATATTACTCCAATGTCATGAAATATTATAAATTCATAATAATAAAAAGTGCTACATACTTTTTAATGCGTAGTTCATTTTAATGCACAAGTATTTTATCTCGACATCTGCATTCTAAATGAAAAATTTTAATTATCTACATATGATTTTTATGCAAATATAAAAAAGGAGCATTTCGTAGGAAATTGAATGCAGCAAAATTGAAAGAGCAATAATAAAGTCGCATGAAAAAGATATGCGACGATTTCGATTTTTATTGCTGTGCAGTTGTATCCATGAGATACGCAATAAGCAACATGATTGCGTTCGCGGGTGTGTGTAGTAAAAAAGTAAAAAACAAAACATTATTGTTGACACAAGCGTACGTGTGTATGTACGGACATACACTCCACAAACTCGTATGCACATGCGACGTCTATCAGTGGCTGATAGAATAACAACAACCACAACAAAAACGGCAACTATTTATTATATCAAGCGAAGACATATGCACCAAAAACAAAAACAAAAAACAAAAACTGAAAGCAGCGTCGCGTCGTGAACAAGTTCAGTGTTGCCAGACTGCTGCATTGAACCAATAATACAATCAAAATCAGATGCATTTATATTTAAAACACCCGTACATGTACATTTAACACCAAGTTCTATCAAATTTTATAGTTGCGTGACATTCTGGAATACCATCAAAGGTGCTTTTCGTACGCAAAATAAAGGCTCAATAATCTCTGATAGCATTACAGAATCAAATATTTTGTATTTTAGTATATAAAACCGAAATACTTAGCAACAGAACTAAATTAAAGCAATTTTGCTACAAGTCGTGGGAATTAGATATCTGACTAACAAAACCAATTCATATTATCTTGTCGATTGCGAAAGTGGCATTATATAAATTTAAAACAAGTGACCCTTGAAATACGAGATATGGGTCTGAGAGACTTATTTTGGTCCTAAGCACACACAATATACATAACATAAGGTATTGACCTCTATACTTTTAGTACACTTTTGATCATATACCATCTGATTTAAACCGAACCGGTAAACCGAATCGGTAGTTATTCTTCTACTTCTTAAGTTGACTGTCACTGTCACTATTGACTGTCAATGCATGCCAAGTTTGAGCGGAATGCGATAATTAGTCTATGTTTGATAGCTGTTTGTTTACAACGCGAAAAGTTTGTATGCCGATTTTTAACATGAAAAAAAAAAAAAAACTTTTACAAGTTTGCTTGAAACTTTGTGTTTCCAATGGAATAACGTCAACGGAATCGTTCAAAACGTTACAAAAGTGTTATGAGGACTCGAGAACGCAAGTATTTGATTGGCATAAAGTGGCATTCAGTGAGGGTCGTGAAATCGTAAAAAACTGGCCTCATGCAAGTCGTCCATCCACCTTTGTTAAAGACAAATTGTGTTCGAAAATCGTCGTTAGAAAGAATTAGAAAGTTATGGATCGACTCAACATATTTTGGTTGCTGTTTTGGATATGAAACGCAAAAACGTACCAAAAGACCTGAATTTTTTGCAAAAATTTTTGATTTATGACCATTGGAGTTTATGACCAAACATGAGACAAAACTCATCGCAAAACCACCGCTTTCACCAGATTTGGCACACTATGACTTTTTTTCTGTTTTCGGAAATTAACTCATGACGAGGGGAACGCGTCATGAGTCGATTGAGAACATAAAAAGAAATTCGCTGAAGGAACTAAAGGCTAACCCGGTAGAGGCGTATAACAAGTATATGGAAAATTGGTTTAACCGTTGGCCTATCTGTATTGACTCAAATGGAGCATATATTGTGGGCGACAATAAAGATTTGTATAAAAATGCATAAAAAAAAATTTTTTTTTTTAACCATTCCGCGTCAGTTTTGATCAGATGGTATATCAATGGGTGTGATTTCCCTACTTTTAGGGTTATCCATCATACAAGCTCATCATATACTTTTTAAATTTTGTCTGCATAACTTTTTCATTACTGGCAAAATCTACTTGAAACTTGAAATTTTCACACTTCACATACATTTTAAGGCGGTGCCCCGCCCACTTTTAAAACTAGCACTCATGTAAACTTCCCACCAAAGTTTAGGTTCTTAGGTTTTACAAATATTTTTCTCCTTTACATAAATTCAAATATTTAATTATAATTATTTACAACTCATTGTCCGAGAATTGAATATTTGATGTTCCGTATGCTTATGCAATTTTGAGTTGATATGGAAGATAGCGAACAGAAACAAAAATCAAACAGTCTGGCAACACAGAGAATGAGCTTAGCTCAGGAAATGCACGCAACTAAAGCGTGCGGCGAGTTTATTTTGAATTCGAACGCCGGCGAGTAAAGACATACAAATTAAACCGTGATATACGTACGAAAACTGCCGTGTGTATAATACGAATGTTATTTAGATGCACAGTCGAGTTGGAGTGCTAAAAAGTATTAAAACGACAATAAGCTAAAAATAAGCAACAATTAAAAAAGAAAGATGCGCATCTCACGACATAAGCGCGTAGACATGAAGCGATAACCGGCAAACCGCAAAAATATATTTATAATTTAATTAAAGATGAAATAACTCTAAGTGTCGAGGCAAAAAAAAAAAAAAAAAAAATACAAATATTAACTGAAATTAAAAAAAAAATATACATCTACAAGTGTGACAGAGTGAAAGATAGAGCGGCAGATTTCAGTGAAGCATTCACTTTCTGGCGCAGCGCGACTAAAGCTCAATTAATTTTAATAAAGTTTGCTTCACAACTACCTCATACTGCCCTCTTGCTAACAACGCTATCCCGCCCCCTGCACCGCGCACGCAAACAGCTGTGTTGACTTGTGCATTAAATTATTGTGATTTATTAGTTTAATTTAAAGGCAACAAAAAAAAAAATAAAAAGAAAAGTAAAATTGCATAATAAAAGTGAATAGTCGGAAGCTAAAAAGTTAAAAGCTACAAAGATTTAATTCAATTTTGTGATAGTAAAATTAGTGTACACAGTGCATAATATTCAAATTATAATTAATCATAAAGTCATAGATACAATATACAAATATGTTATTATTTTTTATGACAATCGCGTTCTGTGCACTTTCCGAATGCTTCAATTTTGCAACGCATCCGAGCTATGTCATCGAATCGCCACAGCATTTGAAATTTTTTAAGCCGCAAGTGCGAAGCTCTTATTTTGGATTATCACTTGTCATACGTCAAACAAGGTAAGAGATACATTCAAACTAATCGCAGATACATTTCAAACTAACACTAGTAACTGAAAGTATCTAACTAGTAACTTTGACTGGGACTCGATAGGAAAATTGGTCACAGTGTCAGACTACTTTAATTGCATTTGCTTCATTTGAGCTTAGCCTCAAAAAGTATTTCTCTTACAATTTTTGTTTCTTCTCAATTTTTTTCTCAATTTTGAATGTAAACAATTTTGTCGTTAAAACTTATTTTTTTTTTTTTTTTTTTTGGCTACTCCACCTTTTTTTTTTCAGTCGAACGCGTTCCGTTTCTTAACTGCTTCCAGCAGTTCGGGCACTGTGTCAACAATTTGCAGCTGTGGGCTTGTTTATTTATCTAAAATTTAACTTTTGAAAATAAGGCAAACATACTTTAAAAAGAAGACTTTCAAATATACATATTTTCTACGCTGTCAATCCATAGCGAAACGAGCGAATTGAGCAATCAAAGAAGTTTCTTTATTTGTATGTCACTTACTAATTTCGATCGTAAATTTTATTTAACTCAATTAGCATACATTTTTATAGCTTTGACAGCATTTACATATTATGCATAATTCAATTAGATCATTCATAATTTCAAGTACAGCATGAAATTTATATAAAAAGCTTCTACGTGAATGTAAAGAAAAGAAGAAATATAATAATAAAAGCTGGTTTTAGGTGGCACCGAAGCATCGAAGCTCTTCACATTTGTAACAAATGTAAGTTGTAATTATGCTTCTTTGCAGTATTAATGTACAATCTAAATGGAAAACTATAAAAACAAAAAATGTATGAAAAGTTGCTTAGAGTATAAATAAATTTCAATACAATACAAGAACAGATTTTCTAAGGGCGCCAATTATAATGTTTCAATCTAGACTTATATGGAATTATTTAATGGAGTTCGGCATCAGACGTTGGCTCGTTCATTCCATATACAGTATCTTATCTTGTTAGGTACTAGACGCGTTATAGTTTATGGTCTCCGAAATTTTAAAGCTCATACGAACGGATGAACGAACAGTTGGACACGGCTAGATCTACTCGACTTTATACGCTGATCAAAATATATGGTCTGCCACGCTTCCATTTGGCAGTAACGTACATTTACACAAACTTAATATACCCTTCAACTTATGTGTACAGTGTATAAAATCTTGCATTAAAATAATTTCACATTTGACATTATTTCCAGTTGGCTTACTTGCTTCAAGCAATCAAAATTGGCCAGTCTAATCTTAAGTGTCATCTAAACCAAAAATATGCTGCCGCGCAGCATGACATCACACCTAAGTCTGAATGTCTAGAAAAAGATGAACAGATAGAGAACAACAATTTCGGTTAAATTTATTTTATTTAAATAAATAGTAACATAAACTAAAATAGTACTCGTACATAGTATAGAAATAAATTAGTAATCCATTCAAAATTTTATGTATGTATTACGGACACTGCCCTCTTTTCCTACACCAACGCTTCAAACAAATTGCTACAACATTAAAATGCCTACTACAAACTACAACTATAGACAATAAATTTAAATTTTTTTTTTATAAATCATCAACTGTGCGCTGCAATTAGAGCTAATTACCAAAAGGAAATTACGCGGAAAATCACGTCAACCGGCAATTTGACTGAACTTCAATTGCCAACTATGTACGAGTATTTATGCTTTTTTCATACATTTTCATTTCTAGACGAATTTTTTTATTTGACGGTCAAAAGGCGTTTAATAAAGGTCAATTACACTTATGATGATTTGCTTGACAAGAGAGAGCAACAGGCCATGACTCATGAATGTACTATATACACTTCTTTGTCGTTTTCCGTTGCGAACTTGTCTATATTGCCAGGGCTGTATGAAAATTCAATGAAAATAGAAAAATGTATAAGTACTGGGTGTCTCAAAAGAAAGTTCACATTTGATTTGCTGATTGCGTGAACGCAACTATTCCGTTTGGCGCGGGGGTATGTCAATCGGTAGCCTAGCTTTTGGGAATTTAGTCGCTATGGAGCGTTTCTCGGGAGCGGTGCGGACCGTGCGTTGTGCGTACGTGAGTTTTACAAAAACGGTAATTCAGCGACTGTAGCGCGTAGAAAATTCTGCAGTATTCGACATGTTCGTCAATGGGTCGAGAAGTTTGAAGAGACCGGTTCAACGCTTCGAGAACGTTCGAAAACGTAGACAGTATTACTCAGTCTGTGCGTAACAACCCGGACCTTCCGATTCGCAAGCGTGCTGTTGCTTTAAACGTGCATAGATCATCATTGTTCCGCATTTTTAGCAACTTCACACACGTCGAACAGGTCTCTACCACGAGTTCATGAAAGTTTTCCTGGCAAATTGATCTCCAGGAGAGGTGACATAAATTGGCCTCCACGAAGTCCCGATTTAACCCCTATGGACATTTTCCTGTGGGATTACGTCAAATCTAAAGTTTACGGCAACAAACCGACTTCCCTGGCACAATTAAAAGAAAATGTTCATCACGAAATGGCAGCCATCACGGAGAATACCTGCCGAGCCGTCATAGGAAATTTTTGGACTCGATTAAATGAATGCCGTGAACGCAACGGTTTACATTTGGACAATATCATCTTTAAGAGATAAATTCCCAAAGTGTGTATTTTAATATGTAATAAACATTTTTTCAATAAACTACTTACTTTTTTTTTGATCGATTTTTTAAATGTGAACTTTCTTTTGAGACACCTTGTATTTAAGAAACGTCGTCTATATTCTGTATGAAGTTTTAAGTTTTGTATTGTAAAATATCTTTTTGAAAGGAATGGAGAATTATAATGGACATACAAATATATTCCGCCAATTTCGCTTTTTCAATGCATATTTTATATTTGCTGGTGTCTCTTATGTTTGCCTCGACACCTAAAAGGGGTTTTGAAAGACAAAATACAACTAACTGGTGGACTAGTATGAAAATATTATAGCATGAAAGTATTATACATTCGACCACGCCGCTATCTAATTGAAAAACTTTTAGCTTTTCACTATGCCATACTATAGGCATCATTTTTTGAAAAAAAAAAAAAAAAACAAAAACTTAATGCAGTACACTTTCGAACATGCCAAAGTTCTCATAAGCACTTTCATTCACTCTTAGGATTGGCTTTTCATTATATTATAGCATAAACATTTTGTGTATCATAATGTTACATACTGTAACATGAATGAAAATCAAAGCTGACGCTGTTATTGAGATTTTGTTTGTATTGTCGGCTAAAGCTAGTCTCATGTCTACATTTTACGGTTTTGAACGATCTAGCGGCGGAATTTTGGTTTTGTAAATTGAGCTCCATCGAGCACAGTGACCCAATATAAAACAAAAATAATAAGACAATTTTTGGAAAAGTAATAAACTCTGAAAGAAATGCTAGAATACCCATTCAAAATTTTTCAGATTTTGTATCTTCCGATATTTATATGAAAAAAGATATTAATTCATACAAGAGTATAAACGAGTTTAAATGCAACTTTAACATATTCTTGGCCACGATATAACTATAAAAGCAATAATAGCCACCGTACAGCCCTCGTTATAACTGTGCACATTTTTAGCGCAGACCTCCGCCTCTGTCTTCGTGCCTTTAAAGGCATCCATCCACTTCAAAGTTTAACTCGTTAGTGACCAGTTTCGATTTATTTATATTATTTGCAAAAATTGTTTACCATTTGTCATTGTAGCAAATATGAGTTTTGCTTCTGTCACTGCTTTGAATTTGCTTTTATTAATGCATAAATCTTTTTGTTTAACAGCAATTGAAGTGGCATAGCTTTCACTTGAACTTGATTACCCACTTCGTTTATGTGTTAAATTGTGAGAATTGTTGAATGCCGAAATTTGCTGAATTTGTTAATGGAAGATTGCGAGTTTTAGTTAATCGAATCCACATTTATCTTAAATATGTTTCATAAATATTTTTCTACTCTAGATTATAATTGCAATTTAAATGCTCGATACAGTTACGGAACTTAGTTAAAAGTATCCATACAATATACTTGTACATACGTTTCAAGAAGAGTTTCAATTAGGCTATAAATAGCTTAGTTGTGAGTATTCACAGTGGGCAGTCTCTTTGTATTAGCGGTTTTATTACTCTTCTTTGATGATTTGCAGAAGTTTTTTTTTTTAAGTAAAAATCAAATAAGAGTTCATTTAACTTGAAAACTTACGAGTATCTGCACACTTTTATATGACAAAGACGCCGTTAGTCATGACAAAAGTTTTATACTTTTATTTCTGAATCGTATATAAGTAATAAACTTTGCGCATCATCTCACAGCTGCATACCGTAAGACAAGACGGCAAATGCAAATGCAGTTGCAGATACAAGATACAAGATACAAGATACATATATTTATACATAGTACATATGTATTTATCAGCATTTTTCAGAACGGTTTGCTGTTGACACATTCAGGAGCGATGAGTCACAGTGAAGAAAAGCCAATGTAGTCCAACAACAGTGCGCTTGCACGCTTTTAAATGATTTTTTGGCCATTAAACTTGAAAATGCTTTTGAATGCTACTTTACTTACTCGTACTGACCACATTGATGACCGCAAAGCGATTACTTGTGTGGCCTGGCCGCATTGTCTGAATCTGCTTTTAGCTTTTGGTCGTCTGCTTGTCTTGTCTGGTCTTGACTGCGAAATAATAAATTGAACTGTTGGTTCATGCATGAACCGTTTCAATTTGCGTAAAAACGGATAGCACGATGAGCATTCCATTCCATTGAAAATATTTGAGTCATTTTCAATTCTCAGGGAAAATCCGCTGCGTTTGCTTGTTTGCAGATACATACATATGTATCTATTTGTTAATGTTGCACATTCAAGTGGCGGCGATTTTTGCGGATTTGCTTTGTTTACATGGGTAACAAAAATAAGCTGGTTTGCTTTTTCATTTGTTTTTCAAGTGCATTAACAAAGTAAGGAGATTATAAATAGTTGAGAGAAAGCATTTTATTTAATGCATGCGGCACATTTACTAAAGATGCGTACCAGCGTAGTTCGTATACAGTTTTTAAACCTTTTGGTACACATTTTGAGTATGCTGCTTCAAATAATTATACTAACAACGACAATTAAAAGCTGTAATATAAATTTAAAATTTGAAAGCATTAGTAATGGCTGACTTTAATTGAATTTTGCTTCACACAGAGTTTGTATAGTATTACAATAATAATTTAATCACAATGTTTGCAACGGCTTAAAGGTAGCATTGGAGACCCTAGTATTGTATAACGAAATGAATCGATCTAGCCTTGTCCGTCTGTCTATGTGTCTGTCTGTATGTCTGTCTGTCCTCAATACTTTAAACATTGCTTTGAAAGTTAATATGGAGACTTCTTATAACCATAAGCAACATATGTATCTAAATGACCGCAATGTGGTCACTAGTAAGTGTTGCTCCCATACAAAAATATTATCATTAAAAATAGCTGATATTGTATAAAATATATATTTAAATCAGCAAATGTCTAGTGTGATGGCTAATATTCCCAAGTGCGTGCGTTCAACCTTGCTTCATCGAAAAATTTCTTTAAATTTTAATTCAATTAGCAATTCTTTCTAATTATTTCATTATCAACAAATTTCTTCACAATACTCACTTCCGTCCACAAACACTAAAATGGCAAAATTCATGCTAATTCATGCCGAGCAAAAGGGGTCGTGTGAAGTAGCTAAAGCTTCGGTTCTATTCCTCTTGTCTCTCTCAAAAGAATTAGTATTAAAATTGTCAATACTAACTAAGAACCAGTCAAAATTCGATATATTAACGCAGTTCCAAATTAATCAGCCAATAAAAAATGTTATGTAAATAAATGTTATTAACATTTGATCCTTACTCTCACGGTATACTCTTATAAACGAGAAAAAATGTGTTTCACAGCAAATGTTTTAGAATTTGTTCACCTTTATATATATTTGATTAGAAACTAGATCATTTCAAAATCAATTCATTGCTTTGAAAGTCAGTATGAAAGTTAACAGCAAAATTGAAATTAAAACTCTGGGAGATATGGATCAAAAACTAACAGATATATTTTTAAATCGATCTTTATTATGATTTCTGTTTGTTGACGAGATAATTCCATAATGAATACATTAAACTGGAAGACGATGTCTTCGAAATTGAATTAGTTATGAAGCTCTTCTTAACCTGTTTTTTTGTGTGGAAATGGGACTTTAGAGGAGTAGTTGGTGATAAACTTGTTCACGCGAATAAAGTCTATATCTCTATGTAAAAAAAAGAACTTCTGTCTTTAGCTTTTAAAGTCTTCGATATCTAGGCGCTTAAGGGAAACAGACCACCGTGCTTATCACGAATATATATAATTTAGTGTATCCCCGACGCCTCTTTCACTGTATTACATGCACGCTAGAAGTTCAACAAAACTAATGCACACCTCTCCACAAACGAATGTGCATTGCTATGTGTGCAGGTAGAAAAACAAACATGGAGCCGTGCTCCAATTTTCACTTAATTTTGCGTTTAGAAATCTAAACGCAATGAAATCTTAAAAATTTGATAAGACCTTTATTGAAAACGCAAATGCTAAAAGTAAGTGAAATACCTAGTACGGCTGTTAGAAACCATTTAAGGCTGCTGGATGATTCTTTAAGTCATACATTTCGATATCTTGCCATATACATACATGTTAATGTTTCATTCTTCATAAACCACGTTCTTTGATTATAATCAGGAACATTTTGTAATTGGGTTACCAATACGTTCTTCAATTTATTGACGATTTTAACATTTTCATCAGACTTGAAATACTTAGTGGTCCCAACTTAAGTTTATAAAGGGTGTCCTCAAAGTTTGTATGTAAACACATGTAATTTTAAAACAAAAAATAAAACAAAAATTTTTGTCTCTAAAGTCGATTTACGGACGATAATTTTACGTGATAACGTCATAAGAAATCATAATATATACATATATAATATATTCTGCCTGTTACATATATTCGAACAAACTTATTATACGCTTGTCCCATAGCGTGCAGGGTACAATTAACTAAAACTTACTGACAGGCGCAAACATCAAGACAATGCTACTGTTATTTTTATATATGTATATACATATGTATGTGTATATTTTACCATGCACATATATACCAAGTGAATATTATGCATATACAAAGAGACTGGCAACTTTGCTTTCATCATCATACACAGCGCCGCACACCACCGCGCGCAAGTTAACACTAATACGCACACACACACACACACACACACACACACACACACACACACACACACACACACACACACACACACACACACACACACACACACACACACACACACACACACACACACACACACACACACACACACACACACACACACACACACACACACACACACACACACACACACACACACACATAACTATAGCTTTCACAAGCCGAACGCTTTTAACGAGCGCGGAACAAGCGATAGAGACGCTTGTTCCGGTGGTGTACGTGACAACTTTTCGTATGTGGCGGCGTTCATCGATTTAATAGACGTTATCACGTAAAAAAGTAAAAAACATTTTTTTTTTAACTTAAAAAATTAAAAATAAATTAAAATTAATTTTGATGTTTCTAATATATACATATGTAAGCATATTAGTCGCAAATTATTTCTGTTCATACAAAAACTGGCATGAAACATATTTATGAGCATGTTCCATATTGAAACAGGAACTAAACATAAACACTTTTGAAGAACTTAAAACTTTGATTGTATCAAAATTAGTATTTTTTTTAATAGAGTAACAAAAATTTCGTATTGGGGCAAATAAAAATTCAATCACAACAAATATGACTCACGTTCAGCTTCAATGCACTAAAAAACCGGCTGTGAACAAAATTTGTCGCATGCGATTAAATTGTGCTTATAAAAGCTAGAGAGAAAA
This sequence comes from Leucophenga montana, assembly GCA_035044765.1. Taxonomy (NCBI): domain Eukaryota; kingdom Metazoa; phylum Arthropoda; class Insecta; order Diptera; family Drosophilidae; genus Leucophenga; species Leucophenga montana. The sequence goes on from JAWNNQ010001824.1 coordinate 754,411, forward strand.
AGTTAGCCATCTCACAGAGAGTAAAAACAAGACAGAACGATTTAGCTGTGTTTGCTCGACTTCCAGATACTCTGAATCTATGCTGAAGGCCTTTCTTTAAACCGTATTTTATAGTGGTTCGATATGAGCATATGTGTGTAGGGCATATTTTAGGATTAAAATATAAGATACAACAAATTGTGTGTATCTTAATTAACAACATCAGCAAAAAAAAAAAAAAAAAACCAATACAAGAACTCCAAAGTGAATAGATTTCATTTGGGGCAACCTTTCATATTGGAGTTGGCACGTTCATTAATATACTCTGCCTTTAAAGTTTGATGGCTCATATTTTGTTATAGTCTCCAAGATCTAATAGACTAAGGTCCGGTCAGACGGACTTGTCTATATCGACTCGATATTTGATGCTGAGCCAGAATATTCCTATATAATTATTTTATGAGGTTTGCCAAGCAACCTCTTTGGCTGTTACATACATTTGCACAAACTCAATGTACCCTTTTAGCTTATGGAGAACAGTTAAAACGATATCAGTTGAAGCCGAATGTAGCCGAGCGTTTTGTTGTTGTTGGTGTTGCTATCATTTATCAGACAAACGGTAGTGTGAGTAAAGTGGGTGAGAGCAAAGCGAAACGAATTTGAAAATAAAAATAAAATAAAAAATACAACAAAAATAAAAAACTTGCGCAACAAGCTTGCTCTTTGTTCTCAAACGTTTATGACAGAGCACCGTGGAACAGAATTACAAAAGAGGGCCTCTTTAATTTTAGTTTTTTTGCATTTTTGCTAAAAGTTTCTTAGTTAAATATAATTGTCCAATAGTTTTGTTCTAATAATAGAAAACAATTTTGCTTAATGCCATTCAGCTGTATTTAATTGTCACAGCAGGTATATTAAGAGATTATTGTATTAGTACTCGACAATAAAGCAATAAACACAAAAATAAGCAAGTTACAATATAAATAAGCAAAGAATAAAAACAAAACTATTTTATATTTATGTATATGTACTAAAGCGAATCCGAATAAATTGTTCGAATGTGATTTCGTTAAAATAGTCCAATTTTCACTTTCAGAAGAATTCACGCTACGTATGTAAGCACTACTAAATAAGTTAGGGGAAAAATAAAAAAAAAAAAATCAAAAGTAAGCTTTCATTTGTGGTTCCAAAAACGAGCAAATGTACATACTTGCTTGAAATGGTTGCTATGACGACTCATGAAAATTCGTTTTTCATTTAAATATTTCTTTTCGATTCGGTGTGCCGTTCCCACACGTACATGTACAATTTTAACTGAATCCGATCAGTAAAAGTACTTACTTGGGCACTTATTTAAGTGGCACCATTCGGTATAATTATGTGTTCGACGGCGCCAGTTGCTGGCAATACAAAGCTTCTTGAGGTCATCATAGACCTGGTCATGCTATCATAAACTCGTACGTCGTCTCTTATGCCGTCCACCAATGAAGTCCATGTTTCCATCGTATACCGTTATTGCTGGAGCTTAGGGGTTCGAACGGATGGGATGAACAGCACAGTGTAGCAGCTGAAATTTTATGTTAATCTCATCATACAACTAATACAGCTCGTGGTTCATACGGATAGTAAATTCGATGCCAACTAAAAATCCTAGGAAGAATCCGATGTGTAGTATAAGTGGTTTAGAAAATATGTGGCTGAGACAGAAAAAAAAAAAACAAAAAAGAATTAGAAAGATAGTATCAAGTAAAATAAGCAAAAGATACATATACGATATTTGATAGCTGTTTTATGTAAGATATACAAGTATATGACAGAACTTTTGCGGATATATTGTGCTATATTAGTAGCATTGAACGACAAATAAAATTGTTAAAAATGTATCAGAAATCACTTGTAAGTCCGAGCTTATAATTTTATCACTTAAGAATTTCGAACTATTCGTAGTTTTAGTCAAAAAAAAAAAAAAACACTTTTTAAGGAATTAGAAAATGTTTCTAAATTTGTACACCCGGTTAAAAAAAAATATTTGCAACAGTTCGTTGAACTGTAAAAATGTATGTAACATATCGAAGAAAGCGACCCCATATAGCGCTACAATTCGGGTCGATCTCAACCTGCTTTTTTTTTTTAAATAAAACACTTTTTTATTTAGGGTTAATTTTTGATTCCAGAGTTGTCTCATCTTTTGCATACATGCTTATACTAATATGGTATTTCGGTATATTATTGCCCACTTGGTTTTCGTTCCACTTTTTGATGAAACTATACTTCAACCTCTCGCACCTGTAGAATTTTTGCTTTATCTATTTTCTGATCTGCTCTAACAACAATGAAGGGGAAAAAATATGCTCATAGTATTCGTGTACCATTACTCATAAATTGTTAAAAAATACCTGAATATTTATTTAATCATTTAAAAATTATATACTTATATAAAAAAGCTTTTTTTCAAACTTGCCCCGTAAATAATTAAAAATTCTTAAGTGATAGAAGTTGTCTAAGTTCGAACTTTTGTTCAGCCTTAAAAAGACTATTGCGGTTTATGACGCAAAAAAGGCGTTATTCAGTATAATTGAATAACAATTTATAGCTAAAAAGTTTTACGTGAAATTGTCATTTTAGGTCCACTGTAAATTGTTCTCAGCTCAGGTGTTTGAATCATTTTTTGTACGTTCCCAAAAGAAATCAGTTGTCGTAGTCGTTCGGTTGCGTTCAGACGTGTCTTGTGCTTCAATTCCGCTCGTTATACTTGATCACATAAACCGGTTGCAATAAATTATTGATAAAAGTCGTGTAAAGTATAAAATATTGTACTAACAATAGTACAAAGTAATATTACCTAAAATGGCCTCTTGTATTTGGTCAGCGCGTTTAGCGTTCGGAGCGTTACTTTTATTTTTTATAACAATGAATATCGATGCCTACAATTTATCACCGAAACCGAATCGTTTAATCAAAGATCCACAATTGGTTACACCGTTGCCAAAAGTGCGTGCGTCATATTTCGGTTACAGCTTGAATTTACGTGCCCAAGGGTAAGTCCGAATGGAAGGAGAAGTTGAGTTGAAGATGGGAGTATGTACTAGAAGTCGCCAGAATGAAGCTGTGCTCACTTTTTTATGAAAGATCAGTAGACTGAAGTTGCTTTGATGATGTTGATGATGATTCATGCAGCACCTCATACAATCGATATAAAACAGCTAGGCGAGAACTCTAAAGTTGAAGTAGAGATACTACTACAAATAATTTAAAAAATAAATAACTGGAAAATATAAAAGGAAGAAATAAAATTAATAAGTCAACTGAACGATGAAGTCATGCTTTATTATCTTTGTTTAATGAAGTTATCTTTGCTAAAAAAAGAAAAAAATATTAAAAAAAAAATAGAATGTTATAGCATAATAGCAGTTGTTAATGACATAAAAGGCACGTTCATAGCTATTCATTTTAAATACAATATATGCATTCTCGATTTAGCAATTGTATCATTAATAAAATAAAATATAATAAAATAAAATGTAATGAAATGAAAACTAAATTGAACATTGTTTAACAAATGCGAGGTATCTGCATAGTATATCTTTTAAATAAAAAAAAATATGCCAAATAGCAACTTTAGCCACACATGCGTCAATTTTTAATCAATATCACCTTCGTATTAGTCGATTTCATTTGATAAGATTACAATAAATACTCGAACAATGTATGACTTTGTATACCTTGGTTGCCTATTAGTATCTGTGTGTCCACGCCTCATTGTGTGCGTTTGTAGAGATCGTTTTATCAATGTTTTGGCTGACAAATTCGCAAGCACTTTCTGGGAAATCTTGTACTCATAACTATTCAATAGAAACTCTTCTGACTTGTCGCTAATATCTGTAATGAGAAATTATATTACACAGTTGCACACATTTTATAGAATTTTTTGCAGAAAAATATATAAAAATGTTATATATTATATTATCTTTGTTGCAGCATAATCGTTGGCGCTCCCCGTGCACAGTCCACGATCGAGGCGCAGCGCAATATCAACGAGACGGGTGCCATCTATAAATGTAACTGGCAGAATGGTGACTGTGCGCCTTACATATTCGAAAGCAATGGCAACATTAATATCGAAGAGGAGGAGTATGTACTTAAATCGGAGAAGCGAGATTATCAATGGCTGGGTGCAGCCATGGACGGTGGTACAAAGGATACGGACAAACTACTGGTCTGTGCGCCGCGTTTTATTGCGCCCACTGATAGAGATTATCATCTGCTTGGCATTTGCTACTGGACCGAAAACACTCTTGCAGATCAACCAGTCAATCCAACCAAGATCAATCCGCTCATAATTGCAAATGAGCAAATGAAGGAGCAAAATGGTCATTGGTATTACAATTACATACTTGGCGAGCAAGGTTTGAGTGCACATGTCAGCGATAATGGTGAGGAATTTCTTATGGGTGCCCCCGGCATTTGGAATTGGAAGGGCTCTGTTATACGTTATCGCAGAAAGAAATTTGTCGATGATCCAGTTGCTAGTAGGCGTGATACTACAAGCAAACGACGTCAGACACGCGCTTCGAATTATGGTAAATATGGCAACGAAATATTGAAACCAGAGACTTGGGGTCAATCGAATGATTCATACTTTGGCTATGCTGTGGGCTCGGGCTACTTCGATAGCGAAAATCGCGAAAAACTGCTTTATGTGGCCAGTGCGCCTCAGGCCAATGGCCAAACTGGAGAAGCATATTTATTCGATATACATAGCGAGACGATAACAAAACATTTTGTATTCCGTGGTCAACAATTTGGGGAATATTTTGGCTACGCTGTGTTAGCGGATGATCTTAACGGCGATGGTTTAAGCGATGTGATCATATCCGCACCTCAATACAGCTTTGAGGATTCACATGATAATGGCGCCGTATATGTGTTCATAAATCGTGGAAATGTAAGAAATATATGCACTAATGCTACATGTGAAGAACGATAGTCTAATTGATCCTAACAAATTCAATTATAGTTCAATTTTGATCGGAAAGTGCTGAAATCTCCAGTGAACGCAGTTGCACGTTTTGGCTCATCGTTGACACGTTTAGGTGATATTAATCACGATGGTTACAATGGTGAGTTGTTTAACTGAATCATATAAAACAAATATTGCATTAACAATGGTCGATTGTTCTTCAGATATTGCCGTTGGCGCACCTTTTGCGAAGAATGGTTCCGTATTTATTTATCTTGGTGATGAAAAAGGCATTAGGGAACAGCACAGTCAGCGTCTGAACTCTCCAATGACGAATCCGTCGAAATACGGTGCACATATGTTTGGACACGGTATGTCGAAGGGTTCTGATATCGATAACAATGGTTTTAATGATCTTGCTGTGGGCGCGCCAAATGCCGAAACGGTTTTCATATATCGTGCTTATCCTGTTGTCAAAATTGTTGCCATTGTGAAACCACAAACACGTGAAATCAGTCCAGGCCAGTCAAAAATTAAAGTATCTGCATGCTACAGCATAGAGACTACATCAACAACCATTAAGCAGCAGGATTTGGCCATGCGCATTGTTGCCGATCCTCAAGTGAAACGTGTCAAGTTCTCACAAACTTCAACCAATGAATTGAGCTTCACTGCCAGTGCTGGCACTTCACAACAATGTCGTGAACTTGACTGCGATGTAAAGTATAGTGCTGCAGATATCTTCAAACCCATCGAATTTGAAATGCACTACAATATTGTAAACCAAGTGCCAGACTCTGAGGGTAAGTAAGTTTGAGCATGCTTGAGCCTCCTTACTAACTGCTTTTTTTTTTTTTTTTTGAATTTCGTATCGTAGTTTTCTGTGAAACTTGTGCCGCAGTTGATCCAGCTGATCCCAAAGTATTTACTGAAAAAATTATCTTTAGCACTGGTTGTGCATCCGATATTTGCATTGCTGATCTTAAGCTAACCAGCAATGGTTTAACACCCGATTTTATTTTGGGCAGCAGCAAAACTCTGAAAATAAACTATGACATATCGAACAATGGCGAGACGGCATATTTACCTCAGCTCAACATTACCTCATCAAATCGTATGAGTTTTGCACAGATTCCATCAAACTGTAAACTGATCGAGGATATAGCAATGCTATGCGATCTGAATCGTGGCCAACCCATGGCCAAAGGAGCCAAAGACTCAATCAGTGTTAGTTTCGATGTGAGCAGTATTTCTGGACACAGTATGACAATAATTGCAGATGTATTTAGTACTGGAAAAGAGTTGAACCCAATAGATAATACACGTCGTGATATTATTGCACTAAAGAAATTCACCGAAGTTGAGGTAACTGGGTAAGTAGCACATTCAATTATAATTATGAAATCATAAATCATTCATTAGGTTTGATTTTCAGTTCACAAACTAATGCACCGATCGATTTGGAACACTATAAAAACTCGGCTCAAATTACCAACATGTATGAGGTGAAGAGCAACGGTCCCAGCACTGTAGATGCGCTTGAAGTGAGCTTCCATATACCAGTTGCATATAAAGTATCTGGCATTGCAGTACCCATTATTGATGTCTCTAATATAACAATGCAAGCTGTATATGATGGCCAATTAGTGGGCATCGATCTCATTGATGCAAATAATACGCAAATACTTATGGATACTGTGGAGATTTCGACCAGCACTGGACTAAATCACGCGCAGACGACTTTTATTACGCATAATGGCATACACTATGACGCCGTAAAAAGTGGACACGTACTTGAGGTATCCAGCATTAATACCGATTTAGTTGCAACAGCATCCATGACACGCCGTAGTCGTCGTGATCTAAACGCCGTAACTGCCACTAAGGCGCAATATGCGCGTATTTCAAATGCACGTTCTCATGATTTACTTAGCGATGATTTCAAGGGCAAACTGCCTGTGAACAGAACAATAGTATTCAACTGTCGGGATCATGAGATGACAACGTGTGTGCGTGCTGTGCTGCGTATACACAACTTTAAACCGGAGAAGCCAATTACTGTCAGATTGCACTACAATGTTGATCTCAATGAGGTTAATCAAATTTTAATAGAACCATGGGAATTCTTTGTTATACTCATTGATTTGGGTGTACACAGTTTGGGTGTTTCAGATACGAAATCATTGGCAGTGGTTAGTAAAGTTGAACCGAATGTTATATCAAAACATCAGCTGTATACCACACCCATTTGGGTAATAATACTTGCGGTGCTTGGTGGACTTTTGCTATTGGCAGCGCTTACCTATGGCATGTATAAGGTATGTTCAATATTAGAAAGTATTGGGAATGATTTACAGATTTCACTCAAAATAATTTCATCGTTTTTAGCTTGGCTTCTTCAAACGCACAACAAAGGAAGAACTGGACAAGTTAGTGCACCAAGGCCAAATCGAACCTGAAGCTGAAAATCTGAACAGCGGTGACCACTAAGTAAACAATTTGTGATCAACATATACATACATACATACACACATACATACGTATATAAAGTTTTTTGTAACTACTGAAAAATGAAAGCAGGCAGCGCAAAATGAATTCTACTGCCAACAATGGAATGCATCACATTATAAATGTTATTCTAAATTAAGGACTATTCCATGCAACTAACGACGATACCAAATGTTACTACCTATTCTATAATGAGAACCACAACTGTGTGCAGTAGTTTTTAAGTTTAAGAAACGATGATAGTTTGTTATAAATTTTAGCATTCAAATATGTTTTTGTTTTTATAAGTTCTTTTGCTGTTTAATGCATATTTATATTAATTTATTAAAATTAGCTTCAACGGAAAGCAACATTGCCATGTATATATTTAATGTTTGTTTAATACGACTATTTAAACAACATACATAGAACATATTGAAAATTGTATTATAAGTGGTAGTTCAGAACGGCAATTTAATTCTTATTATTTTATTTTTTTTTTTTGATAAAAGGCGTAAAAGACGTTAATGAAGATTAAGTTTTTCACTTTCTATATATTGTATAAATAAAAGCTTATTGTAATATGTTTCATATGCGCATTTAATGTTAAGTTGTACAGTTAAAAGTATTAAATATTTGATATAAATAATTAAAATCTCATATTAGTTTTATTTGTAACGCAGCCTTACATTACAGTGTGCTACAAAATAAGAAAAAATGTTAACTTCGGTAGAACCGAAATTTTAATAGCGTCTGGCAGGTCCATATCAGTCGGTACTGACTGCAATAAGAAAGTTTTTCATACAAAAATTCTCAAGTCAGTTAGTTTGTATTGGCGCTACCCCAAATAGTGGGGCGATTAAACCAATTGAATTATATGTGAAATGTCTGTCCGAAAGTAGCCAGCACAACAATTTTTAAGTTGGTATTGACTACAATTAAACAAGTTTTTCATACAAAAAATCAAAAAGTGGCGTATGGTTTGCATGGGGGCTAACCGAAAAAGTGGGCGTGGCATGTCAATATAGATACTTTAATTGACTGTAATAAGAATAAATTTTGCGTGACAAATTTCAGCTGGATATCTTAAAAATGTATCCGCAAATAAGCGCAAAATTTCCAAATAATTAGGAAAATTAGTCTACAAAGTTTAAAATTTAAATTTAGTAAGTAGCCTAAGTATTATTATTTTAATATTCCACTTAGTTAAAATAGCCATTTAAACAAAAAAGTTTCTCATAACGAGAGAGACGTATCCTTTTTAGATATCATTTTTGAAATTTATGGTTCGTAATTATTTTGATTGGTAATAGGTTGCTTATGCTAAATTATAGAAGTTAACTACACTTTTAAAACATAAGTGTTACATAGTGTTCTTACTAATCGGAACATATACATATATGTGTATGTATATGTATAGGTTTGTACTTGTACATATATACAAATTCACTTCAATGCGTGTACATATGTTCAATGAACGTATTAGCGATAAAACTTCAAGAATTTAGCTTGCAATTTCTCAGTTGTGACGCAAATGCCTTTCACAGCATTCATTTAATGCTTTTAGTTGTAAATCTTAGTTGGTTGAGTTAACCAGCGTCTACAAAATGTTTTTATTTTATATTTTTGTTCAAATTTTTTGTTCTGTGTACGCTTTTAATCTGTCCCCGGTTTCAAATGCTAACTATCATTTTCCAAAAAATAAATTAAATACGCAAAACACATATTTTGGTTATGCGGTAGTCTTAAGAGAACAGAGGTACCAACTTTGCCAGTAATTGTGTTTCAGCATTTTCAGTGTAAATAAAACGTTGCATCTTTGCAGTGTAATAATTGGTGCTCCTCGTTCAAATGTCAGCGTACAGCAACATATTCGTAATCCTGGTGCCGTTTATCAATGTAATTTTGAATCTGTAAATTGCACAAGGCTTGAAATCGATGATAGCGATAATGTTAATAAGGTTTGTTATGCACTCACATAGTCACATAGTAGTATTAGCATATTAGTTTTCATTAAGAAGCTATACTAATTAATATAAATCAATTCGTTTTTTAAGACAGCTGAAGATATGCGACATCCACTTTGGCGCAAAAAAATTATTGAAATGAAAAGCGAAAACCGTACTGATCAATATCTAGGTGCAACAATAGATGCCGGACCAAATGCAGACGATCCATTTGTGGTGTGTGCTCCAGGCTATGGTGCTGGACATCGCGGTGATAATATGCAGGGTATTTGCTACTGGCGTTCTAATCTAACAAACAACAGCAATCAATTAAAATTTATTCTGAACGATCAATGTAAGTGAATCAATTCTTTTTTCTTGAATGTTTTTAAATTTATATATAATTCTGTTATTTAATTAAATAGCGCAACAGTTTAGCTCTAAAAAAGATGTTCCTGTGCATAAATTTGCTCAGCTAGGCTTCAGTGCTCAAGTGCTTTCAAATCGTTCTCTAATTATGGGTGCACCAGGCGTTAAACAGTGGAGAGGTAATTAAATGGACTTACAATAATTTTTTAAGTGCATTTTTATACATTTCTTTGTTGCATAATAGGTGACGCAGTTGTCTGGAACGGCAAAAGATTAAGTCTTCAAAACATCTACACATTAGGAGCAGGATATGCAGGGTACGCTGTATCTGGTGGTCATTTAAATGCCAGCAACTATGACGAAATATTTTATGTGGTAACAGCACCGCATGGTATTTCACATACAAATCGCAATGCAATGGGAGTGGTAGGTTTAAAGTGAAACTTAACAACTAAAATAACTTGTCATACTTGTTTAATGCAATTCAGGCAAACATCGTTAACAAGCTGGGAACTCTCATACGCACGCTTGACAGTGACACCTTCGGCGAGTACTTCGGCTATGCAGTGTTGGTGGAGGACATGAATAATGACAAAATGGATGATATTCTAATAGGCGCACCATTGTACAGTCAGACAGAAAATGGCGTGGAGGATGGTGTGGTATACTTCTACAAGAACACTGGCAAGGATTCAAATAGTGATGTGCTGTCGTTCCAAAAGCATTTAATAAATTCACCGTTTCCTATTGGTTCGAAGGCACGTTTTGGCATGAGCCTGGCAAAACTTGGCGATATTAATTTGGACGGATTTAATGGTGAGTACTGTTTAACTTTCCGTTTTTACTCGTATGTAGTCTCTAAATCTCTCGTCTGCTCACAGATATTGCCATTGGCGCACCGTTTGCTGATGGTAAAGGCGCTGTTGCTATTTTTTTTGGCAGCGTTGACGGTTTGGAGTTCAATGCAAGGCAGATCTTAAAGCCATCTGAAAATTATGTCAACAGCATGTTTGGCTTTGCCATCTCCAGAGGCGTGGACACAGACGAAAATGGTTTTAATGATCTGGTCGTAGGAGCACCCAACAAGGAAACTGCCTTCTACTATCGTTCCTATCCCATTGTTGAAATATTCATGAACATTAGTTCGGTTGACGCTTTCCTTCCAGTACGTACAACTGCATTTGAAATGTACATTTGTTACGGATTCAAAACAAAGTCGAACCGCACAAAGACCGTTGAGTTAGAGTTGGAACTGCAATTAGATGCGCCACGTCAGCGATTTGCGCTTAAAGCACCGCAACAATCAGTATGGCATGTGACAGCTGAGCGCCACGTTAAGTGTGATTCCATCTGGGCCGTACGTAAAATTGCTGAACTGCGTGACATTTTCGAACCTATAACCATGCATCTTACTTACGAATTAGTAAACAATGGTCGCAACGCTAGTACAGGTCTGGTTGGTTTAAAAAACTTTTATGTAAAATATTAATTTTTACTTATTTCAGTATTTTGTGATAGTTGCGTGGTGCTCGATACTTCCGTGAGTAAATTGAGTAAATCCAGCAAAGTGGTATACGGGCATGGATGCAAGGACATTTGTAAAGTGGATCTCCAGGTTACAGCCGTTGATATGCCGTAAGTGTTCTGGTTAAATAGCGATATTAAATTTTTACGCAATGCATATTTATATTTCAAACAGTTTAAACTTTACACATGGCTTAAATAAGACACTTATTGCGCAGTATCAGATCAGGAATCATGGGGATCCAGCCTATAAAGTCGATTTTAAAATTGAAACAACTGAAAAGTATCTCGCAGTACAGTCAGTTGATGGTTGTGACTATTTCGATTCAATTTTTAGTTGTGATTTTAGCATTTTCGAAAATAGAACCGACAAGTCATTTTCTGTGATCATTGTCTACGATATCAGTAAATTAAATTTGATCGATGAATTCACTCTCAAAGCCTCTGTTAGCAGTACCGGAATTGAAATAGTACCAGAGAATAATGTTGTAGAAAACATACTTAAAATGAATAGGATTTCTCATATAAAATTGAACGGGTAAGTCAAGAACTTAATTGAAATCTTGAATTTGAATTTTAAAATCTGTTTCAAACTTCTGCAGAAAACCACGAAACAATATAGTTCAGTTAAGTGATGATCTGGAGATTTACGACTTCGAATACAATTTTGAGGTAAGCGCTTTTTTAAAAACATTAATGCAAAACATTTAATTTTTTTTTTTTAAAAACATTTTTTATTTTACGCTTTCAGTTATTAAACTTGGGTCCTAGTAGCTTAAGAGACGTCAAGGTCTCACTGGTAATGCCACATCAAAATGGTTCACTGGCCTTTATAAACTATACCGAGGCTTATATAACAGTAGATACACAAAATTATAGTTTTGCGCCCATGGACATAATTAATCCACACTTCAATATAAATGAAAGTATAGCCAAATGGACGGGATTCAATTTAATCATAAAGCAATATAACATGTCAGCATCGAAAACACACTTTTGGTACTGCAAGACAATAGATAATCTAAACTGTGCACGTACTGAATTAACCATAAAGCCAATGCCACATTCCGTGCCAATCTCAATGATGCTGAAATACAAATTTTATGCAAGGGATTTCTTTAAGACCGACGATGAATTCTGGGTAATTGGTTTGAATGCGTCATTAACAAACTCTGAAGGTTTGCTAACGTCAACTGTTGTTCTGGATCCGATAATTGTAAAACAAATAATTACGTCTGGCGTTCCATTCTGGATTTATATTGCATCGGCTATGGGCGGTATTCTACTATTCAGCTTACTGACATGGTTTTTGGCCAGAAGGGGATTCTTTAAACGTCTGAGTAAGCAGGAAATGAGAGAAAAACTGTTGAAGCAAGAGGAGCAGGACTATATGGAAGCTGAAGTTCAAAAAACTCTACGTGAGTCGATGAGAAGAAAGACAGAGGATAATGACGATAGCAACACCGAATGATTTGGATGAAATGCAAATTATAAAATGCAAATTATAAAAAAAAACCCAAAGTATCGCTCTTCAAATTTATTTCAATTCTATAAATTATTATAAAATACAAATTGTTATTAAAATAAAGTAACATTTTAAACCTTTACGCTCTGTAAATAAATATGAAATATACAAATTATTCAGCATGTTGTGTATCAGTGCAAAAATGCAAAATTGCTGCAAGCAAATAATAAATATAAGTTTTTTAAGATATTAAATATCATTTTTTTTTCTCGCTCAAATATAAAATAAAATAGACAAAATGTCAAAAGTTTAGAACAGCTGTTTGTGCAAAACTGCACATTATTTGCTAACAGCAGCTCTTGCAGATTTGCACTTGTGCACCGATACAAAACATTCTGAACATCTTAATATGCAGACAGCCCGAATGTTGCTCTTAGTTGAAATATAGTAGGGTTGAACGTAAGGGTTTTAATTTTTTCTACACATTATTAGAATGCTTGCATAAAACTGCTACTATTCTCTGAGCTCGAGACATTTTTGAGATTTATAGTATTACTTTGTGATACCAGTTCGCTTATACATATTGGCCTAGGGACTCGACAAATACGCCAGTGTTGGAGTGCACATTTATTGTTTTGGGAATCATATTTTAAGTACAAACCTAGTAAGTAACTCTACAATTCAAAATGTTGTTGCCACAAATACGTTTATAAATTTATAAACACATTTCCCATATTAAACTCTTCTATAGCAATATTTGTTTAAAATTAACAATAGGTGAAATATGATCCAGAGTTTTCATGGCATTATATTTCTTTAGCTCTTTAGCTAAACTCGTACAGTAAGAGTAATTATTTCCATAGAAATGCAAAGTATTTATAGAATTAATATTAAATATATTTATTAAGTCAGATAAGAGCCTTCAAAAACATTACAAATTTCAACTTATGATAAAGAAAAAATATTCTGCCTCATACTTATTTTTGTATGAATGCGAACTCAGTTGTTAATCTTGAATTGACGCGTTTAAATGTCCGCACAATGCTAGAATCAAAATTAAGTTTTATATTGGCGAATTTTATGAAAATTCTATTGACCGTCCACGCTTTCAACTTATCACCAGTTCCAAACGTTGTTTTTAATTTTCAGAAAAGTACAAATAATCTACAAAATACTTACTTCGGGTACTCGATAGTATTGCGCAAAAATAGGTGCAGTGTTTTTTCTTATTTGCATAATGTGTGTTTATTTCAATAATTATAGATTTGTTTTTGTTTTTTTTTTAAGTGTGATTATTGCTGCCCCACGAGCTAATGTCAGTATTGAAAATTTAAACAATCCTGGTGTCAACAGTATACAAAATGTAAAAAATCCGGGTGCCATTTATAGTTGTAATATCAAAACGAGTGAATGTGAACGATTTCCAATAACAAATAAAGGCAATTCTTTAGAAAGCTATGTAAGTGAAATATTGTAAACATATCTCAGACCCACAAAAAATACTTTTAGGTCGGTGAAATTCGTAATTAATTATTTAAAAATAGAGGGTGTGACCTAAAGTCTCCAAGTCTCTACAGTAAATCAGTTTTGAAAGTTGCAGTCGATTGTGCTCGGCTATGAGCTACCCTCTAACAGAGCTAGGCTCGAACCGTGCTTTTTCTAAAATATTGCGCCTAAGATTGGTAAAAACCAGATAACAGCCTCGGCCAATCACAAAGACTCGAGCTCTCTACTCTCTCAGCTCTCCAACTTGCTAAAAAAAAACAACAACAAAAAGTCATAGTGGTATAGACAAAATAGTGTTGTTTTGGTTCGGCGCCGCTGTACATACTCAGTGAAAAACGTATTTAATTTATTTATTTCGTCATTTACATCGTACTACTATAAATTCACTTCAACGTTTTGCCCATGGTAAAATAATATAATAATGTAGCGTATTTCGCATAGCTGCTCTCTTTTTTGTTTCTTTCGGTTCCTTTGCTTTCAGTTGAAGGAATCGAAAACCAAATATTATCTATATCTGTCGTGCTCTGAAGGGCAATTCATATTGTTCAGCATGTCGATCGTACAGTTCGACTTTCTGCTCGAAAATATGGTGGCCAGCATCAGTTGAGTGTCTTTTTGGTAGTGTTTTTGTGTATTAATTAATTGCATAACTATATTACAAATAAATTACTCACTTATTGCTGCTCTCTTTCTGGACGGCCCTGATTTAGAGCAGGAAGGTCCAAGAGGAGAGCACCCAAAATATGAATGTATGTGTCTGCTTTGTACTCCGCGATATTTTAGGCGTATCTTTTTGAGTCATATTCTGTATAACGTGCAGTGCAAAGTACCTAATTAAAATCTTTGTTTCGCTTTGGCATCCAGCAGCTGAGTTCGGCATGCGTTCGTTCGTATAAGTGCGAAAACAGAAAGGTGTTCGTCGGCCTGGGGCTATGGTTGGACAGCGTTGACTCAAAGGTGACAATCCTGTATTATTAAAATTTTTATCATTGGGTACTTTTAAAACAAGAGGTCGAATTTCGAACTCTAGTTTATTTTAATACAAGTAAGAAAGCTACGGTCGAACTTTTCAGACACCCTGTACCAATTTTTGCAATCGCACTCTAAATTGATCTTGGTGCATTCAGACATCTGATATGTGTGTATGTGTATGTGAAAGAGAGAAAGAGAGTTAGAGAGACTCGAATTCAACTACCACAGCTAATTAAACATTTGTTTTGACATTTGCCAAAGTAAACCTTTCAGTATATCACATCAAATAGGGGAAACAGTACGAACAGATAAACATGAAAATACTACTTGAGCGAGGGTGATATTTTTTATTGCTTTGTAAAGTAGACAGTTTCCTTTTATGTATGGAATAAAATATCCGACAAATAACCACTGAACACAGACCCTTGCTCTTTTCGCCGTCCTGCTGAAACCCCAAGTCGTCCGGATCCATACCGTCCAGTTGAGACCACACGAATTTCGTTATCATGTTCGTGTAACGAATGAAATTCACAGTTATTGCGTTACCGACCTCATTTTAAAAGCGGTCTAATCACGCCGCCTGACCAAAACCCGCCACAGTTACTCGTTGTGAATACATTTGTTTTTCATGGTTCACGTGCGTAATTTCTGAGATCCAAATTCGACAATTTTGTTTGTTGACTAATTCAGATGAAAATGCACCACATCGGTGAAGATGATTTGTTATGAAAAATCGGCGTTCACGTCATTTGGTCCGTCACTCACGGATAAAACGTTGTTCAATTGTGTAGCGCTCCATTTTTAATAATCGGAATAATTGTACATGC
Source organism: Leucophenga montana (assembly GCA_035044765.1). NCBI lineage: Eukaryota > Metazoa > Arthropoda > Insecta > Diptera > Drosophilidae > Leucophenga > Leucophenga montana. The sequence goes on from JAWNNQ010001824.1 coordinate 770,446, forward strand.
CAGCTGTCGAATTTCAGTGTTGGCACTTGCACAGGAAAAAAAAAAAAAATGAAGCAAAATTTGAATCGTGAACTCTTGTTCGGGCACCCTGTATATGGTGAAAATGTAGTGTATAGCGCCTTCATCAGTCTTAAATTGGAGGAATGGTTAAAGATCATAAACAAACTATGTGTTTCAAATTTAAAATCGAAATATTCATATAAATGAGAATGAACGAATTGCGGAGGCGATGGGCGTGGCATTGAAAAAATGTTATTAACTTGATTTGCGTATGTATAAGGAAAGTCTAATTACCAAAATTGGTGTCACCAGCTCTTATCGTCTCTGAAAATGGGGAGTCAGTTTATATGTGGGTTGCTTCTTATATTCGGATTGGCTTTTTCAACTTGTAGACTATATACTACTGTGACCAAAGTTTAGGCGAGTCTCAATATTCAAGTTTTGTACATTTTTGTCTCAGATATCTCGGGGTTTATATAGACAAACAAACTTTATACTCCCATTTACCTTATGGTTTGCTATATTAATTTTGATTGTATTTTCAGACTACTAAATATGGATTAAGCACCACTTGGTTAAACGAACATGGATCCTACATTCGCGATGAAGACTACACTGATCAATATTTGGGTGCTACTATGGATGGCGGCCCAAGGGAATGTGATCCTTTAGTTGTTTGTGCTCCTGGTTTTGGTGCTGGAGATCGTGGAGATCATATGCAAGGCATTTGCTATTGGACCCCAAACTCCGAACGATTCAATCTCGACGATAAGCAATTTGTTATGAACAATGCTGGTAAGAGTCTTTCCAACTATTCATATACTTGACTTTTCATACTTTAAAATTAAAATTTTGTATTTGTAAACAGCATTACAATTGAAGAATGAAACAAAAGTATCAAAAATGAATATTCAAATCTTTGCTCAAATGGGTTTTAGCGCACAAGTACTGCCGAATCGCACTTTGATTATGGGAGCTCCCGGCTTAAATCAGTGGAGAGGTAGGCATACAGAAACTATTTTGGCGGATATATCATATTAATACAAAATTATGTAATGCTTCAGGCGATGCCGTTGTCTTCCATAATCGACTTGCACTTACGAAACTATTTGAAGAGGAATACGATTATGCAGGATATGCCGTATCCGGTGGCCACTTAAACGGTAGCAATTACAATGATATATTCTATGTGGTGACAGCGCCACATGGCAGTTCACATACAAATAGCAACGCATCGGGAGTGGGAGTGGTAGGTACTTCGCGAGTCAAAGGCACATAACTTAATATTTAATAACACAATTTAGGTATATATCTTTAATAATTTGCGAAATATGTTACGTCCCACCGGAACACAACTTGAAAGCGAACCGAACGACTACGGCGAGTATTTCGGCTATGCTGTATTGGTGGAGGACTTAAATAATGACAAATGGGATGACATTTTGGTAGGCGCGCCGTTTCATGTACATAATAAAGAAGGCGAAGAAGATGGCATTGTGTACTACTACAGGAACACCGGCATAGAATCAAACACTAATGAGCTGTCGTTCCAAAAGCATTTAATAAAGTCACCTTTTCCTATTGGTTCGAAGGCACGTTTTGGTATGAGTCTGGCAAAACTTGGCGACATAAATCTAGACGGATATAATGGTGAGTAGTACCGTGGAACATTGCCGCAACAATATTTTATTTTCTGGTCTGTTCACAGATATTGCCATTGGCGCACCGTTCGCTGAGGGTCGTGGTGCAGTTGTTATTTGCTTCGGCAGCGTTGATGGAATCGAGCTCAGTAAAAGGCAGATATTGAAGCCATCTGCACATTATGTTAACAGTATGTTTGGCTTTGCCATCTCCAGAGGCGTGGACATTGACGGAAATGGCTTTAATGATCTTGTCATAGGAGCACCCAACAAGGAAACTGCCTTCTGCTATCGTTCTTATCCCATTGTAAATATTGTCATGAATATTAGTTCGGTTGACGATTTGATACTAGAGGATGCAACTGAATTTAAAATAAAAATTTGTTATGGAATCAGAACCAAATCGCAGAAATTAAAAAGTATTGATTTACATTTGAATCTGGAATTGGATAACCCACGTGAACGATTTGTGTTGAAAACACCGCACGTATCAGTGTGGCTGGTAACAGCTGAACTTCTGGATAAATGTGAATTCGTTTTGGCACAACGAAAAAATGCAGAATCTTCTTGCATTTTTGATCCCATAGCCATGAATCTTACGTACCAATTAATAAACGACGGTCTCAATGCCGGCAAAGGTCTGTGTTATTAATTATTGTCTTGGACTATTAATGTAAAACATCTTGTTTTTAGAATTTTGTGATAACTGTGCGGTCGTTGATAAACATGTGAGTAAGCCGACTGTTTTAAGCAAAGTTTTGTATGAATATGACTGTCTCGGAGATTGTGAAGTGGACATCTCTGTTGAAGCCTTCGATGTTCCGTAAGTTTAATAAGCAAATATATTGCAATGCTGTATTTTCATTCATCCTACCTAGATTGATCGTTTTTCTGTTTGGTATAGTTCAAACATTACACAGGGTCTAAATAAAACACTCACTGTGCGTTATGCTGTCAGGAATCTCGTGAGATATGCCTACAGACCACTTCTTAAAATTAAATCTTCTGAGCAGCGAATATTTGTTCAGTCTGCCGTTGGTTGTGACTCTTTGGAATCCACTCTCAGTTGTGATTTGAGCGTTTTCGAAAGACAAACCAATAAGTCCATATTTGTAGTAATAGTCTACGATGTCAGTAAACTAAGCGCAGTCGATCAGTTTGCTCTCACAGCAAATGTCAGCACTTCTGGAAATGAAACAAATGTCGACAACAATTCAATAAAGAACTTTATTAAAGTATATAAGTCGTCATATCTAAAATTAAATGGGTAATTCGAAAATGATGATGAAACCTACGACTGAAAACGATTAAGTAAAATTTTTAATTTTTTTTTTAGGAAACCCAAAAACAATATAGCTCAACTAAACAACAAAGTGCATGTTTACGACTACGAATATAATTTAAAGGTATGCATTAAGTAGTATAAACAATGTGAAACAAAGCCAATAATTTATCATATTCTTTTGTTTCTTTGACTTCAGTTGGTGAATTTGGGTCCGAGCAATCTCAGTGAAGTCACGGTTTCTTTGATAATGCCATACCAAAACGGAACTCATGCTGCTATCAACTACAACGAAACAAATCTTATACTAAATACAAAATATTATAAATTTGTTGCCATGAACGCAAATTATACTCAACTTGATTCTAAAACAGAAACAACCGAATGGTCCGATAATATGATTATAACCAAATATAACTTAACAGCCGATAAAATATTTATATGGAAGTGCGATAATTCTTCGAATTTTAGCTGTATGCGTACTGATTTAACAATAAAACCAGTGGCGATTTCCGAACCAATCTCGCTGCTGCTAAAATTCAAACTAAATACTAACAAAGCGTTTTCAGCTGGCAAAGATTTCTGGATAATTAGATTGAATGCATCGTTGTCAAATTCTGATAGTGAGATGACTTCAACTGTTATACTGGATCCGATTATTTTAAAACAATTGATTGCAACCGAAGCACCGCTCCAGATTTATGCAGCATCGGTTGTGGGCGGTATACTAGTGTTCGGGCTAATGACAATGTTTTTGGCCAGATGGGGTTTCTTTAAACGTATGAGTAAGCAGGAAATGAAAGATAAATTGCTAAAACAAGACAAGCAGGACTATATGGAAGCTGAAGTTCAAAAAACTCTTCGTGAGTCAATGCGAAGAAAGTCAGATGATAATGACTGTACCAAGGACGAATGATGTGTGGATATAAATTTAGTAAACTTAAGTTATTATGCAATACAAATTATTATTAAATATTAATAAAGAAACACTTTAAACGTTTGTGCTCGAAATATGAAATATTATTTTGTTATTTCTTGAATCAGTAGACAAATCGTCTTTTGTTATTAAATGAAATGTACTACGGTTGGCCTTAAAGTAAGGTCTACAATTATTTTGCATACTTAGTAAAAAGTGCATTAACTTGTGTATAAAAAATATTTTTTTATCTTAAAAAAACCCATTATAGTATTAAATACGGCAGGGTATTTCGAAGTCGAGAACTCACGATTGCAGTGTTTTTACTTGATATTTTTATACCATTCACACCAGTGTGAAATGGTATTATCAGTTTGTCTGAAAGCTTGTAACGCATTAAAGGTGGCATCGTAGACCCCATAAAGTATATAAGTATATTCTTGATCAGCTCAACGAGACGAGTTGATTTAGCCGTGTCCGTCTGTATGTTGTTGCGTATTTTTTAGGGTCAAATTTTTATGCTATCCAGTTGAAACTTGGCACATACACTTGTTTTTATTGTTGTTATCATTTTAATAGATTATCAAGATTCACCTGCCACGCTTACTTTTTGGGTTAGCCCCCATACAAACCCACCGCCCCCTTTTGAGTTTTTGTATGAAAAACTTTTTTATTGTAGTCAATATAAACTTAATAATTGATACGGTAGCTTCTAGTGGTCGGACGATTCACATATACATTAATGGCTAAGACCCGCTTACTTTCTGGGGTAACCCCCATACAAACCTACTACCCACTTTTGTGTTTTTGTATGAAAAACTTCTGTATTGAAGTCAATATTAGGTTGAAATGCGATTTAGTGGACAGCCATTTCATTTACATATACAAATGGAAGTATCCCGCCCACTTTTTAAGGAAGTCCCATACAAACCCAGAGCACACTTTTATGCATTTGTATTAAAAACGTCAAAATTAACTTGAAATTCGATATGGTGGCATCTTATAGATGCTCGCTTCATGCACATATACCAGTTTGCGTATACCTCTCACTTTTTTGGGTAGCCCCTATTTAAACTCCCCACATTTATGTTTTACAATACGATTTAAAATTTCGTGTGAATGCTATTAGAGCTTCGGTTCAACCGAAGTTACCGTTTTTCCATGTTTTTAAAATTGGTTGTTTGGTCTGAGGAAGGTATAAGGTACAGTTTGGTATGGAAATTAAACAATTTGCTTAGTTAAAAAGGAGATAGAAACAAATTCTATCTTCGATACGAACAATGTAGTCGCATAAAACAAATTAAAGAAAAAATGGTATCTCAGCACATTTCTGTTTCAGATGAATGAGATTTGGTACATATGTATGTAAAAGTGCCACCGCGAGAAATAAGCTCCACTAGAATGTATATATGAAATTTTTGGATTGCCAATTATGCTAGAATATCTATACAAATAAATAACATTGCAGTGTATGTCTGTAACTTTAAAATAAAGGCTTTTTTTAAGCTTATAGATTAATTGCACATTACCAAAATACAAACGAGCTCTTTAAAAAATACTTACCTGTTTTTTTTAATACTTCGGGCATATGCGTTTTTAACATGCTTCCAAATTAAGATTAAATGACTAAGAAGGTTCCATAAACGAAGTCAAAGTTTCCCAAAACTATAAATAAATAAATTACTCCGAAATCCATGATTTTGACGTGACTTTCATTGGCAAACTTTCCGGAGAGTAATTTTATTAATTTCATATAAGAGAAAAACAAAATTCGTCATATCTCAGCAGCTATTTGACGCAGATGTATGTAATTTAGCACATACTTGTATATAACGATCATTGGTAGAAATCACTATGTAGAAAATTTCAGAGTAATACCTTTAAGAAGTATTAATATAAATAAGAAACAACGAAACTAGGGGCGATAAACGAAAAAAATCGAATGTTACGTTTATTGCCCCGAGTTATATTATATATTCATATATTAAAGTTGATTTGCGTATGTATTGTAAATATAAGGATAGTTTATTATTCAAATTTGGTATCTCCAGCACTTTAAATTCATTATTTCATACAAAAAAAAAGGACGATTCTCGTTCCGATGCTGATCAAGTGTATATATATGCTTTATGGTATCTGTCACGCCTCCTTCTGCCTTTTACATACATTTGCACAAAGTACAATTTGGTCAAAGTACTTTGACCAAACCTACTTTGACCAAATTGTACTTTGTACAAATGTATGTAAAAGGCAGAAGGAGGCGTGACAGATCCCATAAAGCATAAATGTCTTAAAACGTAACAAACCATCGACGCATGTAAGAGTAGTCAAAGAAACTCACAAAATTTATTACCAAAATATATTCCCAAAATAAAATAAAATTTATTTTTTAAGAATTATTTAAATATTACAGATTACTATATTAGGCTACATAAAATGCAAGGGCTTCTGAAAGAACAGAATAATTTTTACATAAATACAATGTAACAATGAACGTTAACATGTATCTTAAAATGTAAAATGCGCTGAATAGCAATCCGCGGAAATTTTCAAGTGTTCTTTAAAATTATGCAAAGTGATTTCGCTTCTCACAATTTGTTTAGTTACATTCATAAATAATGCATCGACTTTTATTAAATCTTTAATTTGAACGACATCAACATGTTCGAACTCGTTATTTAAATTCCATCTTTTGTTTTTATGATATTTCTACATTTACAAGTACTAACAACAGACTAACACAGAATCGAAACTTGACTACAAACACACATTCATACATTTTTCAGAGTAAAGTATCACACAATGTGTGCTTTTAATAGAGTAAATTAAGATTTAGATATGTAAAGATGTGTCTCAAATCTTGAGTGACAGAACTATAAATTGTGGGTCTACATGCATATTTAAATAACACTTAAATATAATATTGATTAACAGCTTACAAATTGCTGTTTGTGTTCTGATTAATAAATAAATGTAAGTACAATACATAAATACATCTCTATAAAAATACGCAATCATTGTATTGTCAAAATTATCATCGTTTTCATACTAAAAAATTTCGGGAGGTTATTTTTTTGTTTTTGTTTTTTTTTGTTCTTTTTTTTTTGTTTAAATATGTATTTGTTTGCATATTTGATATGATGCGGTGTACAAAGTATTGGGTTTGCTTAATGTCTACATTTTAAAATTCAATTCTTTACAATAAAAATGACATTAGGATTTTCATAGCGTTTATACGACATAAAAAGGACAAAAATTACATAGAAGAATTACACACGTCGTATAAACGCAACAAATGCCAGCGATTGTAACTCACTGTGTACAATCAAAAATCTCTTATTTATTTATTTATTTATTTTTTTTTTTGTTTTGTTCTCTTTATGGTAAATTGTGAAGTGATTACAACTATTGTAGACTTTAATCAAATATGGAAATCTGCAAAAAAAAAACTGACTAGCTTCAGCATAGTATGAACTACTCAGGCGAATATACTACTCATTCCGTTTGGCTAATTAACTAAAATAGATCTAACTTTGGACATAGCATGAATGGCACAGTACAGCGACTTAGCACATGGTTTCATTGTACGGCGGATCCTTATCTGATTCGGTGCTGCTTTTGATGTTCGACGAAAGCTTAGCAATTTCATCCTGCACCAGATGCGTACTTATCTGCGGAATTGTCAGTGTACCCGAAGCAGTTGATTTGCTTGTGGTAACAGCGTCTCCATCCTTGGATTCCTCGGTGCTTGAGCTGCTCTCCTTGAGTATGTTCATACCAAGTTTACTGCTGAAGGGTGGCCTTAGCGTGGAAATCAGTTTGGCTGAAACCATTGTGGGCAAAACAGCTGCGCCAGTTAAACTTTGCGTTGTTGTTGTTGTTGCGTCAACACATTCGCCAGACGGCTGCTGCTGCGGTTTGCCTTGGTCTAAACTAAACTGTTTCTTTAGCTGCAGAGAACTACGCGTTGGCAGAGCTGGTGGCTGTGACTGCGGCTGCGGCTGAACCTGCGCTTGCGTCTGCGTCGTTACCGGCTGTGTAGAGCTGAATTCTAGCGAACTGGAGCTCTCATCACGCAAACGTTTCAGATCGGCCGCACCGACTGAAGCGGTACGTATAGGCTGGTAACGCGCCGAGACGCCGCCGCTACTGGCACACGCATGCGTCAGTGATTGCGTATCACCGGCATCGAACGATGGCTCAGCTGTCAGTGAGGGTGTATCTACATTGTAAGAACCAGTCAGAGAGGTATTCGTGTCATTCGAACTCTGTTTGATAAATCGATATGGATGCGCAGAGTAATCCGTATCTGTACTTGAATTCTTCTGTAGACTTTCACTGGATTTCTTAAAGAGACGACCGGTGCTATCAAATGGTGGATTTAGGAACTCACTGGTCGCACGTGTTGGTATAACTGGTGAGTGAAACGTTTGCTGTTGTTCCATGGATGAATTACGATGCCATGGACGTTCATGTTTTAGCTGAAAGTCACCCGTGCCAGCAGTGGTTGCAGTAGTAATAATAGGACCACCACTCGTATCACTACTATCACCACAGCCAATAACGCCGCCACTTGCATGCGGTTTCGAAGGTGATAATTCGATGGCAGTTTCGCGACGCAACGGATGGCGATGACTGTAGTCGACGGAGGCGCTCATCTGAAAGGAGTGCAGTGTAGATAAATAAGATCATTTACGAAAATTGGCTGCTTTTCTTATAACTTACCTCATACGAATCATCAGTACCATCAATTGATCCACGCGCCTGAAATAGTCCTTCGAGTATCATATAGTCATTCTCTTCGCATTCCTTCAGATGCTGCTTCTCCAGCATGGCAGCGAATTCAGCGCGAGACATTTCATTCTTCGGACGATCCAAAGAGGCTGTGAAACAAATAAAATGAATTGCATTCAATATGGAGGACCTTTAAAAAATTCTCAGCAGCAGCTTACTGGTGGCAAGTGAAGCGCTTATACATTTACTGCGCTCTTTGTGTGTATGGAATTGAGTGAGTTTGGATAAGTATTCGATGGGCTGTATGACTATTTAAATGAGAGGAGTAATGAATGAATGAGTAAATGAGATTGATTTATATATGGATATGGCATAAAAGCAAGCTTTGTACAATTTTAATAAATTTAATACAATTATAGTAGATTATGTGGCATTGCGCAGCACAGAATCTGTGGGAATATTTACAATTAATTCATAAGCAAACATATATTGTATTAGTACAAAACACTTGCTTTTTATTTTTAATTTATAAATATATTGTGTCAATGTTACAGTTTCTGTTTGCTTCGATGCTGTCTAAGGAAACCGCTCCACCACATTATACCTATAAGTAGGTCAACATACAAATCCAATCCAATCCAAATTACTCACCTTTGTTGCTATTCAACGAGACAGTCGGTGAGGCAATCATCGTGTGGCAGACATTCTCCAGTTCGTCCGTTATGGATGTATATTCGCTATGCAGTTTCAGCAAAATGTTTCTGGAGGGTTTCGCATGCAAGATTGATTTACCTAGATCGATTGAGGTTAGGGCGCCCAAGAAAATTATTTATGCGAAACGAAAGTTTTTGTCTCATCATTCTTTTGAAATTTGAGTAGTCTTGAGAAATGAAACGAGCACTACGGATTTCATGATTTTTATCTGGGAATCACACAATACAGCAATAACAACAGCAATAACGACAAATATAAAATCAATGAACAATTAGAGGAATAGGAAGAACGGTAGATACGGGATTAGGGCAGTTTATAAGTTTATTGCCAATCATTGAAAGGAAGTTAGCTGGAATACAGTCAATTGAATTTGATAAGAAACGTGAAACAATTTTGAAATTAATAATAAATGATGACAGTGGAAGATTGGATAGAATAGAATGCCGACTGGGACACGTCATTTGGTGCTGCATGCGTATTGTATGAGAACCAAGTCATCTTCCTCCGAAGCAACTTCAGCTTCTGCTTCTCGACTGTACTCGCCAATGTGGCAAGTGGTACATACCCGTATTGCCGGTTGCCGTATCCTTGTCACTGTCGGGCTCGGACTGTGTCAGGCTCATTTGTCGACGTGACAGCGTCAACTGATTCAGACTTATGTGTGAGCGATTGATGTCGCCAGCGCCGGTTATGGAACAGGTCTCTGAATTTCGGCGACATAGTGAGACGGTACGTTGTCGTAGCGCACGATGCCGGGCAGCTATAGGCGGAGAACAATATACACAATACATATAAGAGATAAAGAGAAGGTAGCAGCGTAGAGTGAAGAAGTAGAAGAAGTAGTAATAGTAGTAGTAGTAGTAGTAATATTGGTAGTAGCTGTTTGATGTTGAAACTCGAAAAATATTAACGGATTTCAAATTATAATTTAACGCAAGGCAACGTAATGTAACGAACAATAAACGAAAGCAAAACTAAATGTAATGCAAAGTAGGCAGCATAGCGAAAAGACAAGTTCAATTCTTGTAATTTCATTTCATTATTTTTTTTGAGCATTTACCCTCAAAGTTGATATCCGGCGTTGTATCATCAGACTGCTCGCCACCCACAATTGTCTGATCGTCATCGTTAATAATACCGCCACCGCCGCCCATTGGCGTCAGTGTATCTTTGCTTTCGGTGCTAGCGCCAGTGTCCTGGCGCACTGTGACATATGGTGTGCGTTTCACAGTTTCGCATGTCGAGGGACGTTGTGATAGTGGCAAAAAGAAATCGGAATCAGATTCGGATTGCATTGACACTTTGCGCACTACATGTTCGTTGAGTGCCTCACGTGATTTGACTACCTCGTCGGGTTCTTCGGGCACCGGTACTACTTCAAAATGTGTGCCTTCATCAAAGATGTACGCATCGGGGCGAACTTCGGTGAGTGAGCGATTAATGCGTCGACGATTATTGACCTAATATATAGAATATCGTACATTAAAATTCAAGTATACTGTATATACGAGTATGTCATTAAGGGTTGCCTGTCTTTACCTGCAAATTGTGCATATTGTAAGAAGAAGGTGCAATAAGGCCACCACCTCCACCGCCGCCGCCGCCAGGGCCAGGCATAAGTCCAGGTCCGAAAATGGGTAAAGGTGTACCCGTTTCATTGTCCGATATTGAAACAGTGCGCATTCGCTGCAATTCGCCCGGTATGTTTACATGCGAAGTGTGCAGGTCATCATGGCCCGCTGTGTGCAACGACATAAAACGATGTATAACCGCGAGGTGTGAGAGTATCTGTTCCGACGACTCTTCCATTTTGCGTAAACGAAATTCAATATTCTATAATGAAACATATACATGAATAAAAGAAAATAAATATTACATTTTTAAGATAAACCCTAAACTAATGCAAATGCATATAGCGAATTCAATTCTCCATAAAAGGATATACGATAATTGAAACGTGACATGATTTGAGAAACGACATTATTAGAATGTCACGGATGAATATAATAGAAATGAAAGTTGAGCAATGTATCTACGAACAAGAAAAACGTTAACTTTATGGGAACCGAAGCATTAAGTCTTTTCAGACAAGGCCTTTTTGCTCGGAAACGCTGGTGTTTTACATCAGTTTTTAATTTTTTGAATGGATGCTTAAATTTAAAAATGTTTAATATATTAAATATTTTTCATTTCATATACATTTAGCATAAATTTCGCCTTTTTCGGATGTAGATGGTATGGAGCAGCGGTGGACACGAAAACAGTACAACCACATCTACAACAAACAGAGTTTTTGAAATCATAAATTTAAGCAAAATGAACACTTTTATGATTCTATGCGTCGCGAAGAAAATCGAGCCTTCGCTGTATTGTTGTTGCAAGGGCTTGCCCATCGCTATTATAGAGTGTTGTGGATAATTTTGTTGCATATGAAATTTTTAGAAAGAATTAAATAATAATTGGAAGAATTTTTGGATCGAGCGGTTGAATCTAGGTCGTGTGGAAAGTTAGGCCGCATGCTAAACAGTTGAGCGGTTTCGTTAAAAATGTCCGTTTTTAACGTTCAAAAGGATAAATCGATTTGAATTCACTTGGAATTGTCAGTGTGAATTTTTTTTGTTATGAAAGGCGAATCATTTTAACGAAATAACAATTTTTCACATGAAGCCACCATGTCAAGTCGATTTTGACTGATATGATAAGGTTTTTCATGAAAAATCCCAAAATTGGATGGTGGGTTTGCATGGGGCTGCTCCTATAATGGAGAAATCATATCTAATTCTCTAATAATCCAATATAGTATTAAATTTTAAGTCGATATTTACTGTCATAAGAAAGCTTCTATAAAAAATTTCACAGTTGGGCTTCTTCTACTTCTTTTTATTGCAGTTCAATAAAGTATCAAGATTGACCCGGTACACCCATGTTTTAGAGTAGGCCACCGACCACTTTTGACTTTTTGTATGAAAAACATTTTTATTGTAGTCAATATCAACTTAATAAGTGTAACTTCTAGTGAACGGACACTTTACATATACTTTAATGGGTGGCACCCGCCCATTTGTTGGGGTAGCTCCCAATCAAACTTACCGTCCACTTTTGTGTTTTTTATGAAAAAATTCTTTATTCAAATCAATATTAGCTTCAAATTCGATTTGGTGGATTTTTGTGGACAAGCTCTTCATATACATATACAAATGGGCGTGTCTCGCCCATTTTTTGAGTCCCATACCAACGCACAGCTCAATTTTATGTATTTGTATGAAAAACGTAAATATCAACTTGAAATTCGATATGGTGGCATCTTATAGATGGTTGCTTCATACACCTCTACTAGTAGGCGTGTACCGCCCACATGTTTTGGGTGTACCTATTTAACCACCACAGCCCCCCCCCCCCCCACCCATGTCTATGTTTTACACAACGATTTAAAGTTTCGTGTGAATGGTATTAGAGCATCATTTCAATCGTAGTTAACGTTTTTTCTTGTTTTTTTTGTACACATGCATTTAACACGCTTACCTGTACAGTTGCTGTTTGTAGATTCTCCTTCTGATTAATATCCTCGATTTTTTGTGCCATTATTTCTACACGATCTGTAGTATTTTTTACACGTTCATCAGTCGATTGATGTAGTATGATGTCCTGCTCGTGAAAGAAACCTTCGACGCATTCCTCTTCAAAATCATACAAACGCTCCAGATCATCCTTCTCCAAAAAGAGTTTCAACCCATTATCGCGTTGAACCTCCAATCCTAGGTGAAAGCGTTATAACCGAAAAAAGGAAGTTTGCATATTTAGAAGAAAGTATTTGATTGTGAATAAAACGTAAACACAACAGTTATCATGGACCAGCAAGCAATTAAATATAACGGATACGACGATTTCGGAGATAGTGATAACAATTTTTATAAAAAATTATTTTTCAAAATATAAAATTTCCATTTGACGCGTAAACATTTAAAGAAAAAAGTATAAATTTATTATAAATATTTATATAAATAATTAATTATTGTAAATATTTATAAAGATATAAGTAGTGTTTGTTGAAAAATCAAGTAGGGCAAGCACGTAAAAGGATAAAAAATGTACAAATATTGAACATTAATTTCTTGAGAATAGTTACGAGCGTTCCAATGAAAAACTCACAGGGAATAAAGCTAAATCTTCTCATCCCTCTCTCACCTTTCGCTTTACGTATAAAATACTTGAGCAGCGAATAGAAATGGCAGAACGCGATAAAGGGCGGTGGGAGTACCGGCTTTTGTTGGTACTCCATAACGACTGTGAAACGTTGAAACATCCAAACCTGCAGTTCAGAGAGATTCATTCATTAAAGTATGACAGCAAAGATGCATAAGAAATTAAATGAGCAGTTTACCTGATGCGAAACCGAATTGACTTCATTAAATATGTTGTTGAACACAGCGATGAGCAAGTTGATTAAAAGTATATTGGCAATCAACAAGTACATGGACATGGTTATCGGTGTAACCCAATGACCTGCAGAATTCAATAAAGTTAAAAAAAATGAAGAGAAAATCATATAGAGAACGTTTAATTAGTATGCAGAGAAAAAGTATTAAGTTTAATGTTTACCTGTAACACATGCTGGCTGCCTAGGATCCTCGCCACAGGGTGGGTCGATGTCATCTGCAAAGACTTCACCATACAACATAAAGTACGGCTGGTACGTAACCTGTGAAAAGAAGAAAACAAATGTGTTTTTTTTTTTTTAATCAGAAAATCAGTCGCTGTGCATGCTGACAGACGCGTTAAATCCACAGAGTATCTGAAATATCTGGATGCATACATACGCATACGCACATGGACACATATACCTTTACATAGACACAATAACAAGATAGAGGCAGAGAGGTAGACACATATACATTTAGCGAAGGATACGATATTCAGTGCGACAGAATATCATCACTGAGGATATTGGAAATAATTACGACATGTTGTTGATAATGATGATGCATATGTAGTTTTGGTATTTTGACGTCAGTGGACTTTTTCAATGGCAGTAGAAAATAGATACAGCTAAGTAAATACATGTATGAAAATACAGATAAATATGTTTGTACATATAATACAAGGGTTGTTCAAAAAGTACGTTCAATGAGTTTATTGTAAAGCGACTACACATCGCAGCACGCTCAGTTAGCATTGATGGAAGATGAAAGTTCGCTTACAAAGGCGAGGTCGTGTCCGACCATCTGGAGAGTACGAACAGACTTCTTCGCGAAATTATTTTCACGTCCCATGCAAGCCATAATTCAGCGTTTCTTCGCCAGTCACCCTACTTAAAGACTGTCCTTATTATTTTGTTAGCCGAAAACGACTGTGCGACCGCGCATTCATAAGCTGACTTCCTCTTCCACCAAACCCAACCGGTCATAGCGTCCTGTGACTTATAGTCACTTAAGAATAATATCAAACGACATTACTTTTCGACAAACCTTGCATGTACTATATTTAAAATCGGCATGCATTCGATCAGCATATAATCTACCCATCGATGTAATCATAGCATTCAATGACGCAGATATGAGATGCGACATGTTGCTGCTCATTTGCTTGTCAATGTCGTTTCCTTTGGCGTATATTAATTACAAGTATACAAGCCAAAATACACAGAGATGGAAATAAAACGAAAATAAATTTTAAAAATAGAACGAACATTAACAAGAGAAACCTTAACTTCGGTAGAACTGAAGTTTTAATACTCTTTACACTTGCTCTATTTGCTTGGTAACGCTGGTGTTTTACTTCACTTTTCAAAATTTTTTAATGAATGATTAAAAGATGGTCAGATGACTGCTTAGAACTCTAACTCTGTCATTAACTCTAACATAGCCTGCTACACTGTCGTTTAATCTATCTGACAAACTAATAATATGCTTTTCACTGTGTGTGACTGCTATAACATTAAAGTAAGAAGCAATGGTAAAGGAATAATTAATTTTACTATTTAATAGTACAGTTGGTTAAATTTTGGACTATTCTAGTAAAGAGAAATTCAATTTCCTTTCGTACAAACATAAAAGTTTTAGATTTGAATCGTATAACTACGTATACGTTATAACAAAACCGAAATACTCAATAGTAGATTATGTGAAGCGTATTTTAGCTTTAATTTCATTGAATCTAACGACATCTTTTGTGTTTAATTGAGTTTGTTTTAAATAAAAATTCGATTTAAGCATTTTATATATTATAATTATGACACCTGTTCAAGGCATTATACATTTCATATCCTTCTGTCAGTTGTAATTACAGCTGATAATCAAAATCAATTTACGCTAAAATCACATATCTGAACAGTGTTTTCATTGCCAAATTTCTTTAAATTGAAAAAATATTAGTGCACGTATACGAGTATAAAATTAAAATGGAATCAATCAGGACATTTTGGATATCGAAGTTGTTTCTATTCAAAAATTTGAAAAATTGTAACCATGATCGTTTCTTTTTTTTTTTTTTTAATTTTTAGATGTTTGTTCTAACAAACAAATTTATTTCCATATTTAAAACTAAAAGTTATAGTTAAAAATTTATAATTAAAAACTTTTAATGCATTCCTATTTAATTTAAAAATTAATAACGCATGTTGTCATGTGGGCTGTGGATCAGTTTTTTGAATTCTTAGGTTGCAGATAAATAATATGTAAATAAGTGTAAAAAACATCATATATGTATAAAACTTGTAAACGTCCAAGATTCGTATAGAATGACAACGTATTGTAGGCACTTAAAATCATTCTTTGTTCGCTTTATCTAAACTAATATTATAAAGAGGTAAAGTTTGTGAGGTTGTAGGGGGTAAACTTTGAATCCACCGAACCGATTTTGAAATTTATTTTACCAATAGAAAGCCACGTTATGTGTGAGTGTTATAAGCTATATATTAAACCGAAAAATGAAAAGACTTTTTTGCGGTAGTCGGATTTGCAAAGTAAGTCGGAGACAAAACGGTCGAACGAAAACGTTTCTTGTGAAAGCTTGATAGTGCTTACAAAAAAGTCAGCGACAGCATATGTCTAACTTTTATATTTAAGTCACAAGAGAGGTGGGGGAAAGGGCAGCAACGTGCCTGGTTACTTTTAAAAAGGAAAAGGAAGTAGGGGAATGGGGAAGGGAAAGGGGACTGTTGGAAAAGTGGTAGAAGAGGGGCAGGGGAATTAGAATGGGTGATAGGGTAAGGGATCATAGGGAAGAAGGGGTAACGGTAAAGCAACGCGCTGGGTACCATTTAAGACAGAGGGATGAAATGTTGTATACATGTTAATGGGATCGAAGGGGGCAGGGAAAGGGGTGGTAAGGTAAGGAGAGGTAGGGGAAGCGGGCAAGGGAATGGGGGGCAGCGTAAGGGATGGTTGGAAGGGACAGAAGAAGAGGGGTAGGAGAATTGGAGGTAGAGTAATGGGGCATGGGGAAGGTGTGGCAAGGATAAGGTGGGCGGGGGGAAGGAATCACAGGGGAAGGGAGAGTCAAGGGGAAGGGCAGCTACGCGCCGGGTACCAGCTAGTATATACATATACATATATACAGAGTATAGGTGGATAAAACTTTAAATGAAACCTATACCTTGCTTAAGACTTCTTATATGAACCATAGATTTGTGTGGAGCTATATTTTTTTAAGTGGTCCGTTCTGAACGTATGCGGGACATTTCAATAGAAATGACGAAAAATTACAATAAATTTATTTCAAAATAAAAACAATAAATTTTCATTCAAAAACTTAAAAATGGGGCCAAATTTGTATAGGGGCTAACCCTTAAAATGTTGTTTTCATACACTTTATCTGTAGATTGAAAAGAAGAGTCTATATATCTAAACTTAAAGTCTCTATATAGTATAGATATTTTTATTCAAGCAGACTGTCGGACGGACAGATCTATATCAACTTGTCTTCCGATGCTATTCAAGAATATTTATACTTTATGTGGTCCACCACTCCTTCTTCTGCCTGTTAAATAGACTTAAACCTACTTAATATACCTTTGAGCTTATGGTATAGGTTATAAAAAACACACATTTCGTTTTTCTATAATAAATACATATCAATTTATGGCAATAAATGTGCAAGATTAAATAACCAATTTCTTTTCTTGGCGATATATACCCATGTTATTATTGCATTATATGATATTTGCGATGCTATATCTCGGCGCACGGTATTTACACAGAAAAGTATAATAATATATAAAAATTTGCACAATTTCACAATTTATTATCATCGAAAATTTCAAAATTTCTTAACTTTTGAGCGGGTGGAATGATTTTGAACTCGTTGTAGTCGTTTCGACACCAAGAATAAATAAAATAAAAAAAATTGGCGTGATAGGCACCCCAGGAGCTCCAACACCGCTTAGGGTGTATATTTTTAATCCCCTATATTTCGAACTGTAGCTTTAATATTTTCTGAATGTACGTTTCAAAGACCTTTTTAATGGCACATAATCGTTTTGATCGGAATTGCCAGTAAAATCTTCGATATTGCGCAATATTTTCCACTGTGGTGGGCTTTCGTCACTTACGTGGACTACTGTCCACAGTGTTATAGGATACGTGTCTGAGAATTATATGTACCAAACTAGGTTGCCTTACTTTTCAAAAACGTTGATATTTTTTTTTTAAAGATTATTGGCATCTGGCTCAATTAATCCTCCTTAAGGTTCAAATGAATTAAGCGGAACAATAAATTTGAAAACCTTGACAGTAAACTAAAGATTGTAATTACCAAAATTTAAATGTACCAAATTTAAGTAGCACGCTAATTTGTTGTACACACTAATTTGATTATTTGTGTGATTACTTTGATTACTCTCTGATTTTTATTAAAGTCACTACTTTTAAAAAAATATTGCCGGGTATGCTTCGTACCGCGTTCATTAAAGGTAGTCATTCTATCGACATCGCAATGCATTTCTAAATAAAACCATATATTGAATACTAAAACTAAAAAATTTCGATGCACCGTGAATAACGCTTGAAGAATTTCGCAAAATTTATTAAAAATTGAAAATATGCTGAAAATGTGAATATTTTCCAACTGCAAATATGTATTTTGTTGTATATGTGCAGCAATTGATGTCAGCAAAACACAAAAACGAGATGCAATGCCAAAATGCGTTTAGCATGCAAAAAAAAAGTGTGAATTCAGGTGCATAAAAATCAAAGGATTAAAGAAGAAGAAAAAACTAATGTTCATAAATATTCATAATAGCAAAGAGAGTACACACATTTACGTAGATACATTTTTAGTAACGGATAAGAGTATTTCATGCAACAACTTCAAATTACAAAGGATCAAAAATGGAAAAAATCGAAGAAAAAAAAACCAAACGAAAAGCAGATATATATATATGTTTGTATATAGTAAGTAATCAAGTATCGAAGGACGCCTCAATCGGAAAAAAACCAAGTTTAAAGTGGTCGAAAATCGAGAGAGAGGGGGAGAGAGGAAGAGAATAGAGTTAAAAAGTAGAGGGAGTTTTAAATCAGATAGTATCAGTTTGATAGATATATATCTAATAATATATATATAAATATATATAAAATAAAGTAGCTCTTGCGTTGATTGATAGAAAAGTTTTGTATTTCGTATAAAATCTAGAAAATAATTTAAAGAAAAATCTTTTAAACACAACATCAAATGTTCAGCTAGTACGAGTACATAAATAATTGGTCGATAATTGGTTGCAGGTATTGCATAATTATAATACTATGTAGATTATTTATAGACAGAGAGGTATCTATGCAAGGCTATAGGCTAAAGCAACTTTGTCTATTATATCAAACCAGTGTAGAGTTGTTGCTATGTTTCACGTTTGTCAGATTTCCGCTCAATAAATTATATAAATCTGAATCGGATTTCTGTATCGGTGCTGTTGCTGCTGGCGCTGTTCTAGCTGTTGGCGTTGTTTTCGGTGTCGTTGGGCGCACTGTGGGCGGATGTGGTGGCGGTGTTGGAGTTGTAGGCACCGATGTTGTAGTACGATGATAGCCTCCAAAGGCATGTGGCCCAAAGCCAGCAACACGTGCATTATGCGATCGACTGTTGTGACTGAGACCACCTGGAAAACCAGGGGCAACAACGGCACCAGCGATGACCTTAGTTATTGGACGACAGTTGAACGGAGTATACGGGAAGAAGGCGAACGAGTGCAGTGCATGAACGTTAGCGTGAGCGTGCGTAAGGCGTGTCGTGTCGTGTCGAGGGCGCGTGAGTGAAAAGTTATGTCATGATAAAGTCATTTTTGTTGTAGAAATGTATGTTTTTTTTTTTTTTTTTTTTTTTTTATGTGACAATAGATTAATTGTGTGATTGTGTATATAGAATGTTTGAGAGAGCGAAAATTTTTCGAAACGACAAAAGAACAAAAGAGAAGAGTACAAAAGTAGTAGTAATTTTAGCTAGATAGAGAATTAAGTTTATATAAATTTAAAAATCTATACATAATTCAATAGCTACGTTTACAAAGACAAAAGTACGTTACCTACAGTTAATTAAAATGTATATAAATAGACAGAAATTGAAAATTGCAAGTAAATGTATGTACTCCACTTCTGTTTACAAAGATGTATAATACGGAAATTATTTTTTATATTTTTTCACTTTCATTTGGCTGTAATAAAACTATGTATACATATGTAGCAAATAGTTGTTATGTAAAAATAGTCACATACATACATACACCATTCGTTCAATTGAAATTTGTAAAAATAAATGCATATTTGCTATGCTGAACATTGTATTTCGAATTTACCAAATGGTATTTGATATGAAATTTTTTATTCTACAAATAGTTCATGTATGACTATTTGTCATGGCCATGTAACCGAAGTGAGATACAATGTAGGAGATGTAGAAGATTTATATTATGTACCATACTCTCCTATTCCTTTTTTATTTACAATTTTACAATACAACGCCACAAAATTAAGCTAAACTGCTTTGAATAAATCTTCTTGATTTAACAAAAAAAAAAAAAAAAACTTGAAATACTGCAGCCTTGAGCTGTGTCTTTATGTAAATCTTAAGTAAACTTTTCTCAGTGAACGCTCATTAAAAGCTTTCAAAGTCAAAATAATACAAATTGCAAGTGCAAAAATACATTGTACGCAAACAGACACACACACACAGGCAAACCATGAAAAATGTACACAATAAACGCTCCAATCGAATGGAAGGTTGCGCTATAAGCGTATCTGTTAAATCGACAAACATATGTTATAAGCCACTTAAATATGAAACAATTATACATAAAAGATTTCTTTTCGTTTTGTATTAGCTTACCTCTCTGATCAGACGCCATGAGGGCTCATTATTCGGAAAGAGTATCGCTTGTCGACTAACGCCGAAACTCATTAAAACCACAGCCAATAGCACAACGAAGTATATCATATTTTTAACCATTTTACCCATCATTGTGACCAGAGGACCTAGAAAGTGTAGAAAATTATTGTTCAATATTAGCACTAATTACTAATTTCAAGGCTATTATGTAATAATAATAATAATAATAATAATATGTTCTCGAAACGTACCCAAATATTTGTTCACACCAAGTATATTAAGTATACGCAGATACCAATAAATGCTATCGACGCAGTAAATAACGCGTCCGATGTCCATTGTGTTCGGTCGAAAGCGAAAGGATAAACCGATGAGAAATAGTATAATCGCTGCACCATCACAAGGATTCCACATATTCCATGCCCAAACCGAAAATTTATGCCTGCAAGCGCCAAAAAAAAAATGCAACGAAAAGTAAACGAAGCAAAAAATCATTACCAAATGAGTGAATACGGGGGTAAGCAGAAATGAACGCAAGAATCGCAATCGAAATCATTAAATCAAGTGTAAAGACAGTGAAGAGCAAATAAACAAGAGAAAACGTTAACTTCGGTCGAACCGAAGCTTTTATAACTGTCGTATAATTTTTTAAATCGTATAGCTAAAGTTTGGTTTTCCCCGGAAATCCGAATCCAATAATTACGTCTAGCAGATATACTCGTACATACCTAAACCTATGAAAATACATTTTTTTTTTTTTTTGTGTGTTTAAAGGCTTTAAGTGTGACATTTGTTATTGAAAAAAAGAAAGAACGTTGTAGTCGCGTGTGCTCGACTTGGAGATACTTTGTATGAATCATAGATTTGTATGAGGCTATAATGCCTAGTCGTCCGATCTGGACATATGCTGGATATTTTCTTAGAAAAGACGGAAAATTCGAATTCATTAAAAACAAAAACTAAAATTTTCATACAAAAACTGGAACATACATATATGGCAGATACACCAAAATTGGCATAGCTAGCATAATTAAGAATAAAAATATCTGAAGTGATAAATGAGGCTAAATATCAAAATTTGAAGTCTCTATCTCTTATAGTCTCCGATATCTGTTCGACCAAACAGACGCATGTCTATTTCGAATTATTCTCCCATACTGATCATGAATATATATATATACACGTTGCAGGGTCTGATACTTCTCCTTGTGCCCGTGACATACATTTGCACAAACTTTATATACCCGTTTATTCTATGGTTACAGAATATAATAATAAACTTCTAATATTGACTATTTGAATGTATGAAGCTATTAACGAAATCCGATTTGAATCAATGCGTGACACAAGTGCAATTCATATTACTAAATTCAAATCGCAAACTCATCACATAACATTGTATCGAATTCAAATTTTCCGAATGCGAAAGCCGGAACAATTATGTCTCGTTATACGAAACTGATCAAATAAAACGCATCGAATCACATAGACAGAAGAACTCTGTTGGCAGAGTAGTTATTTTTTTTATGAAGTTTACGCTGCTTCATTGAATGCGTTACAGACTTTCTGACAAACTAATAATGCCGTTTTCAAACTATATAAAGAGTATTGAAGTCACAAAAAAGTGAAGAATAGCTGCTATGTGTGAATAAATCAGGCAAGTGGTAAAAATAGAAAAAATGCAAAAATGCTGCAAAAATTGCAGAAGCGTAAATGATGCTTAATGAGCTCCATAATGCGCATTATTCGACACTGCCTCAGTTTCCTGATTTACTGACTTCCCTTTTTTTTTCTTTTTTTTTATCACCATCTTTGGAGCGCCAAATTTGCTCATTAATTTGAATTAATTGAAAATTGCTAAACATTTTTTTAAGCAAACATAAATCTATAAAATATTTATATACGCTTTACACGTTGTACAACAAGTAGGTATTGTAAATACAATATAATGTGTGTGGTCGATATTTTGTAATACTAAAGGCCTGTTGTCGCATACAAACGAAACTGAAACTGATTTTCAGTTTCTGTTGTACATTTATTCAGTTGCGGTTTCAGTGGGGGTTTGCCGCAGAAACTGAACTGAAACTAACAAAAAACAACAAACAGCTCGAAAAACTCGTGTTGCAAATGCGAGTGTTGCAAATAGTGAATGGCAAAATAGCAGATTTTCTGTCATTCAGTAACAGAAAAAAGTCAAAAGTACTTCTTTGAGTTTCAGTTGCTGATGTACTGAATTCAGTTTCTGTTGCTACGGACGACAGAATTCTAGAATTCTGTTTTAGTTTCTATTTCAGTTGCTAATGTACTGAATTCAGTTTCAGTTTATGTTGTATGCGAGAACAGGCCTTTAGACGAGTGTTACGTTTACCACACAAAATACAAGTAGGTATACCTATACATTCTAGTCCATCTGTGACGCATTAAAGGAGGCATCGTATATACATATATTATTGATCAGCTCGACGAGACGAATTGATCTAGCCATGTCTATCTGTCTGTCTGTCCGTCTGTATGTTGTTGCGCATTTTTGTGGCACCACTTTTTGTGCTATCCAGTTGAAACTTGGCAAATACACTTGTTTTTACTGCAGTTTAATAGAATGTCAAGATTGACTCACCACGCTCACTTTTTGGGGTAGCCCCCATACAAACCACCGCCCACTTTTCACTTTTTGTATGAAAAACTTTTCTTTGGAGTCAATATCAACTTAATAATTGATATGGTAACTTCTAGTGGACGGATGATTGACATATACATTAATGGGTGGAACCCGCCCACTGTTTGGGGTAGCCTCCATACAAACCTACTGCCCACTTTTGTGTTTTTGTATGAAAAACTTCTTTATTAAAGTCAATATTAGGTTGAAATATGAAGTAGCGCCTTTTTATGGACAGTTGCTTAACATACATAGACTAATGAGCGCGTCCCGCCCACTTTTTTGGATAGCCACCATTTAAACCACCCCCCCCCCCCTTGTTTAAGTTTTATAACACGATTTAAAATTTAATGTGAATGATATTAGACCTTCGGTTCAAATGAAGTTAACGTTTCTTCTTGTTTTTTTTTTTCGTTTTCAAGGAAGAATTTTTCAAAAAATCTATAAAAGAGTATGATTTTGGGTAAGCGTATATTAAATGTGAAAAGCTTGTGAAAATAAAATTACGATTTACGTTATCTGATATTATTTCTACATTATTTTATTATTTTACAAATCAAACTCAAATAAATGCAATTTAATTAACTCTTTATGTCAACCCAAACTTACGTTATGGCCACTGGCTCCGATGAAATGATTTCTCGAACCTTCTCAAAGCCCAGCGTAGTAATGTAAGCGATTGAGTATATTTCCTGCCAACGCGGCATGGGTCCCATTTTAACCAATACCGTATACGAGAACATCACCAAAAAGAACATGTAAGCAATCTGTCAATGAAATAAAAATAATTTGGAAAAAAAAATACTTGGTAAAACTAAGATTAAAATTGAAACGCTGCCAAAGAAATCCCAAATGAAGAACTATGCACCGAGCAACTAAATGTGAAATACGAGTACGTAAAAGAAAATGTGTGGCGGAAATTAAAACGAGTAAAGAGTTACTTGTCTAATTTCCGCAGAATTTTTTTCTTTCTTTTTAACAAAAACTCAGTGCCATTTCGAAATACAAATTGGCAGCATGACGTTTACTTAAGAAAGCAAATGAGAGAAAAAAAAAATGTTTGGTAAAACTTACCGAGTCTGCCCAGAACTTTGTTATGGGCGCTGTATAGAATTCGTAGAATTTCTTCTTCAGTCGCAATGGTTGATGCTGTTTTATCTCACTATAGTCGGAAAGATGAAAGAATTCACGGAATTGTGATGGATCGGAATCGGTCAGTGAAACCTGTGGGAATTAATATGATAGTTTAGATTTTTTAGTGTTTTGTAATTTTTTTTTTCTATAGACAAATTTGATTTCAACTTTTTAGTTCTGATAGATGTGCAGTGAAGTTAAACAGTATAAGTGAAAATAGTTAGTTATTTTATATAGACAGACATAGATGTTAAATAGAATTAAGCAAATTAGCAGCAAAAAGTTGATATACCAGATTAAAACTAAAAGCAACTAGAAAAATTACAGAATCTTAAATCTAAATTATTTCTTCATTATATTATTAAATTTCTATGATTTAGTTTGTAAAATTTGCTGCGCTGCTCAATTCTATAATTTAGATACAAATAGATACCAGTTGCATTGACCAAGAGCATTGATTTTAACTGATTTATTAAATGTATTTCATTTCTATTGTATCCTTTTTAATACAAAGTTTTGTATTGTTAGCATAAAACATGCAGAGAAAAGAAAAAAATAATTTTGTATAATTGTCACTGTATTTTAGGCAAAATCGGTTTAAGACATTCAGTTTAATAAAAAATATTTCTGGTTTAAGCTGTTACCATTGCCAATAATATTTGTTGGCATTATACAACGACACATCCCAATAAAAAGTAAGTATGTACAAAATAGAATCGAAAAACCATTGACAAAAATTAATATTTAATACAAAATAATTTCAAAACAAGAAAAAACATTAGCTTCGGTGGAACCGAAGCTTCAATACTCTTCACACTTGCTCTTTTTGCGAGGTAACGAAGGTGTTTTAATACAATTTTACAGTATATTTTGAAGGGATGCTTATATTTATACTATTAATATATCCCTTCAAAAATACTGTAAATAATTATCTGAAATACTGAAAAGATTTAAATTAAAAATTAAACAAATTTTGGATCAAGCAGGGATAGAACCCAGGTCATTTGACTTTGAGGCTAGACAGTTGAGCTATCGATGTCTCATATTTTTACTGATACAAGCATACAATTTATATAATATATGATATTATTAACTGGATTCACATTTTGTATGAAGTTGTCTAATTTAAAAACAGATTATTATTTTAAAAACTAGAAAAAAAACGTTACCTTCGGTTGAACCGAAGCTCTAATACCATTCACATGAAATTTTTGAAACATAAAAGTGGGGGTTTAAATAGAGCCTGCCCAAAAAGTGGGCGTTACATGCCCACTAATAAATGTGTATGAAGCGACCATCTATAAGATGCCACCATATCGAATTTGAAGTTGATATTGACGTTTTCCATAAAAGTGAGGTGTGGGTTTGTATGGGACCACCTCAAAAAGTGGGCGGGACACGCTCATTTGTATATGTAAAGCGGTTCTCCACTAAAATACACCAAATCAAATTTCAAGCTAATATTGATTTAAATAAAGAAGTTTTTCATAAAAATTAAAAATTTCAAGGTCGGTTTGTATGGGGCCACGCCCATTAGTGTATGTATGTTAAGCGGCTGACCATTAAACGGCACCACATTACAATTCAACCTAATAAAGAAGTTTTTCATACAAAAAGTCAAAAGTGAGCAGTAGCATTGTATGGGGGTTACCCCAAACAGTGAGCGGGTTCCACCCATTAATTTATATGTCAATCATCCGTCCACTAGAAGTTACCATATCAATTATTAAGTTGATATTGACTACAATAAAAAAGTTTTTCATACAAAAAGTTAAAAGTGGGCGGTGGGTTTGTATTGGGGCTACCCCAAAAAGGGCGTGGTGGTTCAATCTTGATACTCTATGAAACTGCAATAAATCGAAGTGTACGTGCAAAATTACAACTGGGTAGCAAAAAAATGACAAGGACATGACTAGATCGACTCGTCTCGTCGAGCTGATCAAGATCTGATTTATGGGGTCTATGATGCCTCTTTTAATGCGTTGCAAACTTTCAGGCAAACTGATAATACCATTTCACACATGTTCGATACATCAAAATAAATACAAAGAGTTTATATATGGGAGATATACCTACTATACAATAAATTGCGCATATTTGGGAACTTGTGTTGTTTATGAGTATAAAAAGTCTTCACACCAACTTTCTATTGGTTTGAAATGTACAGACGGACGGACAGACGAATGTACAGACAGACGGACATGGATATATCGACTCGTCTTGTCATGCTGATCACGAATATACGTACTTTATGACTACATTATAATACAATTCAAAGTATAAAAATGAATCAATGAAGATATTTCAGTGCCACCTAACATGTAATACTTTTCTCTCATATTTTGTTATTTATTTGTTATCTCTGACAAATTTAAATGATTCGACCGGAATTATTTGAACTGAAAATAAGTTTATGAAGAGATTTTCTTTAAAATTGGTTACCATTTAATCACTTCTGGACACAAGTTTTCAGAATGCTATATTGAAATCTAAGAGACTAGTAGCTAACTATGTAGTATACCTATATCCGTCCGAACAGATGGGTGCCTCCAACAATGGAATTATTGTAGCTAGATTAATCAAGTTAGATATGAATCTACAATAACAATATAATAACGTTTGCTTGGTTACAATCAAATGATAAAAAAAAAAGTGAGTCATTATGTATCCACATCCCGTCGTGTCTCATGACATGAATTGAACACACCATCAGTAAAGCTTGAAACGAGATATGGAATGGATTCCAGATTGCAGCTGTAGTTGAATCAGTTCAGAAAACCGGAAAGCGTACGTAACTGCACACATCGTATGAAAAGGCATAATTTACAGCGAAATAAAAGCTATTAAAGATTACAAAAGTCGATGGAAACTCTACATTGAGCCTATATGCACCAAAGCGAGTAACAAGAGCAAAGAAGAAAAAGCTACCATATATTACAGAGCTGGCTGAAGGCGACATAAATCAATATATTTCTTGCAGCTGCACTGTACCCACTGCACTGCAAGTTTAATGATCATCCAGATAAAGAGAGCTTTTAAGCAACGGTTTAACAAAGTACTTATAATCAAGGATTCTGCTCTTCCTGCTCAATATTAAACACAACGATCTAAAAATTCTTATCAATAGCTTAAATGGTGTAGCATATAACGTATAATTGTATCTCAAGTAGATATAGAGCTGATGTCCGAGATCCATGTTTGATAAGCATGCAGCTTATATCCAGTTCTGTCTCGTCGGTCAATGGGGTGGGATTTCAAAGAAAACATGCAATTGGTCTATGCTCCTTGGCTCCAATTTAATTATTTTAGTTCTGCGTGCATTGAGAGAGAGAGAGAGAGAGAGATAGATAGAGATAGATAGAGATAGATATAGAAAAAAGCTAGAAGACAGCTGATAAAATAAAGAAAAGCAGGTGGCACATTTTAAAGAAATTTTCATTTTTCGCAGCACTTTTAATTAATTTATCTATTAACACGTCGATTTGCTCTAATTTTCTGCTACAGACGTATGGACTGCGTGGTGTGGACGTGAACTGATATCGCTCAGCTTCGGCTCCAATACAAGACCCGGTCTTTTTAGATGAAAACTCCACTGATAAAAAATTCTCTAAGCAGAGATTACGAACAACATGAGCTGGGGCGGAACGCTCTTTTGGGGGAGGGGGAACTCTACTAATTCTACTCATACTCATACTCTACTACAGACGTATGGACTGCGTGGTGTGGACGTGAACTGATATCGCTCAGCTTCGGCTCCAATACAAGACCCGGTCTTTTTAGATGAAAACTCCACTGATAAAAAATTCTCTAAGCAGAGATTACGAACAACATGAGCTGGGGCGGAACGCTCTTTTGGGGGAGGGGGAACTCTACTAATTCTACTCATACTCATACTCTACTAATTCTAACTCTACTCTACTCATATAAGTTGTAACGAAAGTAATTCAAAATGTACACCCACCAGTGCTGTACTGAAAGTAAAGTCTTAACTACTGTTTATTTTCTCGTTACTCGTTATTTTTGAAACTGAATAAAGCGGAGCAAAAGGCTCACTACAATAGGAAAGAAAAAAAATGTTCAGCTCACTTCATATATCATTTTCCCTTCCCCATGTCCCTTGCCTATTTTTATTACATATTATAGTCTATGTTCTATTCTGATGTATAAGCTATAACACTGTAAAGTTTTATCAAAATCCGTCCAAAATCCGTAGTGCATGAAAGAGTAACAAACATTCATCCATCCTCAGAAACTTTCGCATTTATAGTATTATTAGGATTAGTAGAATATGTTCAGCATATAAAACCTGCGGTTATATCGAATTGTTAATAAATATTTAAAGCAAACTTAATGACACTTTCTGGAAATAAGAAGATCATTAATTCAAAAAGTTTTGTACAAAAAAATTGTGTATTAAATATATTTATTGAATTTCGAAATATTCACACCATTGTCACGCAATGCTATTTTTATACAATATAAAATAATTAATTTTTTTTCAACTTTGAATTATACGAAACTATTTTACAATAAACTGAAAAATTAATTGAAAATATTTTAAAATAAACTGAGAAAAGAAATTTAAATATGCATCTCTTAATTTGAATTAATAAAAAGTATGTCAAAAGTGTACTAGACTGTGCACTGTTGAATAAATGTTTATCGAAATCAATAAAAGTATCTACGCATATAGCTATGTATGTATATTATAAGCTTAAACAACTATATGTTTTTATATATCGTATTTAGATTAATAATTGCACTATATTATTTATATGTGTGTTTAAAAAATTTAAGCAGCGAAGCAAGATCTAAATACTGAATGCAATGGAAAAAAAATCAGTAACTACAAAATTGAGGGGGCAAACTTTGTTTACGTGTGTTGAAAACTAACTTTGGAGGGTTGTTCTTCCGCTCCAGCAGTGAGATTAACCTGAAATTAATTATTGTAGTTGGTTGGTTGATTGCTTGGTTACGCTATAATTCGGTTAAGTTACGTTTGGATTGGTTTGATTTTTTGGCATTTAAATAATTACTATGCTCATTTTGAAGTGATTAAACGAAACGCAAGATAAATAACAAAATGCAAATAAAATTTTAAAATGCTATATTATCGAATACGAATAAATGTTGTATGCTAAAAATAATTTCAGTTGTTGATAAATACGCACAGGTATACTCGCATACTATTGTATGTACATATTGTAGATAGTATAATACTAAAAATACAGGGTTCGGCGCTCGAAGTGTTACCAACTTCACGCTGCTGTATTAACCAAACGGCTAATGACAGCGCGCTCTTCTTTTGTCAAACGTTAGTCTGTTATGTTGTTTACAAGCCCACGGAAGCATATGAAACGCATTATGTTATTCCATACATAACCTCATGATGTGTTTTTTTTGTGTTTTAATAAAAGTTTCATAAATTTTCAAAAAACAAAAGTTTTTAATTTAAAAATCAAATCCGGCGCTCTTACTGAGACACTCTATATTTTGCTGGAAAATCGCAGATAGCCATTGTTAATGAGCTACGTCGTTTACGTAGCGTGGATAGAAAGGTGATAGAAAGGTGAAGGCCAGAATTGAACGTAATCCACGACAAAGTGCTGTGCAATGGGTGCCATACCATTATCTATAAAAAAAAAAATACCATGTCTGTTGTGTATGGCAGCCCCACTTAAATATTTGATTTATTTTAATTTAATTATTTATTGCTAAAGTTAATATATAACTAAATATTCTGTGAATATTTCAAGAGTCTACCTGTTGCCGTTATCAATATCGAGCAAAAAAATCACGTTTGTTGTATGGGAGCCCCTTAAATATTTATTTTATTCTGTTTTTAGTATTTGTTGTTATAGCGGTAACAGAAATGCATCATATGTGAAAATTTCAACCATCTAACTGTCACAGTTCATGAGATACTGCCTGGTGACAGGCGGACAGACAGACGGACGGACAGCGGAGTCTTAGCAATAGGGTCCCATTTTACCCTTTGGAATGGAACCATAAAAAATGAACTACGATGGAAGCCCTACAAAATACAAAAAGTTTAAGATTTAACACCTGCACAAAAGGCGGTACGCCTAGCAAAGGAGTTTGAAACACTTGCAGGTCAGTGGCGAGCTTAAAAATGTAGTCTTTTCTGATGAAAAAATGTTTACGGTTCATCAATATGTAAACGCACAAAACGCTCTTGTATGGTTAAAGTGCAAATCAAGACAATTTAGACCAGCGAATTGCTCTGCGAAAGCAAGCGCCTGCGGCAGTGATGGTTTGGGCCGCGGTAACTGCCACATGAAGCTGAACAAGGCGCAAAAGGTAAATCAACAAATATACCGTCACGTGAATAGATTCGCAACGATGCTTTGTTACCTTGGGCACGTAAATCATTCAGTAGAAACCATTGGATGTTTCAAATAAGACACGGCAACATTCCATAAAGCCAGTGAAATACAAAATTTTTTTACAAGATGACGTTCCCAGTTTAATTTTTGCACAACAATGGCCACCATATTTCTCAGACTTAAACCCAATGGATTTTGCCATATAGTACATATTGGAGGCCAAAGTATCAACTAAAAAATATGAGCCGGTCAGTACCTTAAAGATTGTTCTTCGCCGAGAATGGGACAAAATACCATTGCACCTCATTCGTGCAGCGTGTGAAGCCGTCCCGGACAAACTCGATGCTATTATCCGCGTTTAAGGTGGCTAAATCGAACATAAAAACATATTTTCCTTAAAATTTGAAATGTTTTTACGATATACTGAAGTTTTTAAATAAAAATAAAGAAAAATGTACAAATTACTGCATTTTTAATTGGTAGCATTTCAAGCGCCGAACCCTGTATATGTGTTTATCTATGTATTACTGTGTGTTGTTTGTGTCTACGAAGTGTAAATAAATTTAACATTAATTAATTAAAACTAATTTAAATTGGATTTTGGTTTTTGGATTTGGAATTGATTATACAAATATTTGAACTATGTGGCTTATGAGTAATATTGTTTGTCATTTGAACGTTTTAGAGGAATTTCTTGTAGTTCTGCTATGAAATGTAACAAAGTTGTATGTGTGTTGTAATGTGATTATTTAACTGGCGTTAAAAACATAAATCGATTATGAAAATTATGAAAAATAAACATTGAATGATGACAATCAAAGGAATCGAAAGTAACCAGTTAATGAGTAAATGTTCATGAGTATATGAAATAGACAAGAATTCATTTGTGATAGAAAATTATGTTTTTTTTTTTTTGTCTCAGTTTTCAAAGTGTACTTTACTGCAAATTGAACTTTACTCACTTTTCCATTCTCGTGTACTTTTGTATCGCGCACCGAATATGTATCCGCCAAAAGTGCCTGTAAAGGGTTTATGCGTACGTTTGGTTTTCAAAAATTTGTTTTAGTTTATCTTTAGTTTGAATTTGTTTTTCAAATAAGTAACACAATTACTTTTGAATACTACATGATATTGTTGCTTAATATCTTATGTATCACTAAATGCATTCGATTTAGGTGCTGTATAAATTTTAATATGAAACATTCTGCACAATAACTGAAAAAAACACCCATAGAATATTGAAGGAGAACAAAAATATTAAACAATAAAGAAATTAAGTATCCAATTTAATTACATCAGTAATATCTAATCTAATAAAGTCACTTAAAAATATGTAGAAGGTACAGTATTGGCCAAAACTTAAGCACCCGTCTAGGTAATTTTTTTTAAGTGATAATTTTTTTATGAAAACAAAGTTAATAATTTATTTTTTTGCTTCTTTTTTTATTTATTTATTTCTTGATTATTGATAAACAAAAACTTCAGGAATTCAAAAATTTATAAATAAAAAATTAAACTTCAAAAATCATTTTACGTTGCAAATCTAAGTGGACAAAACTAAAGCACATTTTTTAAAAAAATAACATTGAAATTAATATTTCATTGCGAATCCCTTATTCTGGATGACAGACGCACATCGTTTAGGCATAGAGGATATAAAATTCTTAATTTTTACAGCTTCGAAAAGATCTTCCTTTGTTTTGCAATTTTCTCGGTTGATTTTCGTGTTAACGATTTCCCACAAGTTCTCAATTGGGTTGAGATCGGTCGATTGGGTAGGCCAACGAATAACTTCTATCCCATTGCTCTGGAACCAATCCTTAACCACTTTTGCTGTATGTTTCGGATCGTTATCATGTTGGAACCTCCATTGGAGTGACATCTCTTCATCAGCATATGGCAACATCACGTCCTTTATTATGTCGAGATACTTGAAACGATCTTCTGAAATGGCCCAATCCCTTGTCCAGAGAAGCAACCCCAGACCATTATGTTGCCTCCTCCGTGCTTTACAGTGCCTTTGTAATATTTAGAATTGAACCTTTCTCCTTTTGGTCTGCGTACACATCTTATGCTATCTGAATCCTTTAAATTATACTTGGATTCGTTAGAAAACAGCACAGTCTTCCATTTTTGAACACTCCAGTTGAGATGGGCCTTGGCGAATTCAATTCCGGCTTTTCTGTTTTTTGATGATGTGGAAGGTTTTTTCGCTGGTCGTCGACTGAATAAATCTAAGCAGTTTCGTATTTGATTAGAAGATGCAATGAAAATTTTTGCATAAAATCGAACTACTCAGCGTCAGCTGCTTTTAATGCGAATTTTTGGAGTGTACTGTTAACTAGTACCGTAATAGATCAGTAGCGTAGTAAAATTTTCAAACAATATTTTAAGGGGTGCTTTAGTTTTGTCCACTTAGATTTGCGAGGTAAAATGATTTTTTTTTTTATTTATAAATTTTTGAATTCCTGAAGTTTTTGTTTATCAATAATCAAGAAATAAACAAATAATAAAAAAAAAAAACAAAAAAATAAATTATTAACTTTGTTTTCATAAAAAAATTATCATTTAAAAAAAAATTACCTAGACGGGTGCTTAAGTTTTGGCCAATACTGTATATAGTCTTAAAGGCCTGTTGTCGCATACAACAGAAACTGAATTCAGTACATTAGCCACTGAAACTGAAACTAAAACACAATTTTAAAATTCTGTCGCCCGCAGCAACAGAAACTCAATTCAGTACACCAGCAACTGAAACTGAAAGAAGTACTTTTGACTTCTTTCTGTTACTGAATGACAGAAAATCAGTTGTTTTGCCATTCACTATTTGCAACACTCGCATTAGCAACACGAGTTTTTCGAGTTGTTTATTGTTTTTTGTTAGTTTTAGTTCAGTTTATGCGGCAAACCCCCACTGAAACTGCAACTGAATAAATGTACAACAGAAACTGAAAATCAGTTTCAGTTTCGTATCAGTTTCAGTTTCTGTTGTATGCGACAACAGGCCTTTAGGCTCGATTTCTCATACACACAAACAGCTGTATTATTAACTCTCCTACTTTTTTCAATTTATCGACGACTCGCTCTGCCAACTCGTTGATGAGGGTGGCAACCGTACCGTTATGGCGTTGCCACTTTTTCACACATACATAAAATTTATTTAAACAAAAGATCAGAAATCGGGCCTTAGAAGTATTCACTCAACCTAATCTGCGCAATAAAGATTTTTAAGTTTTTTATTGATCAAAGTTGGCAATACATCGTGTAAATGTAAAGAACATATAGCCGTGTACCTTAAATTTCTTGCAGTAGCTTAAAATTTAAGGCGAATAACAATTTTTTGTATCGAAATTCATATTGAGTTACTACAGCATTTATAAGGCCTAAGGTTCACATAGAGTTTCTTGTCTAACAAAATGTATTTTGAAATGTAGCTTCGCTAAAATATATTATGCGATGTGCTTTTGTATTAGTAAAGGAAGCTTCTTTAAATATCTAAACTTGCACGCCGTTGAAATATTTATTGCATTTAAAAACATATAGCCGCTTGAGGCTTAATGCTAATTATGTCTACCCGTACCAAGAGTAGGCATAGATATAATCTCATCTGAATTCGTATTTCTATCCATTGCATAAACATAAACTTCATATGCACACACACACACACAGCCAGTTATTTTCGTACTGTTTTCATTTGAGATTAAGTAAATCTATGCAACGAAAAATAATATTTGCTCAATTTCTGCTGCTGCTTGAGGTTCTATAATATGCATTGCAGCAAGGCAGCCAACCGGAAATTGTATGCATTTTCATTTCCACACACACACACACACACACACACACACACACACACACACACACACACACACGCGCACACACACACGCGCACACACACACACACACACACATTCGTTTGTTGCCATAAGTACAACAAAAGTCGTTCAGTATATATACTATATTATTGTAGTTATAACTTTATTGAACTTAGAAATTATCGGCTTTCTACTAAGAAAACTTTTAGTTTATGTTGCGTTTCAACAAAAAAAGAGGGAAACCTAAGTTCTTGTGAGCATTCTTTAATGGAATTTTGCACTTAACTAAGCCAATCAAAACTCAAATAAAAGGCTTCTATCCACACTCTAAAGTGTTTAAGAAAAATAAAAAGATTTGCTACACACATATACCGATATATACACACCCCGAAATTTAATTAAAGGCACCTCATTTTTAATACGTATTTCATATTAAAAATTAAGGAACAAATTTTGTTTTTATTTTTTACTGTTTAATTCTTTAATAGTTTAGTTTATAAAATTAATAGTAATTTATAAAATTAAAAAAAAAAAAAAAAATTAGCGAGATTTTTAGAACAGTTTTTTTTCAAAAAACTTAGGTATGCACTGCGAAATTCAATTAAAGCCAGTGTTTCAAAAATCATTATAAAAATGGTAATTGGGCGGTTTTGATAGATTTATTGCTAATTAATAATGAGTCCAACCACCTGCTTTGGAAATCACCTCAAAAATTCTATTTGGCATGGATTGCACAAGCTGCTGAAACTCTGATTGGGGAATTTCAGCCCATTCTTTGATGACAGTAGTCCGTAACTCCTCCAACTACTGAAGTTTTCATCCACCAGCGTAAACACGTCTAGCAAGATTTCCCCACAGGTTTTCAATAGGATTCAAGTCTGGGGAACGTGCTGGCCACTCCAAAAGTTCACTTTCCCTTGCTGGAAACCATTGACGACTAGCTCGGGATACAGGTATCGGGGCATTATCTTGTTGGAAAATTGTTTCTTGTTCCGGATGCTGCACCAAAAAGATAACAAGAACTTCATCTAGCAAGTTTGTATAAGCTTCTGAATTCATTCTTCCAGTAATCTTGCAAACTGAATCCAGCCCAAAACATCAACGGGCCACCACCACAGTTTGTCTTTGTTGAAAAGCGTTCAGATCCTTCTAAATCATGCCAATAATAATTGAAACCATCCGGGCCATCAAGATATGGGCCATATGGTTTTTTGCAAAATCCAGCCTTGAAAATTTATGGACTTTAGTAAGAGCTGGCTTCGACTTCATTTTCTTCCACTTAAGTCGGTTACTGCCCGATAAAATTTGGCAGTTGCAGTTCAGTTTTACTTTTGGAAGCTGTTGCGTTTTCCTTTATGCCGTAGCGAAAAATTGCGGTTTTAGCCCTTGGAGAAATTTTTAGGTTGTTGTTCTTTGATCAATTTTTGTTATAGTTTTCCTTAAGTTTTATCAAATTGTCCACTGCTGAGGCTAAACGGTTTAATTTCAGCGCAATTTTTCGGTTGGACATACCAGTATCCTTGTAAGCAAGGAACTTTGCAATTTCTTCGGATGAAAGTGTTGTACCCTTTCCCATTTTGAATTTTGAATAGAAGTCAGCGTTTTTGGTTATTTTCTGGTCATAAAATTAGTATTAGGACAAAATTTATTTGACTTCACAATATTTCACAGGAACAGCTACAAAGGCATTGCCTTTAATTGAAATTCGCATCGAAACAGAAAATTCTGCGAAAACAATCTGAAATCGAACGGTAAATGCATTTCCGAAACCAAAAATAGACTACGAATAAGAATAACAAAAGGAGATGACAAATACAAGGCACCGTTATCTCCAGTCACGATTATTCATGCAAAAATGAGGTGCCTTTAATTAAATTTCGGGGAGTGTATATATATATATATATATATATATATATATATATATATATATATATATATATATATATATATATATATATATATATATATATATACATATATAGTACAAGCGTTTATTTGTGAAAGAAAAAGTGTTTGTACACTTACATTGGTCGATTGAGTTAGGCTGTTATAAGACGGCGACGTTTTCTCGATTTGTATTAATTTGCGCTTTAAGAATTTGGAGTAGAATAAAAAATAATTATGTTTTTCATTTACATTATAAAACATTTTAAATTATGCATTTAGGTGTCGCGTATGGGAAGTCTATATATATATGTGTGTATGCATGTCTATATGTATGGTATTTGACCTTGTGCACGTTTCTTGTTAAATCTTGCTAGACCTGACTAATAAACTATTCAAATAAGATAAAATAAATATAATTGTACTACATTAACAAAATAAAAATAATGATATAATGTATTTTACTGACTCATATCACTCAGTACATAAATAAAAATAGAACTACATACATTTGTATCCGTCTATATTATAGACGCTATAAGCATAAGTATTATATAATACACCAATACATCTAATTTTAAACGCAGATTAATAGACAATGAGTAGTTATATCGTTTGAAGAGATACGCCATCATTGATTAATTGATTCAGACACAGACGACTTTTGACAAATTATATATTAATTTGATATATTGTATAGAAATCGAGCAAACAAAAAATAACGTATAATATATATCAAGTATGTAATATAAATGTAATACGATATAATATCATGAAGTTTCGAATAGAAAAGTACACAAATAAAATACAGACACGAACGTAGATACAAAATTGGCGAAAGCTTTACAGTCAAACAGATAAATACTTATTGTAGATAGACGAACAGAGATAATTCAAATTAGTATTTGCATCGTGGTACTACCTTATTCGGTTCATTATTATTGCCCATCCTACATTTTAGGGATATAGTTCTTTTTGCTTTTTTAAGCGCATTCTATTGTTATATAGTAGAAGCGATAATGCATAGTAGAATGGTAAAACATGGTAGTAAGTGACATATTTGTTTGTGATTCAAACGATGGTCGTACAAGAAGTAGCGTATATAGGGGGTATATTATTTAGTATATGTATATTAAATATTCATTAAATTGTAAATAGGTATTCAATATACAAATATATACACATAT
The DNA here is from genome assembly GCA_035044765.1 of Leucophenga montana. NCBI lineage: Eukaryota > Metazoa > Arthropoda > Insecta > Diptera > Drosophilidae > Leucophenga > Leucophenga montana. Next base: position 808,062 of record JAWNNQ010001824.1, read on the forward strand.
AATATGTATATATAAAACAATATATGTTAGAAAGTAACAGACATAATACAAAATTGGGGTAGTTAAAAATTTAAACAAAAACAACAAACAAAAAAAAAAATGGTTTTAACAAACAAAAAAATTGAGTTAAATTATTTGAATAAAAATATTTAGTTAAATTAAGAATTATAAATATTGTTAGTGTTGTTTCATTGCTTACCTCGGCATCCGGCTGTGAACGATCAGAATCATCATTATCCAAATTTTGATTCTCGAGATGCTCCTCTTCAGTTTGTGGCATCTGTTGTAGTTCCTCTTTTGACTTAAAATCTAGTTGTCTTATATAAACTGGTATCAGTAGTCCGAGAATAACCTACAGAAACAAAAGAAGGAGTGCATTAAATTCGATATAACCCATGATATTACACTAAATCACATATATTTAGGTCAAGAAATATATAAGTTAAATACGGTTAAGAAAGAAAAACATTAACTTCGGTGAAAACGAAGCCCTGCTAATATTCACTCGAAAATTCAAATCATATAGCAGCTATATACAGGGTGGTGGGATACGCCTAGAAGTGGACGCGATAATTAATTGACGCGTCCGTCCAAAAAACAAAAAAAAAAACCACCATGTAAATTTTTAAGTTGATATTGACTGCAATGAGACGTTTTTCATTAAAAGTGGGAGTTCATACCCATTGTTATGTATGTGAATCGTTCGTCCATAAGAAACCACCATGTCAATTCACAATATAAGTTGATATTGATTGCAATAAAAAAGATTTTCACACAAAAGGTCAAAAGTGGGCGGGTGATTTGTATGGGAGTTGCAGATGTATATCTTCGAAATAGATTCAACGGACACACGACCATGGCTCCATCGACGCTTCTTCTTCTTCTTTTAATGCATTACAAACTTTATAACACTTTATAACTGATAATACCATTTTACACTATGTGTGAATGGCATAAAATATTTATTTAACATGAGTTCTCGTCATGAGCTCTCAATCTATTTTATATTAATCGGTTTATTTTATAAGTAAAGCTTGAAAAACATTTATTTAAGTGGAAGGCGGCTATGTTTAATCGGAAGACAATATATAAAGCATATAGAAGCATATATAAAAAGTTTAAACTGCAATATTTATATCTATAGACAGATAGTCTGCCTCAATGCGCTACAGATATATCGAAAAACTAATAATAAGTATGTGGTATATCAAAATTTTATCATAACACTGTAAGGGCTAGTTTCTCAATAGTCTGTTAAATGAACAATTAACCAGTACTTTAATTTAATTAACATTTAAATAGTCGGTTAATATTTTTTTTTTCATACTGTTAGTTAAATTTTCGAAGACTTCGGTTGAACCGACGCTCTAATACCATTCACACGAAATTTTAAATAGTATTGTAAAACATATAGGTGGGGGTTTAAATATGGGTTACCACAAAAAGTTAGCGGTACACGTCCACTAGTAGATGTGTATGAAGCGGTGCAGTAGATGTTTTAGATTCCGCCATATCGAATTTCAAGTTGATATTGACGTTTTCCATACAAATGAATACAAGTGGGCTGTGGGTTTGTATGGGACTACCTCAATAAGTGGGCGGGACATACCCATTTGTATATGTATATGAAGGGATTGTCCACTAAAATCTACCAAATCAAATTTCAAGCCAATATTGATTTAATAATGAATTTTTTATAAAAAACACAAAATTGCACGGTGGGTTCGTATCGGGGCTGCCCCAAATAGTGGGCGGGTCTCATCCATTAATGTATATGTCAATCCACTAAAAGTTACTATATCAATTATTAATTTGATATTGACTACAATAAACCAGTTTTTCATACAAAAACTCAAAATTGGGAGGTGGGTTTGTATGGGGGCTACCCCAAAAAAGTGGGCGTGGCAGGTCAATCTTAACACTCTATTAAACTGCAATAAGTAGAAGTGCATGTGCAAAATTTCAATTGGATAGCATAAAAATTGGTCCCAAACAAATGCGAAACAACATACATACAGACAGACGGACAGCTCGTCGAGCTGATCAAGAAGTATATATACTTTATGGGGTCTACGATGCCTCCTTTAATACGTTACAAACTTCCAGACAAACTGATAAAACCATTTAACACTATGCGTGAATGGTATAAAAATGCGACAAAACGAAAACCTAAAAAGAACATTTGGCAAAAGCTTTAATACTCTTCACATTTTATATGGAAGCTAAACCTTCTGGCGGGTAAATCGCGGTCAATTTGATAAGTACATATTTTGCCTTCATACCGACTTTCAGCGGCAGTTACTAATTTGGCGCTAACCAGACATTGAGAAACTGTTCCTAAAAAGGATTTGTTCAAACTAACCTTAAAATTGGTATTCTTTCGCGTACGCAAACCGCCCATCCAAAGATCTGCAAGTATCACCTGACTGCATGGATGCGCAAGCAATGCACGATGATTCGCTGCCACAGCCAATGATAGACAGCTCTGATTTGACCATGAATGCAATTCGCATGTGAGCAAACGTTGTGCCTTCTCCGCATCCTGACGATAACTGAAATCCAGCAGCTTATTGCCTACAGAAATATACATCAACGGTATGAAAAGTTACTCGTGCTTTTCAAACTGGAATTAATTTGATTAAACGTTGGTATCTCTTTCTCACTGCTAAAAGCAGTTGAAAAACTACAATACTATACGGAAGCAGTATCGAAACGCTTTCAAAGGATTTCATTAATTAAGCAGCACATTTGATTGACGCATAAAGTACAAGACCAGATGTGAAATCAATGCCAATAAAGCAGCTTTATGTTACTGACTGTTAATTAATGACTACAGTTCATTTCGATAGTAGGCGATAGTAAAATGCTGCAAAATACATATCTAGACATGTCATACTAACCTTTGTTCTCAAATTCCTTTGCATACGAGCGCAACTCCTCGTAGATTTCCGTATCTAGATCATCTTCTGCAGCCTCATGCGCCATGGCCTTGTACAATTTACAGGCAACAAGTGACTTGGCCAGCGCTTCCTCACCATGTGTCCACATGAGCAATGCCATTTGCTGTCGCTTCGTTAACACAGCCCAGATCTAGATGTTAGGCAAAGTCAAAGCAATTGTTTATATTGCGTAGGCGTAGCAAAAGATACAAAAGTAAATTTAAATAAAAAATAAATAAAGTCAGATAAAAAGGAAACATTAGACGAAAGAAAACACTTACAAGCAGCTCGTTAAACGGAAACTCAAAAAGCGCCATTTCGGTGGTAAAGGGCAGCAGCCCGGTAACTAAACTCAGCGAATTCGCGCCGGCATAACGTTGATACGTCGACGACTTCCGGCAGGCATTTGCATAGCTGTTCATAACCTTTGCATAGATGGGACGAAATTTCCGACGTGTATAATATGATCTGTGGACGACGCGGATCCGGCAATATAAAATTAAACCAAAAAAAAAAGAGAAAACACATTCATGAAATTGTGCAAAAGTAATGCTGCTGAAATTCATGTAATTAAACTAGTCGCTATGTTTATATTCCATTCGAGCCATCCAATACCAATGCTAAATTTTGTACATTTAACAATCTTAGCATATGCTATTGCGTTCTTACTGCAACAGATAACCAGTTATTTGGTACAGGCTTATAGAATGTTTAAGTAAGGGAACTCAAGGTTTAAACGAAGTAGTTAGTACAACTTTGAAGCAGAGAAACAATCGAAACAGTGTATTTATGCAGCTGTTATGGCGTTTTGGAATGGAAAAATCAATATATAAATTGGCAAGTGGAAATCATTAACACACTTTTGTAACCCTCTTAAACACAACGTATTCGCTAGATTCTTTTTTTTTTTTTTTGTTATTGTTGTGAAGTATGTACGGACGAATGTAATTTTTCTTTTTCTAAAGTATTGCGTCTAAGGTGGGTTAAAGCAAGGTAACGATCTCGGCCAATTACACAGACTCTCTCAGAAAGCTCTCTCTCTCTCTCTCTCTCTCTCTCTCAGCGCTAACAATATGGTAAATTGTTTTTTGTTTCTTTCGGTTCCTTTGGTATCGGTTGGAAGAATAGAAAAAAAAAATATTCTATGTCTCCGTCGTGCTGTAAATGGCGATTCACATTGTAGAGCATGTCGATCGAGCAGCTCGACGTTAGGCTCGTAGTGGGCGCACTTGCAAGCATGTTGGCGAGCATCAGTTGAGTGTGAGTGTTTTTGATAGAGCATTAATTATTTAAAACAAAATTAATAAATCATAATTTGTACAGTGTGCCAAAATACAACACGAATGCAATGTAACTAAATCAAATTTTGGTTTCTCTTTAGAATCAGGCAACCGGCTTCCGTATACGTTCGTTCGTATGTGCGTGAAAACACGAAGGTGTTCGTCGCATGAGGCTATAGCTGAACAGCATTCATTTAGAGGCGAAACCAATTTCCGTGATAATCCTGTATTATGGATATTTTTGTTATTACTTGTAGGTACTTTAAACACAAAAGTTCAAATTTCGACCACTGGGAGAACTCTAGTAAAAATTACACAGGTCAACATGGTTTAATTGTTGGAAAGCTAAGGGTCATTTCCGAAGTAATTTGCTGCGTAGAATCCGAATCCGTCAGGTCAGGATATTTGCAGATATTTGAGGATATGTACCCGAAAAAAGGCGTTTTTTCCTACTTTTGATGATTATGTACTGGGTGCAAAAAATTTTTGTGGTCCGTCTCTCCAGTTACCTCATTTAGTACCACTCTTACCCTTTAATTTAAGAGTTCAAGAAATCAATTACGATTTTTTTTCGCAAAGGCTATTCGGAGTTACGAAATATATCCCTTCGACGTCATTAGCATTATCTTATAATCCTGACGTGATGGGCCAAATCTGATCGGATTCTACGCAGCAAATTACTTCGGAAATTACCCTTAGCTTTCCAACAACTGACATGGCCCCAATATTTGTAGACCTGTGTTACTAGACAAACTTATAGGAACTTAAAGAATCAGAAAGAAAAAAAACAACTACTACATTTGAAAAGATTTATTCATTTGCGTAACTATGCTGTTTCGATGCCTTAAAATTAAACTGCATTTTGTCATAAAATTTAAAAATTTCTAATAAAATACGTGAAAAAATAACATATTTTTAGATTTTGAGAAACTTTTTAGTTAAATGGATTAAAACAGTTTGGGCAACTTTTAGTGAAGTAAATTAAAGAAAACTATGTAACATAGCGAAGGAAGCATCACAAACCACATATAAAAGTTCTCTGTATAGAGAATACATAGACATATTGAACTCACTGTATATACTGACTCTCTACGTTTCGGACTGCAAGAAAAGTAACTTGAAATTTACAAACTCTAACACATAAAATTATTACTTTGTGGTCAAACGAGGCGCAAGAAATTTGACAGCTACATTTTCAGTGTTAACCAGTGGCAGCAGAATCACATTTATAACACTAGTGCACTAGCATTTGTTATGGATAAAACCCTGCAAATTTTTGCTATTATGCAGCTAATAAAAAAAAAATTCAAATAAAAAAGCAAAAAGCTGAAAAAAAATGCGAAAAAGTCGTGCACATAGCATTTTGTGTCGCAAATGGTTGTTGCGACCAACAAGTGCAGAGAAAGGAGCTAAACAGCTGATGTTTACTTTTTGCGTGTTTAAAAACACCGATTACTACGTTTTGCAACCCTTTACAACACTATTAACAAAATGCCATAGAAATATAATCTTACACGAAATAGAAACGGAACTGTTTCCAAAAATGTCGCACGATATTGCTAACGAGATATATTTTTTTATGTACCTAAACGTCTAATTTGACTAAATGTTTTTTTTTTTGTATAGCAAGATATATTTAAAAAAATTGCACAGAATTTCATATATCTTTATTGCCATTGGTGAATTTTGATTTTAATTTATTCCAAAATTTCATAAATAAAATGCATTTCCAATTGACTGCTTGTAAGCAAATATACGAGAACATTTAAACAAACAAAAAAAAAAAAACGACTTTTGAAAAAGCAATAAAATAATATGGGAATGCAGCATTTTTACACTTAGTTGGATTCCATTTAATGATTGGCAATTAAATTTATTTACGTCAACTGCTAGACAAGTATAATATAACAAAATTTGCAAATAAACGAAAATAAGGCATGCACATAAAAGCGTAGGTACTTAAAAATATACGGGTCACAGACACACAATCGTCAGGGATGGCAGATTTGTTGAGTATGCGTAAGCAATTAAAAAGGATTTCACATCAAGTAAAATAAACATTTTCAAATTCAATTCAACAGTAATTTAAAAACAATCCAATGCTATCTCTGTATGAATGAAAATAAATTGTAAATGATTTTAAAAATGCAAATATTTACGCACAGTTACATTTACGTAGCTACATATTATTCCAGAAATTGTTACGCATTGAGTGTACATTGAGCCAGAATGAAATAGCTTTTTCCGAATAAACCAATTCCAACAACACGAAGAAATATACAAAACCAACATCAACTTAAATAAGATGCAACATCAAGCCGACTCACAGTGCGTAAGTGACAAAAGATTGAGATAGATATAGCAGCAGCAAAGTGTAAAGTATCTCGTATCTGTGACAACAATGTAGGCATTTAGATTGGTATTTGTCAGATAACTTTTGACTTTTGTTTAGTGTATTAAGCAAAGAGAAGGCTGTATTCTACTTTTGCATTAGAAGGATATGTGTTAGTTTGGGGCAAAGCAACAGGGCTCAATTATTTGGAAAGTCAGTAAGAAAACAGGACGAAGAAAGCGTAAAATAGAAAAGTAGTTTTAATATACATATATGTATATATATATATATATATATATATATATATATATATATATATATATATATATATATATATATATATATATATATATATATATATATATATATATATATATATATATATATATATATATATATATAGGTATATACACTTAGAGGGAGAGAAAATATAGATAAAAAGTTTATTCAATGCACCTTTGACTTTTTGTATAAATTGTAATTAAATTTAATTGAGCAACTTAAAAGGTCTAGCTTTAAAAAAAAAACTCGGACTACATTTTTAAATGCTGATCTAACCGAATTCTTTATACTCTTTCCATTAGGTACAAAATTATAACATTTGTTATATTCTCGCAGCGCGATTCGCTTCAAAATTAAGACTTCAAGAAAGACTGCTGCAGTCGTAAATTCAGGTATTCGAAATACACTGCCGAATTTCGCAATCTAATACTTGAGTTTTGTTTTTTTAAACATCAAGAATCTTAGCAGGTACTATTTTTATAGTTTCCGAGATCTCGTTGTTCAAAAAGACGAAAAACGGACGGGCATGACTAGATCGACTATGTTTTCGATGCTGATCAAGAATATATATACTTTATGGCGTCTGCCCCGCCTTCTTCTGCCAATTAGATACATTTGCACAAGCCTTTACCCAGCCCTTTTCCGCCAGGGCTGGGTATAATTATAAGAAAAAACCTGATATATACACCAGAGTCGTCGAAAATCGGATGCGCGCCAGCGATACCTCGGCGTCATTGATAGACATTTCAAATATTGTACAACAAAAAATTGGTTCATATACACTGCTGGTCATAGGTTAGACGCACAAACTTTTTTTTGTTTAAATAAACTGTTCTGTTTACTATCAGGCATGTATTAGTTGTTCAAAATATTTTTCCTATCAAAGTTCGATTCTTATCCGAAAAACATCTGCTCATAGTTGGTTGACTTGCGAAAACATAACTGTGCATTCGAAGACATTACATTAGAAATTTCTATGCACTCATGTGGACTTTCGGTTGGTCATTGAAATAGACGCACTTCACGTTTCTAAGTCTTGTGTTTACAAGTGCAATCAAAATATGATTAAATAAAAACTAAAAATTAAGAAATCAATTGTTTTCGAGCCATATTTGAAAAAAAAATGTGAAAAGCTACTGTATTGAGCTTATTGGAACGTCAAAAAAATAGACTTCTTTCACTCACAAGGACTATCGAATCGAAATATTGCCAAACAGATAAAGCGCAGCTCCAGAACTGTTGACAGATATTTAAAAGATCCGGATGTATATGGAGAACACTTCAAAGGGCGAAAAAAGCACTAACTTTCCGAGCAGAACGTAAAATTGTTCGAATTACTTCCAATTCGACTAAGTCAGCAGCTAAGATTAAGGAATTAGCCGGAGTAAACGCATGCCTTTCAACTGTCCAGCGTACAATCAGAAATGCAAAACATCTTAAGCGTTTAAAAATTAAGAAAAAACCACTTCTGAATGCTATACGCAAAGAAAAACGGCTTCAATAAGCGAAAGAATACATGACGTGGACTGTTCTATCTGACACTCGACTTAATGATTGGCGTTCGGTTGTCTTTACTGATGAAAAACGTTTCAATTTAGATGGCCCTGATGACTTTCAATACTATTTTCATGATTTGCGAAAAGATGAGCTCTGTATTTAAGCCGCCATCACAGCCGAGAAGGTGGAGTCATGGTGTGGGGTGCCATCACGTTTTATGGAACAATTGATTTAATTTTTATTGATCAGAACGTTGAGATGAACGTTGAGCGCTTCAAAACATTGTTGGAGTTCGTATTTCCAAAACTAAATGATCTCTTCGGACCAATCCCATGGATTTTTCAACAAGATAATGCTCCTATTAATAACGCTCGAGTAGTAAAGTCGTTTGTTTCGAGTCACAACGTCAATATCATGTCTTGACCACCATATTCTCCAGACCTTAACGTAATTAAAAAAGTTTGGGGCTGGCTTACACGGAAAGTATATGAAGGGGGAATGCAATACGAAGATAAGGAAACATTAACAGCAGCAGCTTAGTATACCTTGTTTGAAAAACACACAATTTTCTTAAATTTGTACAATCTTTCGAATACTTGAAGAATCATTCAATAACCAAGGTTTTTGCATATCAACTTTTCTTCAATTGTTTTCAAAATAAAAGTTATAAAACAAATTTTAATGCACGTACGGAGTATAATATAGTCGAGCACATTGAATATTGCCGTTACTTGTTTCGAAATAAAAACTTGGTCCGAATTAATTTTAAAATTTTATAAAAATATTTCATATTATATGAATATACAGTTTATAGGATCTGCAACATTGCTCTGCAAAAATTCCGAGAACCAATGATACTACACTCTAATACAATATGTGAAGAAGGGTATAAAATGAGGGTACAAAATATCTACGAAATTATTTTGTACTTTTCTAAAAAAAAAAATTTACTCAATTTCAGACGCGAAGAAAGAAGACAATCAATTAAGAAATACTTTAAAGCTAACCCTTATAAATCGGTTGCTTTTTTCTCATCAGCATCTTCTTTATCGTCTTTAATATCGAACTCATCGTTGAAAAGAATACCACGAATACCACGTTAATCGCGTGTTAAGTAAATTTAACCACAAAATTTTCGCCTCGCTGACTCGTAATGTTCGTTAATGCGCCATAATTGGTGCGCTTTTACACAAGACTTGTGCCCGCATTTGAATCCTTCCGCGCCTTGTGCTTTTGGCACACGCTGCTTTGCTTAACTCAACCTCAATGCGCTGCGATTCGGCGCTTTTGCCATGTTTTGTATTGTTATACCATTCACACACAGTGTGAAAAGGTATTAACAGTTTGTCTGAAAGGTTGTAACGCATTAAAGGAGGCATCGTCGATCCCATAAAGTATATATATTCTTGATCAGCTTGACGAGACGAGCTTATCTAGCTATGTCCGTCCGTATCTCTGGATGTTGTTACGCATATTTTGGGCACCGGTTGTAAGTAGGCACATGGGCTTCTTTTTATTGCAGTTTAATAGAGTTTCAAATTGACCACGTCCATATTTTAGGGTAGCCCCATACAAAACTCCACCCCCCACCAATTTTGATTTTTTGTATGAACCTTTTTTTCACATATACTATATCAATGTTTGTGATCCCCTATTTGTTAAGGGAGGCCCATACAAACCATCCTTACTATTTGTATGGAAGACGTCAGTATCGATCTGAAATTTAACTTGACGGGTTATTCATATTAAGGGGTTGTGACCCCTACTTTTAGGGGAGGCCCCATAAAAACTTAACGCCCAATTTTGGAATTTTGTATGATAACTTTCTTATTACAGTAAATATCAACATAAAATTTAATGAAGTCGCTTCTTATGGACGTGCGCCTCACATATAAAGAAATTGATGTGATTTCTGCATTTTAGAGGCAACACCCACACAAACCCACAACCCACCATCCACGGACGCTTCGCATAATTTTCAAAGCTAATAAAAATTTACATCCCACGTTTACGTTGTTAGATTTGACAGCTTGAAACCTCATGTGAATGGTATTAAAACTTCGGTACCACTGAAGTAAACCTTTTTTCTTGTTTTTATTATCAAATGAACACCAGCAACAATAACGATGGTAAATTTAAGTTGCTAACAAAGCGAGTTATTAAAATTTCATAACAAATTTTCACGCGCATTCAGTTCATAAAGTTTAATCTTGTCCTCGGCTAGGCTGCTACTCTGTGCACTGTTGACTCTGCCAAAAGCTATAGTCGCAAACAAAATCAAATCCTTTTCCAGTTTTTGTTTTTTTTGTTTTGTTTTGGCGTTTGTTTGTTGCCTGCTAAACTGCTAAAACTGAAAGCGCAGCAATGATAAACTAATTTGCGCACCACGTGACCATTAAGTGAATTTAATGTATGTAGGTAAATATTTGACAGCGTGTTGCAAACTCTGAGCGGCGTCTACATAACAGAGTGAATGAGATATCGGAGGCTCTATAAAAAGTAGATCGCCTCAGTGGGACTCTCTGTGAGTCGGTTCGTCCTCAGCATCTAAATTATAGACTCCAAACTTACAAAGTTTTGTAATCAGTTTTCCCTAAAATACTTCGCTATGCTATGTTTTGCAGTTTAGAGATATAGGCACTTAAAGTTGAAAAGGAAAAAACGAGAAGTGTTCGAATTTCATTAGTTATTGACCTATAACTCAAATACGACAAAAATTGATGTCGATCTATCTTCTGGATGCAGAGAAACATAAATGCCAAACTCTCAAAAATTTATTGTTGCACAAAATATGACCATTTCCTCAGCAAATACAAAAACAAATATTTGGTTTCGTTCTGTTGTTGTTCTTGTTCTTGAGACCAGTAAACTATCAAATTAAAGACACTTGTCTATTTTTTTGACCCTTAGTCCAAGGCGGTAAACACTATTTAAGAACGCTCAATATAATGTGGTAAGCCGTTTTCCAAAGTTAGCCTCCGATTTTGAGTAATTTGTATTTAAATTTATAGGTTAAAATCAAAAATTTGTACCTATAACTCCTTCGTATTGCGATATATGATCTTTGAAATGAAAACTGTTAGTTAAGATGATATTTATACCTTTCTATCAATATCAATTTCCTAGCAATCGACCCCCTCCCCCCAAAGTTAACAACATAGTAAACATTTTTAAATTTTCGCCTTTCATGACTTAGTTTGATCTAGTATAACTATACAACAGTTAGATAGCTCTTATCTTTTGAACAAGAACAATATAATTTCCAAAGTTCAACAAGTTTTAGAGATATTCTAAATAAACACTATAAAAAAAATACTACAAAAAATTTGATTAGAAATTTTTTTGCAATTATGTCAAAATTATTTAACTTTACTTGAAACACCCGATCGGATCTTAAAAACTATTTTGATATTTCAACTCTAGATGCTATGCAATCAGTCCCAGGAACCTATATATGTCACGTCCCGATATAGTAGTCAGCACACCAAATAACATATATCCGAAAACCTTTGGGAAAGAGTTACGAAAATTGGAGCCTGTGCTGTCTGTATGAAGGGAAATGTGATTTCAAATATATTTTGTCTTGTAATCTATGCAGCATACAAAATGCACCGTAGGCTTACTTTGAAAAACCATGAACGCCATTAAATTTACCATCCTCGACTTATGTTCACCCACCTGTGGTCACCTCGTTGTTTCAATAAAAAAAAAAGTACCAAATTCATGTAGAGTGTTATTTATGTGAAGAGTTTTGTATATTTTATGCGTCTCCCGTCCATTAAAGTGTGCAGTGTATAAAACAGTCGGGACTACATATATAAATTGTTTTATATAACGTGCCGCACTAAAAGCGAATTTAATTAAGATTATTTGGCGCGTTGTTTGTACATAGAAAGCCAAATGCAGCTTACTTTTGGGCATAATAAAATACAAATAAAAAAATGAATATTTTCCGCTTCCTTCGCTTGGCTCACCTGTAAGCACCACCCATCAGTTTATTGATCACCAACCCAATATCATGCAATGTGTAAACATATCCTTTGGGAATATGTGGCCGTACATCGCGCAGTATGTAACTGTAATTGGTTACGAAAAAATGAAAGCCGTGGAAAATATTAGCTACTGCATCTTTAAATTTACACTTAATGTGGTAAACTTACCCCAATGTATTCGCTGGTCCATGTTTAGTATTATACAACTCCTCAAGGCGCGGTATTGTCAGAAATTTCTTCATTGAAACGCCATTTTCCAAAAGTAATTTGACAAAATCAATTCTATCATGTTCAAGTGCCTGCATCATTGCTTCATCCAATGCGCCTGCGGATACGCATAAAAATGAAAAAAAAAAAAAAAAAATTGAATAAATTTTAAATGAAAAGCACGCGTACACACAAAAGAAAATAGAAGAAAAAAAAAACACAATTGAGAAATAATGAAAATTATGCGAATATGCAAAATGAAGCTTAAATTTGTGCGCCAATAGCTTTTCATTTAGTAACAGCAGAATTTTCTTTACATTGTGTAGTACATTGCCCTGTCATTTGTACGCACCATTCGGCCACTCCTGGCCATAGACGAATATCTCGCTGCGTGCAATGTCTACACGATTCCATGTCAATGCTAGACTCAATTGTTCCGGCGGACTTAGATGCTGTGACTTGAAGAGCGCAGTAAGTATCGTCTGATCCAGCTCCTGCGCCTCACCCTCGGGCTTTTCCTGTATGCGAAAGACGGTAATCTGTGCGAGCGTGCGTAAAGTTTCCCCAAAGAATGATATGCAAAGGAATACACAGAGAAGAGTATAAATTTAAAGCATGCAGCAAAATCAATAGCAGCAATTCCCAAAAATTTAACGAAAAATCTTACAAAAGACCAAAACTCGTTTAGAAAAGATTTATTTGTTCACTACCGCTGACTAGATTGGTTTACTGAGCATATAAGGGGACCTCGGTGATAGCACTGTTGCTTGGTGTTTAAAAAGCAATTAAAAATCTAATAACAGCAACCGTTGTCGCCGCTGCCGCTGGATATTCGAAATAATTTCACTTTATCGTTCTCCTTGTGCTAAATTCTACTTTTCTTACACACACACACACACACACACACACACACACACACACACACACACACACACACACATACACAGGAATTGATTTGATTTTGTTGTGTTTTCGTATGCTTTATTATTTTTAACTTATTTAACCGTTTAGCGTCGAACAGTGAGGCAATTAAAAAACTGACTTTCTCACTTAAAATACTTTTAATTTGTACAACATAACAATACTAATCAATAAGTATATGTGCCTACAATAGCTATTTAATTGATTTAAGTTTTAAAAAAAATGTTGTCTCATTGTAGTTGCGATAAGGCTTAAATTGAATTAAGATTTATTCCTGTACCTAAAACAATAAAAATGTATATCACTCACTTTCAGCAGCAGCTGTGCAGCAGCACAGTTTTCAATTTAATGCGACAAAAATTCCAATAAAAATTGAAATTTTTAGCAGAACCGAAACATTTATACGCTACATGAGTTTTTAATAGACGAGTTTTCTCGCAAGGCATTTGTGACATCTATGAGATAATGTTGAAAACGAAACAATCTAACATCTACTATGCCACTTTAAGCTTCACAGTAGAAGGAAGCGCACCGAGTTTGAGTGCAAATTTCTGAATAATCTGCTTGATAATCGATATTGGTCGGACAATGTGATTCATGTAAGATGAGATACATTAGAAATTTGAAAAGACATCATATGCTAAGACAATTTGTTATCACTGACTAACTTCAGCAAAAATAATTATACAAAATATGAGAAAGCATGGTATATACTTGGTATATACAGGGGTCGGTGCACGAGGTGTTGCCAACTTCACGCTGCTGTAGCAATCAAACGGCTAATGACAGCGCGCTCTTCTTTTATCAAGCGTCAGTCTGCTATGTTGTTGCATATCGTTTTACGTCGCAGTTAAAAAAAAGTAATCGAAATGGAATTCAAACGCAATAGTTTTATTGCTTTATATTTGGCTCACAAATCGCAACCAGCTATTGTTAATGAGCTACGTCGTTTACGTGTGAACAAAATGTTTGTGTAACGGACCATTACACGTTACAATGATACTGTTTAGCATCGAAAAACCGCAACATCGCCAGAAGTTGCAGCAATTAACTGGTAACACTTCGAGGGCCGACCGCTGTACTATAATCAAATAGATAGGCTTATGGTAAATTATAAATGACAATATCGATATATCTCATCGAGCTGATTAGGTTGCTGTTTATTGATGATGTCTTAAGACGCCTCTTTTCACTGCGTTACACACTCTCTCAAAATCCATAATAAACTTTAATACTCATGTAAAAATTCACACACAATCTGTTGACATTTAAGCATTGATTTGTTCTTTCTGTGCCACTAAATGGCAACTTTCTTTAAATATACTTTCTAATTTAATATCACTGCGCGTACTTTTCATGCTATCTGTCTGATAACTTTGCCCACGCTTATAGAAAAAAAAAAAAAAAAAAATCAAAAAGAACAATTTAGAAACTTAAAATATACAATATTCATAAGAAAGCGACCGACAGCGGGTTGTGTGTCTGTGCTTGACTTAAAGACATTTACGATGAATGTCCTGAAGCAACGTTTACATAAAATATGGTATATATCAAGAGAAAGGAGCGTGCCGCTGCACACAGCATAACAAAATAATTATATTTGCTTTAAACCTTTCAAGAATATTAATTTCTTTAGTATAGTGACCGATTATTTGAAATATGTATTTTCCATGTACATACTTTGTAGCACAATGTTTTTAAGCGCAAATTTTGTTGTAAGTACTTCTTTTGCGCATACATATTTAAAATGTCATTGTGTATTAAGTGAGGATTTTGGCATTAAAGCATAAATTAAACAAGAACGCGTGTCACACTGCGCTCTTTATTGCCATGAGAGACAACTTTAAAGAAAACTGTGAAGCAAATAATATGGCAAATTTCTTGCTTCAGTTAATTATAGTGAAATTCGCGTATAATTAGTGCACTCATTAAATATTGACTAGAAGACACGTGCCAGCCGCAAACAGCTACAAGATATATATCGTACATCTTTATATATAAAATTAAATTTAAACTTACCAAATTCTTATTGCGCGTACACTGCAACAGCTCCTGATAAAGTTTTTCTGCCTGATCAAGTCCCACTTCGAATGTTTTCTGTATAGTGCCAATTAGATACTCACGCATCGACTCAAGCACCGGTTGTTCCTCACCATCTGAGGCGTATCTGCAAAGTGAATTAGACGTTAGATAAATTTATGTAAATGTCAGGACTAAACAACACAATTACAAGAACAAATTGTTGTCGACACACGCAGGAGGCAAAGACTAATTAAAAACATTAAAATAAATGTTCCATACAATGAGGGGCACTAAACTTTAGAAGACAAAAAAAAAAACAAAAAAAAAAACTAATATACTCGTAGCACAACAATAGCGAGTCAAGGTAGATACATACTATATACAAGTATGTATATATAGAATAAGTAGTATAAGACAACCGAAAAAAGACTGTCTGATCTAACAAGGCAGACTGTTAGATTTGGGATTGCGCTTTATGCAAATAAAGGGTTCACGTTGCGTATGCGTAATTTGTGTGTGCTTCTCTTTACATCAACCACGCATACACTAACAAATGTCTGGCGATGTATTTACACTGACAAATGTCGCGTAAATAATGAATTCTTGGCTTATAGTTGTTGTTGTTATTGTTACTAAAAATCAGCAGCCGCAAACAGAGGCAATCAAATCACTTGGGGACAAAACTGTATGCGCATAATTGAAGCTGTTTAAGGCAAAGGCAAACAGGCAAATAAACGAAAATTCAACATACGCTTCAACAATGTCAACTTGAGCGCAATGTGTCACTAATGAAATGTTGTTAGACTTGCGGTTAAATTTTTCATTTAGTTAAGTTTTGTTAAATCCTCACACTCTTCACTTCACTTCAATTAAATTTAATTAAATCAAAGTAAATTCGTTTCAAAGCACCAAAACACATCAAAACGAAAACTTTAAAAAACAAATTCAAAGTGTTAAAACACTTTGAACCCTTTTGCAACTATCGCAACAAATCCTATTATACACATTTATGCTAAAAAATACTCGTATATATGTATGTATATTCGTCTGTGTAGCAGATGATGCATTGCTTACTTGTAAATTCACATTTGAAAGGATTTTAATATGACTTACTTGTGCACAAAGGCGATTAAGTCAGCAGCACGCCCGGAACCGTCGCACACCACAACCGGCACCGGTGGTGAGTCCGTCACGTATTCAAGCACCGCACGTATCGTATTCGTACCGCCTTCGATAACAAGACAGACGACGGGTGTGCTGGAATGTGTAACTGTAAAAAAAAAAAAAACAAAAAAACAAGAAACAAACAAAACAATAAAACATTAAAATGCTTACTTTGGTGAAATCGAAGTTTTAATACGCTTTAAAAACTTCTAAAAATAATACATTGTATCAGATTAACGTTCTTCTTGTTTTCCCACACACACACACACACACACACACACCAAATTTAAAATTTCAACTAAAATAAAATTTTATACAAAAACTCAAAAATTTGAGCCAAAGCTGGGCTGGGCTGTGTCCCGCCTTTTTTTTTTTGTTGCAGTCCCACGCATGTTTATGTTTTAAATTTCGTGTGAATGGTGTTCGAGCTTCGGTCCACTCGAAGTTAACGTTTATTACGTTTATTCTTGTTTTATTTTTTTAATCATTTATTAATTAGTTATTCTGAAATTCGGTGTGGAAATTCAAAATGGTTGATAAGTATTATTTATATCCTGTTAGTGGGATACACCACAGTTGGCTATTTATGAAACGTATACACACACGAAATTTAAAACATAAACATGCGTAGGGCTGCAACAAAAAAAAAAAAAAAAAAAAATTGGCGGGACACAGCCTTTTTTACATGTATATGAGGCCGTCCATAAAAAGCCACAACATATCAAGCTGATATTGACTTAATTAAAGAAGTTTTTCTTGCTACAAAAGCACAAAAGTGGGCTTTGTGTATGGGACTACTCGTACCACAAAAAGTGGGCGTTACATGTCAATATGGATACTGTATAAACTTGGGACCAAAAGAAGATTAAATACCAGCTTTCAGCCAGATATCGAAAAAAACGTCTTGACAGAGCACTACTTTCATTTTATAGGCGACATAATCCATCCGAGCGACTAAACTCTAAATGTTAGTAAGCATCCTCAAACATGTCGTACAGTGTGCAGTGAAGAATCAATTGCTGCTGTAAAGCGTAGTATTGCGAAGAACTAAATTGAGTCGATCCACCATCGCGCGCAGCAATTGGTATTTTATGCATCCACTTAATGGAAAATTTGACGTAATGATCTCGTCCTATGACCTTATCAGATCCAGTTGGTGCAAGAGTTAAAACTGAATGGGCTGAAAATCAACTAGAAGTCCCACTGTTTTATCGCAATATTCTATTCCGTGATGAGGCTCATATTTGCCTCAATGGACATGCCAATAAGCAAAATTGGCGCATTTAGAGAAAAAAAATCCACAAAATATTCTCGAGGCACCGTTACATCCACAAAAAATCACTGTTTGGTGTGACTTTACGGACCCGTGGAATCGTTAGTCCTTACTTCTATAAAAATGAAGCCGGCGCGAACGTTACTGTTTATAGCGATTATTTCGTGCCATTGGATTATTTACTCTGGAGTTACGTGAAGTCATTGGTATATGCATTTATTCGCATATACCAGTGAGAAACTTTGGATGACTTGGAAGAAATCTTACTTAAACACTAATGGCATACAGTTATCTTTCCAATAAAGATCATTTTCAGTTTGAAATTATGTAATCCCAGTATTGAATTAATCAATTCAAAGCTCTACACTTACAAAAAAAAAAAACACCTTTTACTTTATGGTATATACGATGTCTTCTTAATGTATTACAAACTTTCTTACAACGTTTCCAAAACTTTATATTATGGACTGTCCGATATCTCACTTTCGCTGTAACAAACTGAATGATAAAATTAATATACTTATTCTTCACACTACTAAGTATAAATATAAAAAAGCTTTGTAAGTAGAGTATTCTTGAATGCTAAAGTAGTTAAACGCACAAGCGTTAAGCAAATAACAAGTAAAACAGGAAAATTAAATAAAAGCAATTGCCCAAAAATTTAAGGTATATGGAAATTAGTTCCGTGACGCATGCATGTACATATTCAGACCCATTTTAACCACTGGAATTGTAAATGGTTCCTGTTTTCATTTTCGAGAAAATTTTGCTAAAGTGAATTCGTTAAAATGGGCTGGTTTTTTGCATTCGAGAGGGCCAGTTTTCCAATTCACTTTCGAAAAATGTATGCGAAAGTGAAAACCGAAACAGACCTGAATGTAGTAGATTACTTATCGATACAAAAAATATCAGGCGACTTTATTTAATAATAAGTTATAATTTTTGGATATCTATTGCATATATTGTAATCCAAATTACGAAAAATCCTGCAATAGTCTGCCTATGCAGTTGTCCCTTTTGTACCAAGTTAAATTATTTTTTATTTTCGATATCAAAGACTGAAAATTTTCTTATTGTTAAGTAATGACTTTCATTATAGGCTGTGAAGAGTTTAACTTTTTTCCAGCTTTAAACTTTTAGCTGAACAGATTAATTTATTCATTACTTATTAATGTATGTGTAAATTCTGAAAACTGAATTTAAAGTCGCTACTTTAAAAAATCTTCTCCTAAAAAACCTCATTATCACAAGGTCTAAAGGCCATTTTTAAAATACTCGTATTATAGACATAAACCAGTTGATTTAGTTTTTAACTTGTAAAGATTTCTTTACTATTTTATATACTTAATTTTGAGGGTCAGTTCAAAAGTCCAACAGGGGATCACATGTAGCATAATTTTTTGTGCACGTGCCGTAACTGTTGGATAATTGGAAAGTGCGACTATAACCTGCAGAAACAATTTATCAGTATGGTCATGTCTCTGCTGATGACTTGGCTGACTTAGTCGGGCGAGCGAAAGTAAATTCCCTTCAAGGTTGGATAAAATCCTACAGTGTGAGGTTCCAACTGGTGTGGCTCTCGCAATGAATCTGTGTTTATTCAATTTCAAGGAAACAAATCACCAAATTCAAGATGCAACAGCATATGAATGGTTCGAGGGTAATCCAACCGACAATATGTGAACTCTGGGTACCTGTCGCCCTCCAATTTCAACTTGGACTTCCTGTGGCATCCGGGCTCTGGCACAGGTGACCTCCTTTCCGTGGGAATCGTATGGGACCATTAAAATCAAACGTGCATGATGCAGCTCAAAATGCATCAAAAAATGGGCAGACCTGCACGGTAGCGCCAAACAGTATGGTAACTCATTCAATTCAATTCAATCCTTGTGTTGTAAGAACTCATTTTAATGATTTCTTATTTTAAACTAACCTAAGTAAATCCTATTTGTCACTATATTCTACAGCACTTCATATTAAATTTAATATAATATAATACAAAGTTATTACAGTACCAGAGACTATAATACAATTGCAACGAAAGAGGTTAAACCAACAATTAAGAACCAGTAGCAGTGAAGGAAAAATAAGTAGACTTTATATACCAAAGAAAAATATTACTACAATATGGTTTAAATAAGCATATTTTCAGACCTATAACTTAATAACAAATAATTGAATATGTCCGTCTGTCTATCTGTATGTCAGAGTCACTTCTGTGCCGTGTTATGTTAATAGGTGTATTCATTGTTCCGTATGAACACAGCTGTCTCGCATTCAAATGCTGCACTACAAATTGTGAGCAGAAATATTGCTGACCTTAATTGCATAAAAAGGATATTTTAGTGTTAGATATTATGTACTTAAATTGACGCATAATACAATACAATAAACGGAAGTGCATTTGAATTCTAAACAGGTTTAATGTTAAAATTAAACAACAAGTAATGCTGCAAATAATCCTTAAAAAAGTTGAGAAGTGACTTTAATAAATAAAAGCCATTGTGTATAAGCATTTTCATTTAGAAAAATATATACAATGCAATAATCTAAAACTAATAATACACTTTAAAAGAATAACTTATATTCTCTGCACAAAGAAAATCAGATTTATTGCAAAGTAATAAGATGAATTTCATATTGATTTGCCTTAGTTTCCTTGAGTTCACCTTTTATTCTATTTTCCCCCAGCTAAAGTCTTACTTACTATTGTAAATCTCTTCGATACGATTTTCACCTGTTACTTTTTATATGAATAGGATAGAATGCAATCCAATGATACCCGCTGGCGCATTTAAGAGCAAAGAAAATCAATTGACTTGCAATGGCTGGGGAATTACTTGGTAGCATAAAAGACAATCTGAGCTGAGCTAAACATCGGGTTGCAGTTAAGTTACCGTCACCAATGCAAGGGAAGTGTTGCATTGCAAGAGATATGGTTAAAATTCAATTCGCCATAATGTTGCCTGGCAGGAAGAGTGTCACATTCGACTTTTATTTCTTACAATCTTCGATTCAAGTCACTCATGCAAGCAATTTATTTAGACAGTCAGTGACTCTCATATTTTCTTTATACCTTTCACACAAAGTGTGACATGGTATGATTAGTTTGTCAGAATGTTTGTAACGCATTGTAGAAAGCAGCTGCAAATTTGATTTGTATATGAAAAATTTATAATTAAACAAGATACAACTATAGCATCGGAGCAAGCGAAGCTTCAATACTCTTTACAATCATCTAACAAATTGCTGTTACGTCTTTTAGGGCAATTTTCATGACTTGCCTATATATTTATAACTCATTTTTTCACGCTATATCCTAGTTTTCAATGTCACGACTGTTATTTAGCCTACAAACGAACCAACCAATATATATTTATATATATATATATATATATATATATATATATATATATATATATATATATATTTCAAAGATAGCTGACTTCACAATTTCGATAATAAACCAAAACAAAAAGAAAACAAGTACAAAATTTAAATTTTTTATTAACATTTGGATTGCAAACGTGCATATTATATTCATGGACTGCATCGTTTTTTTTTTCACCTGCGGCGACGTTCACTCTCAACCATCTTTTTCCTTCTAATTTGTATTTTTTATGCATTTCCAATTGTCCACCTCTTCAGAATTTTGCAGGCGACCGATATATATAAGACAAAAGTAACCGATTTTCAACGATAACATACCAAAAAAGTGACCGATTTTCAACAACAACAGACAAAGAAATCGTTCTATACTGCAGGGCTACTCGAAATCCATTTATTACAATTGTGAAGTCGCGAAATACACTACTCCATATTATTCCCAAAATAGCCTATCTTGGAAATTCGTATTCTCTTATGAATTTCTAAATCATGAAACTGAACCTTAATGCTAAGCGGTTACTACATTTTTAAGATGGTTAGCTCGAAAAATATGAAAATTTTTCATACAAAAACTGAAAAGTGGGTTTGTATGAGGCTACCCATAAAGTGGGTAGTCATGGCGTGTCCTGGTTATTGTAAGATATGTTAATGCTAGGTACATAAAAAGTCTCCATACTCGATTTCAGATCGATATCTTAAAAACGGAGGGACTAGTTTTAATACACACAGACAATATACACAGGACATGGCAAATTCGATTCGTCGATCTGCTCGAGAATATTTATACTATAAACATTAAAAAATATTGTGGAATCAACTGTTTAATAATATGACCGATGTGCCAGTTTGTAGCGTTGTGTTTTTACGTTCAAAGACTTCTTCGTTTTTGTATTTATGTGCATGTGAAGCGAAGTTAACTTAATTTCTTTTTGCTTATTTTTATTCAGTCATACAGCGATTCTTTGATTGTCCATTGGGTTCATTTACTCTATTGACCAGTATGTATAAGGTCTGTTTGATCCTTCACCATTTGCTCATTTCTTCTATATGAACTTTAAAACAACAACTTACATGGATGTAATTTTAAATTGGAAATAAACTTTTCCAACTTGCGTCGCAATATTAATTCGGCACCATATTTCGCCTGTGTACCATTGTCGACCAGCAGAAAATACGCATGTCGATTGTTGAGCACAGCCAATTTTGATCTGTAAATAGAGATAGCGTCTATAAAAATGCACTGAAAATTAAATGTTAAGCATAAACTTTAGCTAGTTTTTGTTTCTTCCATTATTTCTTTTAGTATAATTGTAAAAGTTATATAATTGACATGGGAATTTCATGTACGCTGTGTTTTTATTTCTAAAATTAGACAAACATGCACATTATTTTGTATTAAAGCTTTTACCTTTCATAAATTTTTTAAATTTGCTTCACAAACTACGTGAACTATGTGTATGCGTGATTTGCTAGTATAGTCCTATATGTAAATGACGCATTTCACGCAGCTCGAGTATCGTTAATAAGGCGTTTACCACATTATTGTACGACTTGTACAATAGTCTCCAGTTATACCCGTAAGTCTCACATTACATTTGTTTTTTATTTGCACTGACGCGCAATCAAACTTACCTGGGTGAACTAATACTGTGACAGGGCACCTCACGATTATGGCCGAGCAGCTCGTGATTGCGCTCAACTATGCCCCAGGGTGCAATGCCAATGCTGACAACACGTCCTGTGCGCTGTTGACCCTCCAGCAGTAGTGCATCGCCGACTTGTTTCGTCACGCCTGAAAGTAGACAATAGCTGTGTAAATATATTTTTCTTTATTTTCTTTTTCTTACACTTTTATGATATGTAAGTAGTGTAGAGACAGGGTATTACAGTTTGTTATACAGTTTGTAACAAAGTAGAGAGAATTGGAAATAAAACAAGTTATATAAACCGGAATATAATTCCTAGCACTAAATCAGCTAAAAGTAAACTCCCAGCCTATTTGAATATGAACGTTTTTTTTTAATTCTCAAATAGAGCTTGGGCCTTGGAACAGTATGGCATAATACGTTAAACGGGCTTGACCACTCGCTATAAAGTGTGATTATTGTTTCCCGAAAAAATGTTATCTATGTTTAAGCATGATTTCTCAAATAGTGAACAATTAATTAAGCCTTTAAGTTCAAATTACAAAAGACTTTAAATCGGTTATCCATGAATTTTTTTTATAGAGATGTTTTGATTCTGTTGCAAAGGACTTAAATGCATAAAATGGTACTGCGGCCAAATTTTAATTTACCGAAACATTCTTCGCCATAACTTAGGCGAAATATAGGTAAGAATATGTTCAATACAAAATCAACCCACGCCTACAGCGTCTCATATTATGCTGCGTACTTATTAGCTGAAAAATTGAAGACCCTTTAAAAATTTAAAATTCAGATTATGTTTTATGCATCTATTTTGGACTTAGTGAACGGAACTCACGACCTTTCAAGTGCTTGTGAAGGGTAGGAATAATCTGGAACGCGTTTCATATTGTTTCGTATACATATTTACTATCTGACCGCTGCCCCTAAGATGTAGTGTAGTATTAGAGTGTCGTCGTATCCGCTTACATAAAATAAAGAAAAATTCAATGTTCATTCAAAAAAACAGAAAACTTAATAACAAGTCTAGTGAAGCCTGTAAAGAGGCATTAAATTGTATATAGCGGACAAAGTATCTCTGAACAATATTGAAAATAAAAAAAAAAATAAAAAAGAAAACTTAAGAAGCAAAAAGTATATTTGCACTGAAGTGGGCAATCACTGGCAGTGTTATTTCCGCTTGAGAATTTATTTATTTAATACTGTCCTCCTTGCTTATTTTATTTCATTATTGTTTTTTTTTTTTTTTACTCTCACTTTCGTTTAAAGTATACATTTTACGTTCATCTATTAAAGTTTTTGTTACTTTTTTCCGTCATTTCTCACGCTGCATACTTTGTAGCGTTGGTGCGTACTTATCAAGTACTACAATAGTTGCTCAAGTGACTCTTCAGTCATGGCAGTAGCTCTCTTACCTGTATTTGTACCGCCTGTGAATATCCATGCACCTGTTGTCTTGGCTGCCTTTAGCAAACCTTTGCGTATTTCCTGTAAAAAAAAAGCAGTTCAACAAATTACAACTTGTTCAAGGACTTCGGACTGGCATTGGTGATAGACAGCGACTGCGACAGCTGCGTAACTAAACAACAACTAAATTATAAGTGTCGCAATCACCAACATCATCTGACTGTCTTCATGGGTGCAAAATATCTCACTTTTCCAAACAAAACTTGGCATATTTCACACTGTAAAACTTTTCTTTAACTCAAGTGCAAGTGCAAACTATGTAAAAAAAATATATATATTTATATATAATACGAGGGTTGCATTTCATATTTCAATAATAAGCCAAACTAGAGCTGTCATATCAAATTTGACACGCCAACCGTGAAACTTTACTAAGAACGTTTTAGACGTACAGAACATTTTCCGTCGTTAATTTTTCCAAATTTTAGACGAACACAAATTATCTCAAGAACTTTATATGGCAACAAAATACCATCACAAGGCACTGTTCTTCGGTGATATAGAAATTTCAATCGTGGACTTCGTTCGCTTAAGGGCGAAATCTGTGAAGCAATTGATGCATTTGAAGCGCGTGTTTTGCAAATGAATTTTTGAATAATACAAATCATATATGTATGTATGTCAAAACGTTCTTAGTACGAATTTCCCAAAAATATGTAACTTCACGACTGGCGTAGCAGTCCCAGTTTTATCTCTATTGAAATATATAAAGTAACCCTCGTAAGCTTGTATAGAGACTATATTTAAAACTTACCTTTTTCAGTTTAGGCTGCAGCTCAAAGTTTGCTTTGCCACCTTGTACGGTTATCAAAAGTTTTGGCAATTCCAGATTCCATTCCTTTGTGAATAGCTGAACCAATAGTTCGGGACGGGTGTCGAATGACAGGCGTACATACTGTTGATAATAAATTAGTTTAGAAAAAAAAAAAACAAAACCAAAGCCAATATAAATTTGCAGTAAAAATGAAATTTGTAAAATTGAACACGCACAGTAATACTCCTCAGATACGTAATACTCATAGATACACAGTTGACGTTGTAAAATTCACACTATATTAATTCAATTCAACGTGTATAGACGTCATTGAAAGCTACGTATCTATGAGTCAGTAGGTGTGTGCTGCTGACATCCTACACAACAACATACTATAACAATTGAATTGATTGAAAAATATTTATAAAAGCTTAACCAACAACAACATGAGTAGCGACATGGAATTCATTGGCTGTGTAGGGAATATAGGCGGCTATTAAAATTCCACATGAAAAATTGATGTCGTCTAAATGTTTACAATATATTTTTACAACTTCCGAAATACGACAAATTGTGCTGTCAGCTACACCCGCACACACACACAGAGTGGTCTAACAAATCTTTCATAAGTTGGGTTGCAAAAAAAAAAACCATAAAAACTTGGCACAATGCCGATCAAAACTCCCGTAATCAAATTGACCATGTTGTGATCGACGGAAGGCACGTATAGAGTGTTTTGGATGTGCGAACTGTACGAGATCTCAACATCGATTCGGACCTCTACCTTATGGCAGCCAAGGTACGCACGCTCAACGAAAGCTAGACGTCGAAAAGCTGCAATCCCATCATACCGCCGAAGCTTTTTTAGCCAAACAGTTGGTTCCTGGAGTCCTCTCCGGCTTCTGAAGACATAGGTGAGCAGTGGAGACATATCTCCCACTCCATGGATACGGCTGCCAAGGAGGTTACTGTATACACTAGCCCTGTAACGAACTCCTGGTATAACGAGAAGTATCACCAAGCTACTGCAGATGCAAAAATAAGGAGCAAGAAAGACGTGAGCTTGAGGATGTTGAGCGGTTATATTCTCGCGATAGAAAAGACGCTCGAACATTTTTCTGACAAAAGGTTTTAAGTTCGGAAATTCTTTCTGAAAGAATCATAATGAAAGTCTGGTTACAGATGCACAAAAATCACAGAGATCACTTCTCTAAGCTACTTGGAGGTGATGAAGAGAACAATGCCGCCGATGCCTGACTATAACGAGGTCAACTCAGTAATTAAAAAGTTGAATTAGCAAAGTGGCAGGATCCGATTAGGTGCCAGCTGAGTTATTGAATTTCGGTGGCGTAGAGTTGGTGAGGCTGTGAGTATGGAGAGTTTCAACTTCCATGTTGTAGAAAACTTTATCTACGAGGCACATCCAGAAAGTAAGTGTACTGAATTTTTGTAAGTTTTAAAATTTTTTATTTAAACAAAAAAATTACGTGATACTTTAGTACATAATGTAAGCTATTTTTCGACATAGTCACCATTCCTCTCTATGCAGGTGGTGAAGCGGTGTATCAATTTGTTTATGCCTTCCTCGAAGTAGTTTCCTGCCAACCATATGGGACCCACCTCCCGGACAGTTCCCGATATCCGAGGGTTTCTGTGATTGTTCCGTTTCTGTGATTGTTCCGTTTCTGTGATTGTTCCGTGTAGTAGAGAACTGGAGATTTGCGGAAACATCGCAGAAAGTTCATCCACAGTCAATCTGTCACAATTGAATACCTTCAATCATCATTCTGATGATCATCATTCACGACACTACTTGTACACACTCGTACGATTCATAGCTTTATCACCATATGCAGTTTTCAAATCATTATAAATCTCAAAAGGAGGTTTTCCCTTCTAAACGAGATAACGGATGACGCCGCGTATTTCGCACTTGGCGGGAGACTGGATTGACATTGTTCACGAAACGTGTTCTCGCGTCGAAAGTTCTCAACGTACTCGAACGACCTCGAACCGGCCTCGTTGCAAAGAGGAGAAGTCAGGCTACACTCCCGTGTTGCCAAAATGAAGAAAATAAAATCCCTCCGGCCGTGAGAGCCTCAGTACACTTACTTTCTTGATATGCCTCGTACCTGGGAACAGAGGTAACCAGCCTGGAGATCCGACGAAGAATCACGCTTGCTGACGCTGCTTTCAAAGTATGAAGAATACTCTATAAGGCGTTGATAATCCCGGTCCTGTTGTATGGCAGAAGCATGGACCCTGACAAAATCGAATACAACGTCTTTGGGAGTGCTCGAGAGAAGCATTCTTCATACGATTTTTGCTCCTCTTAGAGTTCGCGTCGAGTTTAGGCGCTGTATGACCCCACAAGCTGTGTAAGCTGTATTATGAGGTTGACATAGTCCACCGCAAAAAATTCGAGCAGCTGCCCTGGGCTGATCATATCATCCGGATGAACTACGAAGCTCCAGCACTTAAGGTTTACGATGGCAACCTGAACTTAATTGGTGGACGGCGTCAGAAAGAAACTTTTTGAAATTTGGAATGAAAAACCTTTCGACAAATCCACCATAACTTTTGGAGTTTTGAAATATGAACTTATCAAATGTCACCAACTGACCGAATTGTTCTTAGTCCTCTCGTATGTGAATGTCTACATATCTATGCATGTACAATATCTTCGTTGTTTTATGTAACTTTGTGCTTCAATTCAATTAACAATGAAAAGTGCCTTATGAAATTTTCACAGGTTCGATTTATTTTCACTAACCTGTGCTTTGGTCGGATGCGCGCCACCTTGAAATTCAATTGTGCCATACGCATCGGTGGGCTGTGCACGTGTATGCTTTGTCGGTAGCCATATATCACCCGGTGAACCACTATCGATGCCAGGTATAGTCTGATGTGTCACTTGCACCTGGCCGCAGCAACATCTGAAAAATGGAAGTTGGAAAAATGATCTTTAGTAAAACAAAGAAAAGAGCAAATCTTCAAAATAGTTATACACTATACTTTTAAACATAGACAATAATTACTACTAAGTTTATTGCTGATTGTTTGCATTAAGAAAATTTTATCCAAATACACAATTTTGTTAATGTATGTTATATACATATATTTACAATCGGAAAATGCGATTATTATTATATTTATATTTTTAGTGAAGCACTTTATTGTTATGTTAAACAATTTCATAGATAAACAATGAAGTACCTAATTTACCAATTCCAATGAAAAATGAAAACAAATGAACAAATATCATACTTCCAGTATAATTACTTGCATCCTTTTATGTCATATATATTTCTGGGAATTTTTCAACTACGATATTTAAATAGCATACTGATTGAATGCAACATAAAGAAAACATTTGTAATTCAAACGAAATTTGTATACTCTTTACTGGTTCAGAGTGCGGAAAGGATGCAATGATGATGCAATATTCATTTCAAAAGGAAAAGTTGATGCTTTTTAGCTAGAGAACTGTAGAATTATTATAGTTTAAGCACAAAATTGAACTTTATCTTTCGCCAATTGAACTGTGCTTTGTCGTGGATTACGTTGAATTTTGACCTTCGCCTTTCTAACTATTTCTGCCGATTTTGCTATTTTGTGATATACACCTCCATGGCGGTTTTTGATACTACCAGCATTATTGTAACGTGTAATGTTCCGATACACAAACATTTTATTCACACGTAAATGCCGTAGCTCATTAACAATGTCGATTCTCCAGCAATAACACTGTTGCGTTCGATTTCCATTTTGATAACGTTTCTTAACTGCGACATAAAACGATACGCTTTTGTAGGCTTGTAAACAACATAGCAGATTGACAAAAATACTATATACAATAATTACTTGACAAAACAAATGCGCGCTGTCATTAACCGTTTGATTGCTAGAACAGCGTGAAGTTGGTAACACTTCCAGTGCTATATCTTTAATAGTGCGATATCTTTAATAGTAATGTTGGACAGAGAGACGAAAATGGCTACAGAGGTTCGACATTTCATCTTGAAAAATGTTATACGCTTCTTTTGCCTGTAATATATGTAAACTTACACTCCCTCAATGGACCCTTTTGTCCTATGTGTACAGTGTACAAATTCCTACAACATTCATCTTTCTTCATAAAATAATGTTACTAAACGTGAAAACATATTTGTTACATATTTTCGAATTCCATTGTAAAAAAAAAACTCTCAAAGCGCGAGTTCTGTAGTTTTTTTTTTATTCCTCGAATATTGGCTTGTGTTTGCTTTATCACTAAATACAGCAAAAATAAAGTGCACATGCAACATGCTTACAAATTAATTTCATTTTTCACCAACAATTAGCCTTCTCAGAACTTACGACATTCATGTTACAGCAAACCAATCATATTCAGCTCGTTGCAATGAATAAACACGTGTTGATGTGCTGTAAATATGCATATTTAAAGTGTATCTATATATACACTAAGTCCTATAGCACGTTGCCTCGAATCGATATACTAACTGGCATTAGTATATTACTAGACGCCCTACGTTAAAAAAAAAACGCACTACATCAAATTGCAACAAGCACCTTATTTATGCGTGTGTGACTTAGATATTGGCATTTTACTTGTAGACCAACCATATCTGTCTACAGCAGCCATTTTGTAGACAATTGCTTGTATTGTGTGTGTGTACATATGTATCTACATACTATACTGTTGATACTTTGTGCCAAGTTTGTCTGCCTTAAATAATGAATTTCAATTATAGCGACGATATCAGCAAAAGACAGCGATATATTATGTATGTAAATACGAACTTCAATCGTTGCCTTGAGCACATCAAGTTACCATGTCACAATTGCCTAATGAATAAATCAGTTAAACTTTGTCGCACAAATGTTATAATTTGCAACGCATGTCGCACGCAACATGTTTCCGTCCGTTCAAGTGTCTTCTTCTGTGACGGTTCAGTTCAACTGAGTGCGCTTGGCTGTGCAACCCGTGAATAATGTGTTAATAAAGCAATTCATTTTCGCAGCAAATTGTCTCACAGCGAATATAAGTTAGTTAGCATGTGGGCTGCTGCAGCTTGTTTGCTTATGTAGCATACTTAAAGGCGCACATCCTGTTTTGCCTTTATTGCTGCCGTTGCTTCCTTTAGTTTTTGTCTCTATTATTTCTATACTATTTCTATTTGCAGCTTTTCTCCTTTATAGTATTTTACAGTGTATTTTGTGTATAAATTAATTCAACTGACATTTTCAATTCTAATGTTTTCTTTTGTCCTTATATCTATCCACCTACAGCTAATATAAATTCAATTTAATATTATGTCATATTAATTATTGTCAATAAGGTGCAAAATTTTGTTTAACTCATCGGCTGCAAGTACATTATTCAAATAGTGAAAATTTGAGCTATTAATGTAGTACATGAGTATCGAATTCAGTGCACTTAATTATAGTAATATGGTAAAACAATATGAATTAAGTGATGTCAATTATAAATTATTTATCACAGATAATTTAAAGCTACACAAGCAAAACTTGAATATCAAATTGCCTCAACACAACACAAAAAAATTAAATTAATTAAATCCATTTTTGTTTTCAAAATAAAATATTATCAAAATTAGACATACTTTTTTAATGCTATCCAATTGAAATTTTGCACATAAGCTGCTTTTTATTGCAGTTCAATAGAGTGTCAAGATTAATGGGTGGTACCTGCCCTATATTTGGGGTAGCCCCCATACAAATCTACTGCCGACTTTTGACTTTTTCTTTGATAACCTCTTTATTAAAGTCAATATTAATAAGGTTGAAATGCAATGTGGTGCCCTTTTTTCGGGTCATCCGTTTAACGTACATATACTAATGGGCGTGGCCCACCCACTTTTTGAGGTAGCCCCTATACAAACCCACCGTGTAATTTTGTGTTTTTTATGAAAAAAATCTGCATTTAAATCAAAACGAGTATTAGCTTGAAGTTTGATTTGATGTATTTTAGTGGACAACCGTTTCATATACATATGCAAATGGGCGTGTTCCGCCCACTTTTTGAGGTAGTCCCATATAAACCCATAGCTCACTTTTATGCATTTGTATGGAAAACGTCAATATCAACTTGAAATTTGATATGGCGGCATCTTACAAATTTACTACGTCGCTTCATACACATATACTAGTGGGCATGTACCGCCCACTTTTTGCGATAGCCCCTATTTAAACCACCACTTTTGTGTTTAACAATACTATTTAAAATTTCGTGTGAATGGTATTAGAGCTTCGGTTCAAGCGAAGTTAACGTTTTTTCTTGCTTTTTTTTATACATTATTTTTAAGTAAATAAATATATGTATATCACGAGTAGTAACAAATAGGAATATTATCAGCAGTGCAGTTGTCAAGATATTTAATTTATTGTTAATCTAAATATATCACTGACTGCCGCAAATCTCTTAATGAGATGCCTGAGCAGAACAGTAACTGCCACTGTACCTACGACCCATATTCGACAGGATAAGAAGTCGATTGGCATACAACTGTCAACTTGCAAGCTGCAAATCAGAACCAAAACTATTAGGACCACAAACGCCAGGTGGTCTTGACTTACTACGTGTAGCACTTCAAGGCAGACGTGGCCTAAGTATGACCGGAAAGAACTCAATCTCTACTTAGTAAAAGTATAAAAGTATAAATAGATGTAGCAATCTATTGTCTAACAATGTCTCATAGGCCAGCATGTCATGTGAGGTAAAAAATTTAGTAAAGTATGTAAAAGCTTCCCAATGGATTCAAAAAGGATATGGGTTCGAGTCTCAAAGGAGATTCGTATGGTATCACAGTGATGGGTGGGAGATTGTAACTCACCCTACCATTATAATCTTAATCTAAACATACTTAAACTATTGTAATCAAATTATCCAAATACTATTATCATTGAATATTATTATAAACTATATTATACTTGTATGTTGCATCTCGTGCAATACACAAAATCCACAACCTTGTCGTTGAATTCCACAAGATTAAAGTTTCTCCAAATCTCAGATTTTGATGTGAATGATTTAAGTTTTATACTTCTGCCTTTTTGAATTATTTAATTTTCAATTTCACACTTTTTTTCTCTGCAATCACCATATCGCTTTTTAGTGTGACCGAATTTGAAGATCGTTGGAAAAAAGCAATAATGCAAAAAGTACTATTTACCGAAATACAAATATAAAAATGCTATTTTGCCTGTTTATACGCACAAAAGAACTATTTATTATTGTACATTCACATTTAATTAAAATAATATTAAAATATAATATTACTAGATGGACCACGCGACGTTGTACGCGGCCCTCCCCTTTCCCCTGCCACTCCTTCCCCCTTCCCCACCTTACACATGCTCCTTTACTCTACCTCCAATTTTCCTACACCTCTTCGTGTCCCTTCCAACCCTTCTCCAACCACCACTTGCGATGCCCCTTTCCGTAGCTCTTCTTACTTTTCATCCCCTTTCCCTATCCCCTTCGATCCTATTAACATGCAATCCATTAATAGAGTAATTTATAGGGAAAACCAAAATTCTTGAAAACAAATTAGAAAGAAAGCCCGTGCCCATCTTTAATTAATCATACAATCGCAATTTGTGTCGATGATAGCACACTGAAAATTTTATCGCACAATGAGCTAAATCGTACTACGGTTTCCCATGAAATAATCTATCGCAAGAACTTTGTTTCGAATTACTTGAAAAACCATCGAAAAGCATTTTTTAAAAATGTTTTCAATAATTACAGGGTACTTGTGACTCCGACAGTAATAAGTTTCGGAAGATCGTCAAGAATCGTTTATTGTGTCAGAAAACTTCGTAAATAGATAATACGACATATTCTCGTAATATGACATATTCTGGTGTAGAGTCACCACTGGGAATTATTATGAAAACCTTATATACAGAATAAAGTAGCTATGTTAACGTTGGATGCTGCAGATATTGAAAATTGTATGGATAATTACTTTAATATGGCTATGAGAAAGTGCTATGAACATTGTTTCAACCGTATCTAAAAGCGTAATGAGCATCACGAAGTATATTTGAAAAAGCAAAACACAATTTTCAATGCTCAATATTTGATTTTATTTTTATTTTGTATACGATAAACATAAAATGATGCTTGAAAAACATAGTTCCACTAATTTCTAATTGATTTCTCGTACATCGTATATCGAAAAACTTCATAAGCCAAAATTGGCACATTTGAATGGCTTAATAGCTTAATAAATGCCAGTAATATCTACACAAATATTTATTACAACATACGAAAATCTAACCATACCAAAATCTAACCATATTTGCTCGTTTGCTGTCGCTACTAACTCACTTGTATAATAAGTGAAGCGCCTTTGTATCTATTCTTGTTTATAAAACAACAAGTGTTGTAAAAGCTAACAAACGAACAAAAACTTTCACCAAATAAATCCTAAGTAACATTATTTCAAATTTATCTTAATAATCAAGCACAAAGACTTGCAGAAGCGGCAAGGAAATGCGACGCTATCTAGAGTAAGCGCTGTGGTAATAAACAATAAAATGTCAACAACAAACAGCAACGATTATAAACGATAGACTACCCGACCTAACAAAGAAAACACACAAAATTTAAAAAAAATATATATATTCATTTATGCACATAGTGCCCCCCTTTTAGCTGTTTATTAGCATCGATACTCGATTTATGGTGGTAATCGTCGAGAATCGGTGCAAATCTTTTAATCCAAGAGTACTGAATGTGGCGAATAAGATCCACCATTGGTGGACCACCTCGATGTTCGTCTTAGCAGCTCGTGCAGCCTTGTTTAAATTCTGTCAATCATTATTTTACTATTCTAAATGAATCTAGCGCCGTTTTTATATTGGTTGCACATTGTTTATAAATTCACAGAGAGCATTCATTATTGAGGGCTGTCAAACCAAATACTAAACATTGCGTCGAACTTTTAAGCTTTTTAAGGTTAAGATACATTCTACCTTTCCATACCATAGTCATTCTTTTGACAAATTATTTGTGTTTTCTTTGTAAGGTCGTGTACTTCTGAGACTACCCTCGTGTGTATACAAACGCAACACAGATACATATACATTAGCAGACTGATAAGTCGTCTAATGCAAGGCAGACAAAAGTATTACGCTGAAATAAAATTAGGTCAAGTTGGCTTAGCTCCTTCATTTGTTCATTCATTAGCCGCATTATATCTTTCATCTATTTATCTACGCATTTAGTCTTCAAGTATTAGAGAACTTTTAATTGTTCCTGCTGTTTTGTACATCTATCGTTGTTTTATTTAATTTTACTTCATAATTAGTACTTCAATTTAATAATTATTTGCCACTTACCTCGTCTCCTCCTTCGGACATGGTATGAATTTAATGCATTCACGTTTCTGAAAGTTTGTTTCAATCCAACTGCGCGGCTGGTGCTACATCATCATTATCATCGTCGGCATCATTTTCAACACGAAGCGTTGGAAAGCATTTTGAAAATATATTTGCGAAAAAAAAGTCAAATTAGTATTTCAAAACATTTAGAACTCTCAAAAACTATTTAAATTAAAAATAAACAAACAGCTTAAAAACAAAATCAACTCAAATCATTTCAAATATATACAATAATTATTTGCATTGCTCTGCTTTATATTTTCGTTTAGTGAAATTAGATAATTTACATGATATTTGATGCCTTATAATAATATATATATTAGGGTAATTTTCATTTTGTAAATAAAAAAAAAACAAGAATAAACGTTAATTTCGGTGCAACCGAAACTTTACTACATACACTTCACACGTCCTTTTTTTACAACGATTGTGTTTAATTCGGTTTTTTTTTTTTTTTGGAAGTTTTTGAAGCTGTGATTTAATAATTGTCAATATAATAAAATTTATTCGTTTATGTATTTATTTAGCATAAATTTTGCCTTTTTGACGGTTGGGAATGGGTTTCGGAATTGTGATTAATTTAGTTACGCATAAAATAAAGTAATTAGAAATAATTAATCTACAATATAAAGAAATTTTGGATCGAGCGAGGTTTGAACTCAGTTCGTCTGGAATGTTAGGCAGCACGATAGTCAGTTGTGGGAGCTATTGCGTTCTCAAATATAGACTAATACAAGTGTACAATTTTTACAGTATCAACTATTAATAATTAGATACACCTATTGTACGAAATGTAGTTGCCAATTTCAAAACAAATAATATAAGAAAAATATATTGTAATTGCTTTAATGGAAACCGGTTCCATACTCGTATAACAAAATAAATACAAAGTGTTTTTGTATGGAAGTTATGCCTTCTATTGCGTTAAATCTGTGTTATTTTGATAATTGTGTTATTTATAGGACGTCCGTGCTTAAGATGGCATGATCAGGTCTATGATGGCCTGAAGATGCTCCGGATTTACAGCGACTGTCGCCGGCGCGCACTTATCTACAGAGAATGATGAATTTTTATACGTGCGGGCTGGACCGATACAGGGTTGTAGAGCCACCTAAGTAAGTAAGTAAGTAAGTAAATGTTACTTATGCTTATAAAAAATCTCCATACTAACTTTCAATCAAATATTTCAATGATTGACGGAACAAACGCAGACAGACGGACATGACTAGATTGACTTGACTTGTCGTGCTGATCATGAATATGCTCGTATATATGTATATTTTGTGAGGTCTACGCTGCATACTTTAGGACATTGCCAACATTGTGACTTAATAGTTATGCTATTCACAATCTGTGTGAAGAGTATAACTATTTCGTTGAGTTTTATACAGTTTAAATTCAAAAGATTTAACAGCTAAAATAAAAATCTACACAAAACGGTAAATATCGAAATATAGTGATAGAAAGACAGAGAGAGAGAGAGAGAGAGAGACAGATATATAGTAAAAACAAAGTGAAAAGCGTTTCACTTCATTATTTTGTTTGGGGTATTTGAAAAATAAGTGAAACTTTGTACAAAAGTGATGGAAGAAAAAAAAAATTAAATGATAAAAATTAATAAATGCACAAACTATGAAAAACTTTACAAAAATTTCAGAGTTGTGGTACACACATACATACACATACGTATATTGAACAACACGTTTAATTTTGTATGTTTTAAATAAAATCTAATAAAATTAAATTTTACACATTAGTGAAAACTTATACCGCATATAATTTATGCATAACGTACATACATATATATACATATGCATAAACTATTCCTAAAACTAGACTTAAACTCTAATATTTAATTTTTTTACAGCCACCACTTTGTAGCTATGTGTAAATAATTTGATATATTTTGTAACTTAAGTGTATTGGAGCTTCGGTTCCACCAAACTTAACCTTATTTCTTATTAGACTTTATGCGTGAAACTAAGCAAACGAAAGCTGTACTGTTTGCTGTGACCATCGACCTAGCTCAGTTTGAGCAATAAGTTGACTGTTTACCGATTTATAGTTGCTACTTCTCGCAATTATGGGCTGCCACACGATACTCAACCAAAACTTCTACATACACTTCTATTGCTACTCCATTATATTCCAAACTATCTAACAAAGCGTTTTGTTGTTGTATTTATTTGCAACAGCAAGTGCGACATGTTACAATCCACTAACAAGCAGTACCATAATCAAAACTTTAAATTAAACTATGACGCAGATGAAATAATTAAAAATAAATGCAACACTTGAACACATTTCGAAAAGGTTGCCTTGGTGACTTTTGCTCTGACAAGCAAACTTTTACCTCATCGCGTTCCGCTTCCGCTGCATGCATGCGCAACAAATCGCGCACATTGAGTATCAGAACTTTTGTTAGAGTCGATGAGACAGAGGAACGCTTTCGCGGACGTTCACGACGTCGTATGCCACGTAATGAAGCGAATTTTTTAAGATTTTCTGTAGAGTCAGCGACGTCCGCCGCTGGAGTAGTAGTCTCATTGTTTCTCACCAAATCACCCGGCGCAGGTGTTGAGCTGAAGCGTCGCACTGTGGAAAAATCGCGAGATATGCGACGCAGATACTTCTGCGGTGAATCGTTGCTAATCACCATGCTTTGAGTAAAGCTTATGTATGTATACACAAATTAAACGTAATGAACACACGACAGGTCGGCGCACGTGCTCAGCAGCTTTGCCAATTTATTCAATTAGCAAAATGTCAAATTTCACAGCTTAATGCAATATTTGTTTGTTTGTTTGCAGTTGATTTGTTTTAGCTTGAACACAAACTGCTCAAATGAAATCAGACGTTCTATTAAAAACTTAAAATAAAGCCCGAATTTGTATTAACGACTGCTACACTCACCGTTTGAAAATCAACTGTTGCATCTATGTAGATACCTGGTGAATGACGGCGCTGTCTTTGCCCTACTGATAAACTTGGCGTGTCTATGTAAGTATGTATGCACACTATAAAAGTCGATGGTTGCAAGAGGACGAAGTGATGAATTTGAATGTACTTTTCACAAACAATTTAGTTACACTTTTGTTAGATAAGACGCTTAAATCACAGATCACAAACAATCGAGATAAACTCAAAAGATACGAGTATATTCATTTGAGATATTTTGTGTGACTCGTTTTGTGCACTGTGATTTAGTTTGCTAAAACGTTCATCACTTGTATGATAAGAAACTCATACGTATGTACATATATTCACATATGTATCATGCAGCATATTTATGTGACGTCTGTATGTCTAACCGCAGTACCAACTGATGTTGTGGTTGCTGGCTTTGCTACAGTTTAAGCAACGAATCAATTAGATTTACATGTCAGGGTTGTCATGATTGCCTGAGAAACCGCAAAATTACTTTATATGTACTCCGTTGTTGTCCTTTCCTTGTGGCACCTTGTATGCAGAAAATGCTTCGAAGGCAGTTTAGGCACTATGCATTTAGCGTACATACAAATGCATGTATCTACAAACAGGGTGGCTGGTATGATTGTCGATACTATTGTATGTTATATCGCTTATAAATAAATTTATAATTTTTGATACGATAATAAGGCTGAGATATTTTTAAAGTTGATAACAACAAATATCGATATTTTTGATCTAAATGTCGAGAAATAATTGCCACAACAACTAAAACTAAAAACTACTTTTTCTGCTACTTTTTACATCTACGTCTCGACAATTTGAGTATGTAGTTAAAAACGAACGGTTTAAAATTTCCTCAACATTTTAATGACATTCGAATGCTGAGAGTCAACCATTAATAGCTGTAATTAAATATCACACTACCAATTTTCGATTACGTTTCACGATAAATGCAACCCCATCACACCACCAACCCAAATTCAGCACCCATCAATGTTTTCTTGTGGATGTAATGGAATCTCAAATATCTCCTGACAATTCGACTTGGCTCAGATATGTGACAATTTTGCTTGTTCAGCCAAAAATGCGATTGGATAGAAAGATAAAACATGAATTTTCGAAGTAGAGATGAATAATTTTGTTACGTTAAATCGTATATCTTTTCATAATGAAATGATGCACCTCACTAAAAATTTCTGTCAAAAGAGATGCTAAAATTTCTTTTGGGTTGCCAGATGGGAACAATTGAATAGTCGCAGATAAAAGCCTTTACAAAAAGAAACAAGTCAATGCAACAATGTTCTACTAATTAATAGTTCTCGTTACAATAAACAGGCTGTTTAACGTAAAAAAAAAATAAACAGTTAAATTATATTGAACTGAACTTTCATTTTTATAGAACATTGATTGTCTGTTATCTGGTACTACTAGACACCCTGTATATTCCTGCTAGTTGCAAGGATACACAACGGCAATATGCACTGCTGTAGACAAACGTGTTAACAACAGACATTGTTGGTCATGAACTAAAATGCCTGCGATGCACAGTGGTATGGAGTTACCTTCTGAATATAAATTGATATTACAATCATACAATCAATTTAATTAATAAAAAATACGAATGCTGACATCGTGAGTGCACGACTTTGAAATATACTATAGCTTCTCTAAATCGTGTGCATACTCTTAGACAAGGAGACAGACGGACATAACTATAACGATAATGCCGATAAAGAATGAGTCTGTCACGCCTCCTTCCATTTGAAAAAAAAACTTTATCACAAACTTAGTATACCCTTAGCCCTATAGGAAAGGACAAAAAACTGCATATATCCATAATAACAACAACACAAAATTACAGTAAAATGGAACTACAACTAATCCGAAAACGCAATAAATAAAATAGTTCTGGTTAAGAAAAGTTCACTATGGAACGTGGAATGTTTCATTAAAAAACCAATAAAAATGTAGCAGTCGATTTTACTAGACAATTAAACATAATAGATTTAAGCACACCACATCACAGTATATCGAAAATTTTTTTTATTTTTGCGAAATTAAACAAATGATAAGAATAGAGTGCGAACAAGTGACTATACAATCAGCGTTTTCTAATCATCTTATGTAATTAAATATGGAGGGATGATAAAGCATACATAGATTATGTGTTTTTATACTTTTGTATAAAGACGAACGAACAACGTCCGATTTTAGAAATTGCATCCTATGGTTGGAATCCACTATTAACTTTTTGTATAAAAAACTTTTTTATTGTAGTCAATATCAACTTAATAGTTGATATGGTAGCTT
Source organism: Leucophenga montana (assembly GCA_035044765.1). Classification (NCBI taxonomy): domain Eukaryota; kingdom Metazoa; phylum Arthropoda; class Insecta; order Diptera; family Drosophilidae; genus Leucophenga; species Leucophenga montana. Next base: position 847,880 of record JAWNNQ010001824.1, read on the forward strand.
CTAATAGACGGACACTTTACATATACATACAACAATGGGTGTGAACCCCCAGTTTTTTTTGTAGCCCTCACACAAACCCACCGTCCACTTTTATGTTTTTGTATGAAAAACTACTTTATTAAAGTCAAATTTGCATGAAATTCGATGTGGTGGCTTTTATGCACAGCCGCTTCATATACACATGCAAATGGTCATGTAACGCCCACTGGAGTAGCCCCTATGCAAATTCACCCTACGTTTATGTTTTACACTACGACTTAAAGTTTCGTGTGAATGGTATTAGAGCTTCGGTTCAACTGAAGTAACGTTTTTTCTTGTTTCATTTTCTTTTTTATTTTCAATTGTAATTACTGCTCAGATCACTTTCATGGCTGTGATTCGAGGCGTAAACAAAAATCGTTCAACGGGTCAAAGTGGTCCCAAGTTTTTACTTTACGTTTAAAAATTAAAACTACATACGATGTTGTAAACTTCAAACCACTGTGCAAAAACTGAGTACATACAAGAAGACTAATAGAGAGTATCTAACGCTTTGCATGCCTCTGTGTATGCATGAGGCTGGGATAGAATGCAATTATAACTACTAAAATTGGTTAACCTATTCAGATAGATGCCAGCAATTACCGTCATAACCACAACTAATATCAATCTCGAACCATGCCATAAGGCAACAAACCACTCATTCTCTGGCACATATATTTAGACGCATCGCTTGAAGCGTGTATTTGTGCGTGTGCAAATGAAGAGTGTTTGAGGTGTTGATCAATATTACTTGACATGTCTTAATGTCAATGAGTTTAAGATAATTACTGATAAAGTATACAAACATCCACGCATTGTTTGCGGTGACCCATGCATTTCCTTCGCGTTTTAAACTGAATTGTTTCCGATCAAATTCTACTGCACCATTACGAAAATGTCTATCATTGCTGCTAATCAAGTAATTCATCACGAACAGTTCCGACTCTTAAAATTTCATTCAAAACGCATTTGATTGTGTTGTATTGATTGAAATTCTGCACATTAAATTAATTATATATTGTCGTACTCTCACTTCGACGTGTTTTAAGCATCGCGGCTTAATGAGAGCAGCGATTAAAGTTATTTTCCCTTTTTAACGAATGAACACTGTGATTTTATTTGATTTACGAATCATAGAAATTAATTACCAGCATATTAAATGCAATACCTACGGCGAAGTGTTCATTTAAGTGCTTTAGAAGTTTTATAGTTGTCTAAAGGTAATAAATACGTGTACTAAGTATATACTTAGGTATTTTCAGAAATTAATTTATCTGCCAGCAAATCTCTAGCATTCAAAATAGTTTAACAAAAATCGCACAGAAACTTAACTCTTTCAGTTGTGCCACTTTAATGTGTACGTACTATTCAAATGCCTTAATTAATTAAGTAGAGCAGAAGAAGTCTCTGCAAACAATTGGCGTAATTTAAGGTGCGTAGCGCGCACTAAACTTTAGCGCTCTTGTTTATGACTTAAGCGCATCTTTGGATAGAAGTTAATTAATTGAGCATTATCTCACTGTGTTTGTTTCCCGCCACCGCAAAACTACATTTACCGGTGAAGACACAGAGTTGGGAAACAATTCCCCTTTGATGACGACCCTCGCAAACGATTTAAGGACCATGATTTTCGGATATGCACCTGGAATGTCCTGTATCTCTATAGGCCTGGTGCTGCTGGTTGATATCCTCGAAATTATTCAAAGCTGTTATCACCACAAGCTACTCAAAAAAGGCATTCCTGGTTAGTAAGAAACTACGAGGCCTCTTCACCAGTTTCATACCTGTGGACTTCATCATTAGCCTGATTTGTGCACACGCCCCGACGAAAGTCGCAGACGATGCGGCCAAAGATGAATTTAACGAGCATCTTGAACCGCTCTACGAGCGCTGCCCCAATCATGATGTGATCGTGAAATCATGCTTGGCGATTTCAACGCGAAAATTGCGAAGGAAGGAATCTTTTGCCCAACAATCGGAAAATTTAGCCTTCACGACGCTACCTCCAGCAATGGAGAGAGGCTAATCGTAACATGGTAATTAGTAGCACCAGGTAATTAGTAGCACCAGATTTCCACACCGAGACATACACAAGGCTACTTGGTGCAGTCTCGATCAAAACACACGTAACCAAATTGATCATGTTGTGGTCGACGGAAGGCACGCATCGAGCGTGTTGCATATGCGAACAGTACGAGGCCCCAACGTCGACTCGGACCACTAGCTTGTGGCAGCCACTAGCTTGTGGCAGCGGAATGCACCATGCTAAGCCTGGTGCATTCCGCACGTCCCAACACTCAACGAAAGCTAGACGTCGGTAAGCTGCAATCACAACAGACCGCCGAAGCCTTTTCAGCCAGACTCTTCCAACTGTTCCGGGAGTCCTTCCCGGCTTCTGAAGATAGAGGTGCGCAGCGGAGACATATCTCCCACTCCATGGATATGACGGAAACCTGAACTTGATTGGTGGACGGCGTCAGAGAGGACGTCCAAGCTTAAGATGGCAAGTTCAGCTCTACGATGACCTAAAGAAGCTTCGGATTTTTTGTTATGTCCTCAATCGACTCATGACGCGTTCCAAGGAGCGGATATTTAAGTTTCGGAAACAGGATGCCAAATTTGGTGAATACGATACTTGTGCGATGATTTTTGTTTCTTGTTTGGCCAAAAACTGCGTCACAATCAAGCTGGAATGTAACGGTGCATTGTCGTGATGAAAAAACCATGAATTGTCTGCCCACAAATCCGGCCGTTTACGATGAATTGCTTCACGTAGACGCTTCAAAAGGGCCAAGTATTAAAGAGTCTATACTGTGAGTTTAGTTTGTGTTTCTCTGAATGGAGAACTCTTCTCTTAGACGTCTGCCTACGGACGTATAGACGGAAAAAATATCACACTAAAATTTTGTATACCACTCACACATGGTATTATCAGTTTGTCAGAAAGTTTGTAACGCATTAAAGTAGTCCCGTACAAACCTACTCACCGTTTTTATATGAATATTTATTTTTGATGTTAATTAAGTTATGTATACACCAAATTATACACAATATATTACGTATATCTTATGTTAATCTTAATAATCCAAATCGGAGTATAGCTCCCATTGAATAACATCAGCTGTTCACAATAAAATTAATTCACAATAAAGCTACATTTTGCTATACTGTTTTCTTGTAGTTAAATATGAAAGTATTTCCAATTTAAACTAAAACAAGTAATTCGAGTATTGAAATAACTTCACTTAAAATTTCGAATCGCTTCTCACCTCTTTTATGTGCAGTGAGTTTGCACAAATGTTTCTGCCATAAAACTAGGTTAACCGCCAAAATTAAATTATGAAATTAATTTATGAATGTGCAATAAACAGTCTTCGAGTCTTAAAGAGTTATTCAATTCGTGTTACTTGTGAGAAAATAGTAAGCAAAAATGTGTAAAAAATGCATATACTTAGGAATTGAGATTAGCTTCATTTTAAAGAAGAAAGTAAGTTTATCACCTTTTATCAGCGAATTGACATTTTTTTTGTCGTAGTACGGTGCTTTCTTTAATTTAAGTTAATGATTGTAATTAAATTAAAAAGTTTTATTTGTTAGAAATTATAAAAGCTTAAATAAACTTATTCCCTCTTGTTATATATTTCGATTCGAAAAAGGAAGGATTTTGCGATTTGATTTCATTGAAAATTGGTACTATGAAATTAATATTCTTAACTTGAAATGAAATCAAGTCGTAAAATCCTTCTGAAAATATGGAAACCGATTCCGAACAATTTATTAGTATCGAAATCTAGAACAGGGAGAATACTTTTTTCTATAGCTCAATGTTGAGATCGATGAAAATTTTAGTTACCGAAAAAACTTCATATAAAAAAATACGACACGAAAAGTTTTTCATCGAGTACTCAGATAGCAAAAATGTTTTATACCGAAAATATTGAGTGTGACCTTTTGCATTTCCATCAGAAAAAAAACCAAAGAATAATTAATATGTGTGGACTTTTTACCTAATAAATACTTGATTTTAGTATTTCATGTTGATTTGCGAACACTGCTTGTTGTTTGTTTGAAATAGCAGTAATACTCGTAATGTACAATTTTCATCGATTTCAGTATTGAACGTATGCAATAAATTAACAAAATATAAGAAAAGAAAAAACAAAAACAATTTTTGAATACTAATTGGTACAATAAGAAAACAACAACAAAGCACAACATCAAATCAACAAAATAATAATATAATAACAACAACAACAACATATACAAATCAATGTCTGTGCCTTTGAAGATATGTTGATAGATATGTATAATACAAAACAAAAAACATATATGTAGATACAGATACATAGATAAATAGAAACAGAAATTATGACAGATTTCATGTTGATTGCTTACCCTGGGCACAGTGATATTTATTAGACCCCAACAGATTTTTTTCAGGCCCCATGGTATCTTTATAATTGATATAGCATAAAATGTGATTTTTTTTTTCAAGTATTTCAAGTTGTACGGCGTGAATAACGATTTCGTTCGATTTTAAATTAATCATATATATATTTTTTTTGTTTGTGTTTGTTTATATTTTCGTATTCCAAATTTCAAATGTGTTCAGTGATTGATTTTGTCGATATGTCAACACATATAGACACATAAAGTGCATCACAGTTGATGTTTACAATTTCATTGTGTGTGACAAATTGATACAAGAGATTAGAGTGGAAATTTTGAATATAAACATTTTTTTTTTGTGTGTAATGTGTTTGAGAAATTGTGCGAAAAAAAAAATATATATGAAATTAAAATTTGTTTCAATTATTAATCAATTAATATGTTTAAAAAGTTAAATTAAGGAAATAAATTATATTTAATTAAAAGAAATTGAGAAAGAGATTGCGCATGGTTTGAATAAAGTGTGCAAAGCATATTAAAAAAAAAACGTATAGTAGTTTAAGAGATATAGAGATAGAGATAGAGAGGGAGAGATAGATAAAGAGAGATAATAATTTAAAAAAACATATAATTTTCATCATATTTCTGCGATTTTTGAGACTAAAAAAATATGAATTCTAGTTGGATTTGTATTTAATAATTTATGAAAGTTTTGCAATTGACTGACTAACTACCAAACCACTTTTCATACTTTTCATATATTGTACATAAAAATAGAAACATTTTTCAATAAATACTTAATGTTTTCGGTCGTTGGTTTTTATAATTAATGTTAATAACAATGGAAACAGCATATTTGTATAAGCCACCCAACAATTTTAAACACTTCTAAACACTTTCTAACACTAAAACTTTTTCTTCGCAACTACAATAAAATCGTAAGCCTTAAAGTATGCAATACTGAAAAACTAATCTATATATGTATATAAAAATGGATCGCCGTTTGTTGTCTCGCTAAAGGCCTGTTGTGGCATACAACAGAAACTGAAACTGAATTCAGTACATTAGCAACTGAAACTGAAGCTGAAACTAAAACAGAATTTTAGAATTATGTCTTCCGCAGCAACAGAAACTGAATTCAGTACATCAGCAACTGAAAGAAGTACTTTTGACTTCTTTCTGTTACTGAATGACAGAAAATCTGCTGTTTTGCCATTCACTATTTGCAACACTCGCATTAGCAACACGAGTTTTTCGAGTTGTTGTTGTTGTTTTTTGTTAGTTTCAGTTCAGTTTATGCGGCAACCCACCACTAAAACTGCAACTGAATAAATGTACAACAGAAACGGAAAATCAGTTTCAGTTTCGTTTCAGTTTCTGTTGTATGCGACAACAGGCCTTAAAGCTCAAAAACGGCTTGATCGATTTGAAAAAAATTTTTTTTTGTTTTGTTCGTTATAATTAACAGATGATTTAAAAGAAAAACAAAAAGTCATTTTGTATTGAAAATGACGGTACACTTCGCGATTGTTTATTTTGATCTGACATCTATCACTGACTGTGTGTTATCTGTCATCTGTCTACATATACTATTTCAGTGACTGATATCTGTCATCTATCACTATATATGTATATAAGTTTTACTTTTATTCGTACAAATGTTCCAAAATTGAATGAGCAACAAATGATTGCATACGATTCTTTGATAGACGCTGTGAACAATGGAACTGATTTGGAATTCACTTCCTCGATGCTCCCGGAGAAACTGGAAAAACGTTCCTAATTTTATTGCTTTTGGCCAGGATCAGATCACAAAGTGAAGTTGCCCTAGCATTGGCTTCATCTGAAGTAGCTGAGACTTTGTTAGAAGGCGGACGAACTGCACATTCTGCCTTGAAATTGCCACTAAACATGCAAGTCAACGAAGCACCAACTTGCAACATCGCCATAAACAGCGCAATGGCCCACAAGAGGTCACTGGAGGCACTGGACAGAACGCTGAAACATCTTTGTGACAACCAAAACATTTTTGGCGGAGCCATGATTCTGTTGTCCGGTGATTTTCGACAGACTTTTTTAGTTATTCCCCGATCAACTGTAGCTGATTAACTAAACACGTGCTAGGTGCCTCACAGCTACAATAGTAACTTGAAATTTAATAACTCGCAATCATTGAAACGCAGTGTTAAAAAAAACCAAACTGAGTTCAGTTTTTTTTCTCGAATTATTTGTTATAATTTTATAGTAAGCCTTGATTTTCCTTAAAAATGTATTTGAATTTATGAATTTTAGCTGACGCAAGTTCTTTGTACATTGGAATATATAGTATTCTTCTTAATGCGAAAGAAGGAATAATGAACAACATTCTTGTTTGCACAGCAACAAGAGCGGCTGCTAATGGACGTGTTTCAAGGTTTGCCACTACCTATCATCAGTTACCTTTGCCATACATTGTATAAGATTGCTTTTATATCATGCTTAATTGAAAAGCGTCTTGTGTATCCCACAAAAGGGATAGACTTTATATGTTATACCGTGTACTTTCAAAGTATGTTCTGTTGCATTCTTGAAAATACGGCTCATTCTGTAATTCTTCTGTGTATTGTTGCTGCATTATATCTTACTAGTTAGTACCTGGCGCGTTGCTGCCCTTCTCCCTGACCCACTTCTCCACTTCGCCCTTCTTCATGACTCCTCGCGTAATAAAATTGTTCATACAAAAATGCTAAAATCGCGTTTAAAAAATAGGGGTAGGGGGTAGGAGGGTGAAAAATACTTAACGACCTACTCTTATATGTATATATTGTAAACATAAATGTTCGTATGTAGGGTCATACATTGTCTTAGGGTTAAGCATGAATATTGTATTTGGGTTAATATAACCGATAAACCGATAAGATGGTAACCGATCGAGAATGATTAGAACGGCAAACACATGAACGCTAGACGATTTTGTAGCTATCAGCTTTTTGTCGTCTACTCATGTTTGCGCTGTGCTTGTTTTAAACTAATTAAATAAATGCGTCAATTTAAATTATAGCCTTCATAAATTATTATAGCCTATGTATTGTTCTGATATATGAGCTATATTATTGTAAAGTTTCATTAAAATCCATTCAGTAGTTTTCACGTGATGGAGTAACAAACATTCACACATCCACACATCTGCACATCCACACATCCATACAAACTTTCGCGTTTATAATATTAGTAAGATAAACTGCTCCAATGACTATTAGCGACTGCTACTCGAGATTATGTTAATTTTGGGGTTCTTGTCATTAATTGTTAGACAATCAAAGACGAATGTTTTATGAACATCGATATCTCGGACACTATAAAAGATAGAGTTACCATATATAGAATTTCAGATTCGCTTGATAAATACGCAGATCAACATTGACATTGACGTAATGAATCGATGAAACCATGTACGTCTGTCTGTCTGGTAGCTTTTGCACATTTTATTTAAAAAAAAAAAACTTATTAAATATCCATAATATCTTACGTTTTGGGGTAGACCCCATACAAGCCACCAGCTAAGTTCGTATTTTTTGTATGAAAAACTTATTTACTGAAGGCAATATCAACTTAAAATTTGATATGGTGACTTCTTAAGGACGGAAGTGTGTGGCTTGCGCATTTTTCAGTGTTGCTCTTGTTTAATTCTTAGGTTTACAAACATATATTGTATATATTTTTTTGTTTGTTATACTACGCATTAAGGGTTTAGTTTCACCCTAGCTTTTATTTATGTGGTTTGACCTTAAAACCAGATTCCAAACATATTATGAATTCTCCAAGCAATATCAGATATATTTGCTAGTACCCATATAAAAATTAATTCCCTCTAAACATACAAACATACATAGTTTCGCATACATACACATTGGAATAATATCATAAAATCAAGCAGTTACATTTATAAGAATCAACTAAGAACAAAAAGTCCAACAATGTACAAAACAAAGAAAACAAGCACCAACTCAGCCACATCGTTAACACGAATGTGCTACTACGAAGTAACAAGCTGCTACTTATAGTTATGGTATCCACTAAATGCCAATAAGAACAGTCGATGTGTGAATATAATTCTACGATATACTCGTACATATAGATCTGCAAAACAGCAGTTTTATAAGCTCCACAGAAATCGACACTTAAACAACCGACTGTAGAATAAGTAGATACTAAATACATACATATGTATATACCTACAATAAGCGCGAACTAGTTAAGTTCTTTCCAATACACAAGCCGTCTGCCATTTGTTTTAACAAGTTCCTGGTGCTGTTGTGTAGTAGTATCCTGTGTGTGCTTGTATCCAGTGCGTGTGTTTACTGTGTGTATCTGAGTATTTTTTTGCGCGCTGGTTTCTGTGAATTGTAGCGTGAATAAGGCACACAGAATATGAAAGCTGCATTTACTTTTCATTATACGTTTGTTTAATTTGAAAATATTTGAAATAACTTTTGAGAAAAGTTACTTTGCCTTTTTTATTTGTTTGTTTTTTTAATGTTTTTTATGTTTTGTTTTGAGTATAAAATGGTTGGTAGTGAACGATTGTGTACACTGTGAAGCTACATAAGACGAAAGTAAACCTAATACATTTTGTAATGATGTTGCAATGTGCTAGTAAATATGGTACTCACTTAAGGTCAGACATATTTTACATAAATCTGCAGAGAATGTTTTGGCCTAATTTTAGTGTGGACCAATAGTTTTAGGTTTTAGCAAGATTCACCACAAATACAGCATTATTATTTTGTATTTAGCTATGCCGGCTGTCCGTCCGCCCGTCCGTCCGTCAGTTCAGTTAGTCTGTCCCTCTGCCCGTCTATCAGAATGTATGAGACAACAGATCTCAATAACTATAAGAGCAATTTTGTGGATGCCACGCCCATAATACAGTCATTTGACCCGTATATACACTTTTCAAGGCCGCATAAGAAAAAAATTGTTTTCTGTTTTGTTTAATAAATTTATTTATGTTTAATTTTTATTTTTCTTTTTAAATTAATTTCGTGAAAGCACGACTTCTCCATTTTTACTTGTTTTATTGGATCTTGGATTTACCATTTTTTATTGGATCTTGGTCTGCTTGGTCTGCGATCAAAAATTTGTATATTAGAATTATTTCTTGTTGGGAAAAATATGTCAATGCCAAAAATGGCTAAAAATCCTTTCGACATTTTTCATTCAATGAAAACGACTTGGGTAACGTAAGACAGCCAATTTAAACACCTTTCCAATGATACACCTCGATCGGGTTTGCCGCTCAGACTGGTCGCTTCTTTAAATAAAATAAGTATAACACAAGCGTACTAAGAGTATTTACAATAACAATCTACGCGAAAAAATGAATTTAAATCGTGAACATTTTCGTGCGATAGTTTATCTCAGAAAGATTGTATTGATGAACTTAATTTGTTATTTGATGCAGCATCAAAGACCAGTATTGGAGGGGAGGGGGTTGAAGTCACAGCCATTGATAAATGATAAATTTTATGGTGATATTGGCCGCAATAAAACAAGCCTCCGGTTTCTTTCACTGCAGTGGAAAATGTAATGTTTCTAGTATTTTCTTGGGTTTTTTTTATATCCCATCCTATCTAGAAAATGATATCACAACACTGCTCTTTCAGCATACCATTGCGGTTTTATGTAGTATTGCCTTAGTCATTATAAGTTGCAGTGAAGATATGGCACTTGATCAATCCTGACAAGCACACACTATGTGAGAAATATAGGATCCAGTCAATTTTTGTTGTTACTTCTGCTGTTACCATTCCATTCATTCATTTAGCCAAGCGGCTATTAAAGCATTATCCTCTAGGAAGTTATCCTCGAAACTGATCAGAAGGGAATCGAAGGCAACGAAATTGCTGATGAACTAGCCAGGACTGGGTCCGCAACTTCTTTCATAGGACCAGAGCCTTTTTGCGGACTTAGCTGGGTTAAGTCAAAATCTTTCATAGTAGATCGGTTTAAACGCACTGCCTCCCGGTACTGGATACAATATCCTGGTCTACGGCAGGCCAAGCTACTAACCCATCCTATATACCCTAAAACCAACGCATATCTTAATAGATCTGAACTGAGTTTGCTTTTGGGCTACCTCTCCTGCCATAATCCACTGAGATATCACTTAAACAAACTAGGTCTCTCCTCAGAAACAGAGTGCAGACTTTGCCTTGAGGATGGCGAAACTAGTTTACATCTGCTATGCGACTGCCCGGCCTTGGGCAGGCTCAGAATTGTACAGATGAACAAACCTTTTATTACATCTGATGAGATCAGAAACACCTCGTCTAAGGACATTCTCCGTTTCATTAAAGAGACGCAGAAGATCCTAGATAAATTAACTTAACCATATCCGGGCTAGGGTACAAAAGACAACACCTTATGTCGCAGTGCCTGTTTCCGTTAGAATGGCCCTTAAACGTTTTAGCTCTGGCACTGAGTCTTAGGTAGTGTTAATGGCTGATTGAGCCTGTTTCGTTCTGACAGCTTGTTTGTCATGCGGCTCCGGCCCAGACACTACGTCATGCACTGGTTATGGTTATGGTTACTTCTGTTGTTACGGGAGCCTAATAATTGAGACTATATGCAACTCTCTCTCTCTCCCCTAATGTTTTTTATGCCATTTTAAGCAAATACTCTCCAGAAAATGGCAACAAAAAGAAGATATTCCAGAAACTGATGGCGGTTTCCTGAAGTATGGAATAAGTCCCAAAGAATTGTACTACTTGATATATTATACAAATCAGGTGACTACCGAAAATACCATGTTCCCGCCTCAACTCCCAAGATCTTTGTAAGGAGCGCATATCCTGCTACGGGAGCAACATTATTCCGACTATCTCCCACATTAACGAATGATTTCTTGTTCCTTCATTTTAAGTCAATCCTTTGCAGAAAAGTTATTGTAAGATATTTACATCAAGTGGTTTATTTTTTTATTAAGTCCACTAAAGTTAAATAAGTTGAAACTATTCTGCTGAATACGCGTATATTGAACTATTCGGCAATTTTAATTATCACAGCAGAATCATAAATTCATAAATTCATAGATCACGTTTTGCATAATTTATGCAATGTGACATACCAAAAATCTTCATCGATAAAATATGCAGTAGGTCAATAAACAAACGTGCCAGGAAGCTATTTCGCATGCCATGCACGCATCCGTTGCGGTTCTAGTGCATAACGAGCAAGTTGGGTTTGTCCTAGATAGAGCAAACTGTGCAACACTATATGTAGCGCAAATTTTCGCTACCATACGGAAAATTGGGTTAAAAAATAGTTCAGCTAATTTCTCGCTCTATTCTGCGAATACATTCTGAAAACTTTGCTGTTTCTCTATGGCTGCCGTTTCCTAGAAAATTGGTATTGATAGCTATGAATGTTTATTAGATGTCTAAGAAAAAAAAACTATAAAATAACTGCTGTCGCCGCAGGCAAGGTTGATGGATGGATGGATGGATGCATGGGTGCGTGAATGCATTAATGAATGGCTGCCTGCACGAGTTCACTGTGCATCATGGCAACATAAAATATCAAATTGCATTATGTGAAACTATTACACAAATGCTCCTGTTACCTCCATTTGCGACAACGATTAAAGTTAATGTCACGGCTGGTGTAGCATAAAATGTGCCATGTGATGCACAAAGTAAGAATAAAAAGGGTATGTGCGGGTATTTCTCCATGACAACTTTGCGTATACGCAATACACCCACCTACACTTGAAATCATACATGCGTGCTTAAGATTCATTAAAAGACCAGAGAAAATACGAAATAAGGCTGCAGTTAAGTATGCGCGACTACGAGATACCTTGTAGCCAGTCTTAATCATAGATTTGCCTGCAGTATATTATAATAACGTCTGATTTAGATCTAAATGGAATGTTTTATCGGGATTAACGCAAGTATCATGTTTCTTACTTAAGTAATAAAAAGTTGTTCATATCAAAAATGCGCGAAAGATTTTATAGTGGGGTTAGCATTTCAATACCATACCATTTCAATACGAAAAATATATACAAGTTTGGTGCCTCTATTATATTCGCCAAGATGGACTGAACGACGGATGGATAGAAGGACATGACTATATCGACTCAATTTACTCTATGAAGTCTTTTATGGTTATGGTTATGTACGACTCCAGAAACTTAATATTTCCTTTTACCCTACGGTTACAGGGTGTAAAAATATCGTTATTAGTGCACAGCAGCCATTGACGTCATTTTCAAATTCTTTGCTTTCAAATTATATGCTTTTAGGTTGAAGAAATGTTATCTTGCATCTTTGCACTAATGATTGTAATAATTGACTAAGAAGAATATGAAATAAAAGAGCTAAAAATAATATATTCGAGTGAAAATGTTGCATTTCAATAAATATTTTAAATAAATTTCTAGGAAAAGCTGAGTGAATTTTCTCCAATCGCAGTTTGAATTGGTAAAGAGTTTTCGTTGAATTCTGTGGGAAACAACTACCAATGCATTCAATTAGATTCCAAAAAATAATGAAAATGTTATTGTGAACAGTATAAAAAGAAAAAAAAGCGTGATCTGTGCGAATCATTCAGAGATCACGTTGTTCAAACATAAGAAAGGCTATATACACTTTGAATGAATGAGTGAATGAAATGTCAATTCATTTCACTATAAATGCACAGTTAACTGAAGCATTCACTCATTTGAATGCGTTGAAGGTTCGAATAAATTCAGTTGTAGGTCGCTTACGATATTAGCAGCCGAGCGCATTCTGCGCCTTAACTGATGTTCGGATGGTAGCTAGTTGCTTTTAAGTAGAGTAAACGAGATGGAAAGAGATATTGAAAGAGATAAAACAGATTTTGAAACGAAGCGGCTCGTAGCTTTTTTCTAAAATAACCCTTAAAAAAGAGATGCGCGACAATAAAGTTGGCGTTTTGTGTGTGGATTGACTTAAAATATTACAAGAAACCATTCAATAGTGTGGCAGATAGTCGGAACTATTAGTCTCCCGTAACAGGATATGCGCTCCTTACAAAGATCTATCGAATTGAGACGGGAACATGATATTTTGGGTAGTCATCAGATTTGTATATATTCTAGTGCCAACAATTGCTGATTTCAGCGCCCATTCCAAAAACCCATTCATGTATATACCACACTATCCTTCCCAGGATTGGTCAAGTGTCATATCTTCCCTACAATTCTTTGGGACTAATTCCAGACCACAGGAAACCGCAGTCAGTTATTGGAATATGCTCTTTTTGGTGCCACGAAACAATCGCAGAGAATCGGTAATAGTCTCACTCAACGAGCTTCCGTAACAGAACATGTGTTCATTACAATAATCTTGAAAATAGAGGCCGGCAGATGGTATTTCAGGTAGCCATCAGTTTTGTATATATGTATTCCATTCTCTATTTCGATTCAAAAAATCCATTAGAACATATGTATCCACAAATATCCTTCCCAGGATTGATCAATTGGCATATATTTACGACGAATCTTTGGGACTTAAACTATACTGTAGGAAATCTTTTCAAATATACTGTTGATAGTGGGTGTTTACTAGTTATACTTGAGTAGAAAGTAAATAATATACAATGACTTATTATATTCTAAAATTTAATTTTACATACTCTGCATAACCAAATTTCAACAAGCCTACTTCTTTTAAAATGCCACATTTTCACTGCAAGAAACAAGCAAACAGAGAGAAACAGACACACTAACATGAAGCTTATTCATAAAATTCGAAGCTGTCGCATTCATTCATTCATTCATTCATAAGCATTCAAACATCAAAAATTCACAAGCTTCGAATGAATTAGGATGAATGTGAACTTTTGAAACTAATTCATTCAATTCACATTCATTAGAAGAATGTGCACTTGCATTCAAATTCATTTTTGTGTGAATGTGTCATTTGCCGTTTTGAACGCATTCATGCAAGGCTCTATTACATACATTGGCTTAGTATACCTTTGGCCAGACCAGTCATGAGTTCACGATTTCGAAACACTCAGCCGCATTTAATGCTCTAATGCAGTCATGGCTCACGTGGAGGATGTACGCGCATTGTGAATTTTATGTGTTGTGAGAAATAGGTGACCAATACTAAATGAAATATAAGTACCTACTTATATATTCGTTGAATTTGATTTTTGGCGAACCACAATGCTTAGTGTGTAATCGCAAAGTTGCACGCTATTCTTGGTTTTATGCTGGGAGGATAACAAAATAACAAACATAAGTTTTTGCATTATATTCCATTAAATTCAGTCATATATCTTACAGAATTTCACTTCTTTAATGAATGACATTATGTTCGTAACAAATTAGAACGTTTAAGTATTAAGTACAATAGTACGTTTAAGCATTAATCGTAAAAATGTATGTACAATGTGATACATTTTTAATTTATATAATAAATATCTCTTAACTTTACACTTGATCAGCACGCGAATCAGACGTATCTAAAAATCCAAGTTTGGAGGTTATAGTATCTTTTATAGTCTCTGAGATCTCGTTGTTCAAATATACGCGAAGGACGAACGGACAGACGGACGGACATAGCTATGTCGACTCGAAATTTGATGCTGATCGAGAATATTGTACTTTAAGGAAACTATCACGCCTCCTTCTGCCTGTTAAATACATTTGCACACACTTATTATGCCCTTGGCCCTCCAGGGCAAGGTATAAAAATATATTATTAAATTAAATCCGAAAAAAAAAATATTTTCGGGTGGTTTAGCTTGAAAAAACGTAAATGTTAAGGATATATAGCTCTATTGTGGGCGTGTCATCCAAAATTGTGTGAGGTCTGCCACGCCTCCTTCTGCCTGTTACATACATTTACACAAACTTAGCATGCACTTGGCCCACCAGGGCAGGGTATAGAGTGTTCGCATAGCATAGCATACCAAAACAAATATCAGCTGTTTGTACACAAAATAATTGAAGAGAGATAAATGCTATATGTACTTACTATCTTATAAACAATTGTACACACACATACATGGTATCTCACTATTGCCACTACAAATCCCATATTATTGAAAACAGAGAGCAACTATAAAAAAAGCGCACGATAAGTTAACACGGAGCACACAGATCAATTAAGAAGAGTACTCCGCGTACTTACTCATTTCACGTGAGAGAGAACGAGTAAGCTGGAAATGGAAATGGAAATGAGAACGAAAATGGGTGCTGAAAACAGTGATACAACGAGCATCAAATTACGAGGGCAGTTCTATAAGACATGCGAAATAAGTTATGTATAAAATATTAAAATACATATTTATGAATTTGATTTTAAATCGATTTAGTTACTATGAAAAGTCCAGACCTTCCAGCTGGTAGATAACATAATTGCATGAACATGATTATAATGATTTGACTATAGAAACATTTGTTTTTATTTGTCATATATCAATAGTCATAGTAAGTTTTATTCATTTAAAAAATATCTGTTTTGATGTGTGTATTTTACAAACTCAAAGAAAACGTTTTCATAGCAATGACTTTAACATTTCTTGCCATTAGTTAACTGATCATCAACAGGCTCTTCGATTGGTTACCAATATGTTTTTAATCGTATTAGTAACCAAGCCAACCAGCACATCGAAATTAAACTTGATATAAATTTTAACAAAATAAAGTATTTTAATTTGGATTTTTTTTTCTCAAATTTATTAATAAACGCAAATACGAATCAATTATAATACTTAATATAGATATACAATACTTAGAGGTGATTTGACACATTTTATGGTTTGCAGCACTCACTTGACTAGAGTTTTTATGCGTTCTTGCATTAACCGATTTACAGTGGGAAAAAAATGAGAAGTTTAATAGTCTCTGAATCAAAACACTATTAGTATTTATATATGTAAGAACATTGATAAGTTAAGTAAACCAACAGCAACATAACTTGAAAAAAATGGCTCGAGGAAATAGCATACAAATATTATTTTTTTTTTTCAACATGTTGTAGAATAAAATAACTTAATCAACCTGATTTTCAGGAAATAAAGGCTTCATAGACTACAGATGTTTAAGGCGGTGAGTCGTGAATCAGTTATTTTTAATGGCATGGTCAGACGGTCTTATATTTTCGGTCTTATATTGTATTTCATGCAACTGTCAAAATATCACAAAAAAATATTATTGTACTTTGTGGTCAAAAGAGTAGAGTTTGTAATGGATAAAACCGTGAAAAATTTTACTATACATATTAGCAATTTATGCAGCTAATAAAAAAATTCAAATAACAAAGCAAAAAGCTGAAGCATTTTGTGTCGGAAATGGTTGTTGCGACAAACAAGTGCAGAGAAAGAAATTAAAAAGCTTATGTTTACTTTTTGCATGTTTAAAAACACTGATTACTACTTTTTGCAACACTTTACAACACTGTTAACAAAATGACACTGAAATCTTACACGAAATAGAAACGGAGTTATGTATATTTTTGTATATGTATATTTTTTCATGGTCATACGAGATGGCGCGACTGTCATTGACAATCTGACATGTAAATATAAGACCGTGTGACAAGGCCATAAATAATATGTATAAATTGATTTTTTGAATCATATATCCTTTTTATAACAATTACAAACTATACACGTAACTGAAGTGTCCGTGTTTGAGGCATTCATTTCAATCAAACGGCCTAGGAAGACTTAATTATTTTAACTGACTTCTTGATCTACCCTCCGGTGAACAAAAACAACTATAATCAAATTACTTGTGGCATGCAATACAAAACGGCTTTGTTGTTTAAAAAAAAAAAGAAGTAGTATTGAATAATCAGATACTCATTTCACAATACTTTAACATACACATTTATTTAAAATAGGTGTATGTATCATTTCAAAATATTGTATGTACTTACAAATACCCAATTTGTTTCGTAATACATTTGTTTTATCTTTATATATTGCAATCGAAGAAAACAGCTGATAATTTAGAGTTAAAGTTCAGCAGACCCTTCAGATATTTTATAATTTTTCACTCGACAAAACTTTAACACTTGAATACACACAAGAGACGCTATTGCTTTGAGGCAGTTCATAAAGTTTATAAAAAGATCCGCGCAAAAGCATTTAATTAGCAAACTACTATTATTAATTAAAATCAAAAATTCAAGTACAAATGCATCGATCAGTCACAGTTTTTGACGTAAAGCGATGGAAGATTCTATAGAATATAGCGTCTATATAAGCAACACACATTTCGCGTATAAAGTCGCGATGTAGACTGAAAAGAGAGCGAACCAGCGCCGAAAGTATCAAAATCGAATGTGACATGAGCGCGTATCATAAAATGTTCGTAAAATCGAAGAAGACAAAAAAAAAAACAAAATCAGAAAGTCTATCTATCGGTAAAAACGAACTAAAACCAAAATATGTATGGGCAAAACTCTATCTGTACGAGCAGTTGACGGTGGGCAAGGAGAACGGCAACTGTGCGAATGTGTCAACGACAACAACTACGCCAATTAGAGCCGCAAATATAATTAAATATCGAATGAAGAAAAATAAACAAGTAAAAGTGTTGAGATACACGACTGTACGATATCTTACACTGTTGCATCTTCCAAGTTATATGGAAGGAACTAATAGTTATTCCTAACTTAGAAGAAAATTTAAGATAAATTAAGTACTTAATGAGTTTGCCATACGAATGAAATGTTTTTAACTCTAATAATCTATCTATAAAAAATGAAAGTAAGTACGTATATATGTATATATATATATATATATATATATATATATATATATATATATATATATATATGACCGTTATAGACAGGAGAACGGCTGGGCCGATTTGGCTAAAATTTTGGGAAAACCCTCCGGAAAAGTCGGAACATTCGAAAATGGCTTTTTTGTAAATTCGGAAATTTGTGGAAAACTAGAAAAATTTCCATTTTGCATGATTTCATGATTTTGAACGATGTAAAGGAAGAAAAATCTATGCAATGCTTAGAAATATACGAAAAATCGTAAAATTCGTTTAGTAAAAAAGACATTTTTTGAGATTTTCTGATGGAGCAGTTATCGAAATAAATAACAGTTGGCGCTGTGATGCGATCATCAATGTCTCAAAATGAAATGTTGTATACATGTTAATGGGATCGAAGGGGGCAGAGAAAAAGGGTAAAGTAAGGAGAGGTAGGGGAAAGGGGCAGAGGAATGGGGGCAGCGCAAGTGGAGGTTGGAGAAGGGGTGGAAGGGACAAGAAGAGGTGTAGGAGAATTGGAGGTAGAGTAAAAGAAGCATTTGGAAGGTTGGGAAGGTGGAAGGAGTGACAAGGGAAAGGGGAAAGGGGAGGCAAGGGGAAGGGCAGCAACGCGCCACGTACCATATATGTATATATAAAGAGCAGCGGGAAAAATAAAGACCACTTAAAAGGGCCGCGTACAACGTCGCGGGGCCCAGCTAGTCTGTAATAAGCAGTAGCCGGGCATGTGTACGGAAATAATATTGTATATTTAGAACACGTTTACAATTACGAAATCTCTTATACAGCCTTTTATTCTAGTAGCTTAATAAAATAAATAATTATATCGCAGTTCCATGTGTGTAGGGTATGCGAATAATATATGTACTTCGAAATTCATAAATACGAAGTACGAACAAACAGAGCACAGATCGCTCATGATAAGTCAAAGAGAAACCGAATGCATGCATGAGAGAAATAGAGGGGCATTCGGTGAGTTCTCTTGCAGCGCTTCGATTGTTTGCCAAAGAGTAACATTGAAGAGAAGATATGCGTATGCATTCTAGAGAGCTTAAGTGCATAGATACATTCTGTTGAAAAAAGTATCGCAAACTATGCCATAAGAAATTGTTTGACTAAACTGAGATAAATTTCGGAATATAGCAATACAAATCATTGACCTTTAATTTGTAAGTCGGAACTTCAATCATGCGTGTGCAGCCTGAAGCAATTGACTTCTCAGCCATCCATTTAAATAATATGAAATTTTTTTTTTATTAAATACATTAAATGCCTTCGTTTTCATCGATTTACAAAATATGGCGTTTTTAACAGTGGTAGCTATTTTTTATTGAAGAACGTAAAAGACATCTATTAAAATTGATCTGTCAAAGTGAAAACCATATTCATTATATTAAAAATGTCCGAGTTTGTGTTAAATATGTAGCATTTGCGGAAAACGTGTGAAAGGCTGTTCCAACTGCAGAATACGGAAAAGGATTTTGCATCGTATTGTGACTGACGACGAAAAATGGATCCCAAGCATAAAATTCACCAGATATTGTTCCTTGTGACTACCACTTCTTCCAATCGATGAATATTGGCGGAGTAGCACGGAATTTCAATGCTACCAGGAAGATGGGGAAAAAGTGGTAACTAGCGATTTTTAGAATAATATACATTGTACAATCTTCACTGTTTGTAAATTAAGCAAAACACGCGACGGAGATTCATGCATATATCAAATACATTATATAACTCTTTTTTCCCGGTAACTATGCGCGAATGTATGCAACAGGCAGAAGGAAACATAGCAAACCTAACCTAATAAAGAAAATATACTTTTCATCATCATCGGAAACTGAATCAATATAGCTATATCTATAAGTTAAGAAGTATGAAGCAGCAGATGTCAGATATTGTAAGAGCTAAATACTAAAGATCCGTATAAGTTTACAGGTTCAATTGGAAAAATATTATCGGATCGAAAACTGTCATAACTTTAAAAATTTCGTTATCATTTACATGATTTTTATACCATTCACACATAGTGCAAAATGGTATTATCAGTTTGTATTATCAGTTTTGAAACACATTAAAAGAGGCATCATAGACCCAATTAAGTAGACATATTCTTGATCAGCTCGTCGAGAAGAGTCGATCTAGCCATGTCCGTCTGTTCATCTGTCTGTCTGGTAGTTGTTACACATTTTCTGGGGACCAATTTTTATGATATCCAGTTGCAAATCGGCATCTAGACTTATTTTTATTGCAGTCAATTAGAGTACGCATATTGACACGCCCCGCACACCTTTTAGGGTAGCCCCATACAAACTATCCGCACACTTTTGACTTTTTGTAAGAAAATGGTTACTTCTTATGGACGGACGCTTTAAATATGAATCAGTGGGTTTAATCTCTCCACATTTAGTGGTAGCTCCCAAACATTTCCACCTCCCACTTTTGGATATTTGTACGAACAACTTTTTCGTTACAGGCAATATACACTTAACATTTAATATGGTGGCTTCTTATAGACGGACGCTTAACATAGGGACGTGTCCCAAACACATTTAGGAGTAGCCCTCATAAAAACTTAACACCCACGTTTAGGTCTTTAGGTCTTACAAATATTTTTTCGTGTAAATGATATTAAAGCTTCGGTTCCACCGAAGTTAACTTTTTTCCTTGTTGCTACAATCAAAGTAGAAATACTCCAAAAAAAGAATTTGATGTTCAATCGCACACACAATAACAATCTGAAAAGTAACAGGTGTACAACGAAGAAAACTCAAAGCGAATCGATTAAATTGTGTATAAAAGGAAACAAACTTTAAAATATTTATGTTATTAAATACATAACAAATGATAAAGTAAATAAATACAGAAATTCTTTTAACAAAAATTTATGCAGCAATAACTAAAACCGAAAATTTAACTTTCCTTTGGTCCAAAGAAAAGCAAAGTTGCAAATATGTACTTCAAACTTCATCTAAATACAGATTTTAAGCAGGCAAGGGAAACTCATCGCTCACCGATGAGGAAAATCAATTTAAAAAATCAAATAAAGTTCTATAGAAGCAAAGGCGACGACGATGAGCGAAAATTCGTAGAGCAATGTTTTATATGAAAAATGTACCGCGATGAATGTGATAAGCAAGTTGCTATATGTACACTATAAAAGCGACAAATGCGATAAAAACTGTTCACAAAGATACACACAAGCACACACACGCACACATTTACTCTTTTACACACAGATACTTTTAGTTCATTCACACAGTTAAACATAGAGAGTGAACAGATTAGCGTCTCTACTCTGTACAAATATTTACACATTAACTTATCTATTCGCCTACAATAGACAACATAAGTATCTATGTACATATTTACAAGTACTGATTCTAAAGTTTAATCAAGCAATTTATAACTGAGAAACATTTTCAATTTGTCATGAAATTTTTCCTGACAAATTGATCTCCAGGAGAGGTGACATAAATTGGTCTCCACGAAGTCCCGATTTAATCCCTATGGACTTTTTCCTGTGGGATTACGTCGCATCTAAAGTTTACGGCAACAAACCAACTTCCCTGGCACAATTAAAAGGAAAAATCCGTTACAAATTGGCAGCCATCACGGAGAATACCTGCCGAGCCGTCATAGGAAATTGTAGTGAAACAAATTCCCAAAGTGTGTATTTTAATACGTAATAAACATTTTTTCAATAAACTACTTACTTTTTTTTATCGATTTTTTAAATGTGAAAAAAACCATCTATGAGAGGCCACCATATCGAATTTCAAGTTATCCATACAAATGCATAAAAGTGAGCGTGGGTTTGTATGAAACTACCTCAAAAAGTAGGCGGATCGCGCCCATTTGTATATGTATACGTTTGTATGTAGGCTACCCCAAAAAAATTGGCGGGTCCCACCCATTAATGTATATGTGAAGCGCCCATCCACTAGAAGCTACCGTATCAATTATTAAGTTGATATTGACAGGAATAAAAATGTTTTTTTATATAAAAAGTCAAAAGTAGGCGGTGGGTTTGTATGAGAGCTACTCCAAAAATTTGGCGTGGCGGGTCTAATCTTGATACTCTATCAAACTGCAATAAAAAGAAATGTATGTGCAAAACTTCAACTGGATAACAGAAAATTGGTGCCCAAAAAATGCGCAACAACATACAGACAGACAGACCGACTCGTTTCGTCGAGCTGATCAAGAATATATACACTTTATGGAGTGTACGATGCCTCCTTTAAATCGTTACAAACTTTCAGACAAACTGATAATACCATTTCACACTATGTCTGAATGGTATAAAAACAAGAATAATAATTATTTATTAATTTCTAAACGATTTTGAAATAGATTTGTATTTATGAAGCACTATTTCAAAAGACAAATACATATTGGTTTAGAGATTTGAAGATTAGTAGTGTTTCAATCACGCAGAGCTTTCAAGCAGAGCAGGAGCAGAGAGAGTCACAGCAAGCTGTAGCTTCATAAAGTTTTATACAAATAATTTCTCAAACTAAAGTTTCATACAGTTTATCTGACATTGATTTAAATCCAGATATTATCTATGTAGATCATATTATGACAGTCAAGCAGTCACAAGAACTAAAAGTAATGCAAGATCCGCATCACTGAGAACTCCATGTCCATGGAAACCCACACGAATAAAACTAATGACGATATTAGTTCCAGCGTCTTAAAAAAATTTTTGTGCCTACTATCTGTTTATGCGTGTCCATAGCCACTTGTATGTTTGTTGAATGGGAGTAGGAATGGCAAATAAGTGAACACAAATTTTTCAATAAATTTTATATTAGTTACGAGGCTAATTTACTTCTCTCTGGATACGTAAATTAGCTGAATTTTAATATATAGACTTCTGTTTTCTTTTCACAGTGAGTGACAGTTTGGAGTTTTTTTTAGGGCTGGTGGTGTCATTGGGCTGTTTTCCTCCTTTTTTTTTTTTTTTTATTTGAATGCATTTGAAACCGTTTTAGTAAACGACGAGCGTTAAGTTGGAACATGCAATAATTGCTTTTTGAATCGAAATTCGAAATGCTGGGAATGTGGATACATTTTATTTCCAACAAGATATAGTTTATTATAATGCTCAATCGACGACTAATGTCTACAAAGACATGGTGCTGTTGTTATTCATGAGAAAGAGGATCCATTTTGGGAAAACGTAGTGGCAAATTTTCGGTCGTCAATAGGCAGATATTGTAAAATTCTTATTTTATTTTGGAAAAAATATAAAAAATTAAAATAATTCTCTGGAACGATAACCACATGGCATGACATGAAATACCAAATTGGAATATCATTTCCAACTGTTTCCATTTAGCGATTTCTGACATGGTGCCACTTTTTTTTTTTAACTTCCTTAACTATTAGTTCAGCTCTTGTATATTTATGTGAACACAAAAAAACATTGCCTACTTTTAGGCAGCACATTAATTTAACGCGCTGTGAGCATATTAACTCGCTACCGCACGCAGAAGTGAGTGTGGCAAGTGGCTTTTTTAACATGTTGCTTCCATGTCATTAAACGTTTTTATGTCTACGTAATGTTTTTTCTATTTCAAGTATCTACTACCACCACCAATATTATCACTAATACCTACAACAACAACTTAAACTACATATATTTCCCTTAAAAATAGACTAAATAAATCAAGTGGAAATTGAGCTAAAATTTTCACTTGCATACTTTCAAGCAAACAAGGCTCAACAAAACAATTCCAGTGATTAGAACTGACGCAAGAAAAAAATGTAAATATGAACTAAGTAAAACTTGAGCGCAAATTGGAGTTAAGCAAAACTAGTTCAAAATGTTCTTCATTTATCATACAGTCTGATAAGAGAAAGAGAAATCGTAATTAAGAAAGAGAAAGAAAGAAAAAAAAGTTGTAATTGAAACTACAGTTCATGCGCTACAATAAATTTGAAACGTTCCGTAAAAGTTTTACTCAATTCAATACTAAAAGTTAAGCAACGCAAAAAACTAACAAACTACTATATAATACAACTGCGCGATAGCCCAAAACTAAGCTAACTTGAAAATAATTGAAGTTTAGATAGAAAATGGAAAAATAAGTAAGATAAATTAGATAATGATACGAGTAGAAATAAAAAATGTTAATTGCAGGCTTCCAATTTGTACACTTAAAAAGGCGTACGTTCGAAAATGTTGGTACATGTTGTTAAGGATGCGCTGATACTTAGAAGCCTCGAAATATTGTCTCATAACCAATTATTTAAAAAGCATCGAGTGATCAGCAGACATTTAAAAATTTACGAGTACAAATACATGTGTAACTACAATTTAGCAAACAAGGATACTACCTTTTCCCACTTTATCAATTACTGATCAAACAGACAACAAGAAAGGATGCTGCAGTCGAGTGTGCTTCGAGATACCCTGCACATTGTCTAAGGCTCCTTATTTGAAAAATAGACTTGTATGCTGGCTACAATATATAGTGATCTGATCTGGTCAGGCGATATATTTCATTAATATTAACGTAAGATCCACCAATGTTGATGTTGTTTGCTTAATTAACAACAAAAACAAAGAAAAAGAACAAAAAAATTTTAGTTTGAAAGATTTTTGGGTAAAAACTGGAGTATTTTAACATTTCGGCCTGTATCTCCGGAACTAGCAGAACTACGACAAATGTAGCCATAGACAAAATTAAAGTAAATTTTACTTGCAAGTTAAAAACTAGCTGATCCTAAGTCATAGGAGTGATAGTTTCAGTGATATAAGGACGGGACAACGGGTTCTTCGAACAAAATTTACAAAAACCAGAGATCTATCTTTATTATCCCCTCCTTTGGAAGGCCAAGGCTATACTAGGTTTGTGCAAATGTATGTACAGGCAGAAAGAGGCGTGGCAGACGCCCGTACAGCATATACATATATGCACTTGAAAAGCATCTAAACTCGAGTCGATATAGCCATGTCCGTCTATCGGGGCTTCGTTCGTATGTTTCCGAACCACCAATGTTTAAAAACGAAACCAATTGTCCAATATTTAGTTCTTGCAGTTGGATAGCATTTCCGGCCATACATTATATGGTATGACTCACTTAACATATCCAGTATTCTATTATATCGCCACAGAAGCTTTACATACAATCATATACAAAAAATGTTCCCACTGGCTGGTTCCAGATGCACAGGAATCACTGAGACTATGGAGAATTCACTTCTCTAACCTAAGTGCGGCGATGAAGAGAATAATACCGCCGATGGAGAAGCATACCTAGAACCACCAATTGATGATGGCTCGCTTGTAGAGCCATCGGATTATAACGAGGTGGACTCAGTAATTAGAAAGCTGAAGAATAACAAACTCCGAAGAGCTGCCAGCTGAGTTATTCAAGACCGGTGGCGAAGAGTTGGTAAGGAGTATGCACCAACTCTTATGCAAAATATGTCTGTCTGCGCGAACTACCGGGGAATAAGTCTCCTTCCAATAGTATACAAAATTCTATCCTACGTACTGTGTAAACGGCTGGAGCCATACACGAATGCACTGATAGGCCAGTATCTGTGTAACTTCAGACCAAAGAGGTCGACCAGTGACCAAATTTTCACGTTACGCCAAATCTTAGAAAAAACCCATGAGTACAATTCAGCGCCCTATCTGAACTTGGTAGGACAAGACGAAGTACATGATGTCCACTCGCAGACCATCAGCGCGTCTTGGACGGTCTGTGCGTATGGAGAATTTCTACTTCAATGTTGTAAAAAACTTAGTCTATCTGGGAACAGAAATTACCAGCGAACACAAGAGTTAGCCGAAAGATTAGACGAAGAATCACGCTTGCTAATCGCTGCTACTTTGGGCTCAGAAAGCAAATTATAAGTAGAGCCCTCTCTCGACCTACGAAGATAGAAATCTATAAGACAATGATAATCCCGGTTCTGCTGTATGGCGCAGAAGCTTGGACCCTGACATCAACGGATACAGTGTCTTTAGGAGTGTTCGAGAGAAAGATTCTTCGTAGAATTTTTTGACCCCGTAGAGTTGGCGTCGAGTTTAGGACCCGTATGAACCATGAGCTATATGAGCTGTATGATGAGGTTGACATAGTCCAGCGCATTAAATTCCAGCGGCTGCACTGGGCTGGTCACCTCATCCGTATGAACCAATAACCTCCAGCACTAAAGGTTTACGACGGAAACCTGAACTTGATTGGTGGACGGCGTCAATGAGAACGTCCGAGCTTAAGATGGCAAGATCAGGTCTATGATGACCTGAAGCAGCTGCGGATAGCCAGCGACTGGCGCCGACGCGCACTAAACTACACCGAATGGTGCGCTTTTCTAAATGCGGCCTTGACCGATAGACGGTTGTAGAGCCACCTAAGTAAGTAAGTAAGTAAGTAAGTAAGTTGCCACTGGCGGGAAATTCGCATTTGCTTCTAATCCAGCGCTAAAAAAGAACTTAAAAAAATGTTGGAAGCATGCTTCCAATAGAATTTGACTCCAGAGATCATCGAATTTATAAACACTAAGTTGCAAATATATATATTGTATTGTATATATTGTATCTATATATTGTATGTACTAACAAGTTTTATCGGAATTCCGATCTCTGGGTTTAGTCGTAATAGCTTCCGCTTTACAAAACTCACAAGGAGTGACCAAACCAAGGAGATAACGCCTTTCTAGTATAACATAAGAATAATTTTTTTCACATTTTTTCAAATAGTTTCAAAATATTATCTGCACGAAATTGTTTGGACTTATGATTAATTTAAATATTGAATCTGAGTATCGATACTTTTTATAATGTACGTTCAAAAGCAAAATGTACTAAAATATTTTAGAAAAATATGACTAGTGCGTTAATGTGACTAGTGCTTTAACACATAAGAAATTTCTTGTAGCACTAGGAATTCTTTATAATAAATAAATAAATAAATATCAATAGGTATCGATACTTGTATCGGCGCATCCCCACATGTTGTCAATCAGTTTCAATTTCAATGTTTCCAAGTACATATAATACATAGTATGTGTGTGTGTGTAAATTGGAACACTGTTTAAATATATAGCAGATAGTTGAATCGCAGCAGTTTGGCAGTTAGTAGTCAAAGTAGCTTTTCAAATTAAGTTAGCAGCCGAAAAAGATTTAAAGGAGTTCAAGTGTGTTTTATAGATATTTTGAGATTAATAATTTTTTAAGTAAGTACATACTTAGTATGTATTAAATGAGAAAGTTAAAAGTTTTAATTAATTATACGCAGAAAAATAAATTTTAGATTAATTCGGGAAAGTGTAATAGCGGGTTAAAAAGAAGTTGTAAAATAAAAATAAACTCCAAATGGGTGATAATTCAATTATCTTACCGGTTTTGCTTTGGGTTTCTGCTTTGCCTGGCGTTTCTGCTTCAACATAGTCCGTTATTTCAAAGGTTTTGCTATGGCGCTCCGCCCGGACGCGCCCAGCTTCAGTTCAATTGACTTCAAGCGAGTTCACAGTTCACAGAATACGCTTTGTTTCTCGTATCTGAGTCGCTTCAATGTTGCAGAATTGCTTTTGTCAGCAATGATGGCTTTTAGGTTTTACTCCTTTTTTTTTCTTTTGTTTTTGGTCTTTTCTATTTTTGCTGTGAATAAATTCTTTGTTTTCTAAAAGTTTCTTTTTACTTTAGGCTTTTTATATTTGTGTTCACTTTTAGAGCTCTATTCCAACTTATTTCCTTTGCGTTGTATTAAATGTGACAACAATTGCTGCCTTTTCGCCTGCAGCATGCATTTCAAATGAAAGAGCAAACAATATTTTTTATGAAAAGAAAATGTAATTTGGAATTGTTTTTAAAAGACTTAGTTTATCAGCGTACGTCGCGGTTCAATTGTTGAAAATGGTAAAAAGGATTTGGTAATTCGTTGAAAATTTCTATTATATATTTGGCCAATTTCTATTTGTAATTTAACAGTTCAATGCATGCATTCAAATAAATTTTGATGAGGCAAGTAATATAAAAAAGTTAAAATTGAATAAAACAAAAACAAAAACCAAAAAATTATAATCAAAATCTTTAGCTTCGTAGAAACCAGGTTACGCCCTCGGCCAATCACAAAGACCTGAGCTCTATCCTGCTCTCTGACCAATTTGCCAACATGTTGGCGAACATCAGAAGAGAGCGTGACTTCATAGTGTTGTTGGTAAAATTTTTTTCGAACATGTTGCCGAACCCTTTGACGAAGTGCTTAACCTTATGTTAAGCCCAATATGTTCAACAAACTTAACGCTCTCAGCATTATCAAACGGTAATGAACTGTTTTGTAGTGTCGCTGAATGTAATGGCTGAATTTCAACCACAGGGCAAACACTAGTAATAATAAATCTGTGACAGTTCCCAATTGTTGCACTCTGACAACCCCAAGCCCCCACACCCCAAGTTTTGACAACTCTTTCGACAGAAATGTTCAGTAAAGTTAGTAGGTACACACGACACCAGATATCTGACAAGTTGAACCATTATCGTTGAGTTTGTTTTTAGTTGAAATTTAAATATATATTTGACTTTAATTTCGATGCACTACGATGTAGGTGTCAGATATATGTACATATACGACCGTCTGAACATAGTTTAAAATTCACTTGGTTATGTTCACTATTGAAATCAAGAAATATAAAAAACATCTTTAGTGACTAGGCGGCCAACTTGCCAGATTGCATATCTATACATTAATAGGCTGAGTTTTTTTTTTTGTGATGGCTCACAGTACACAACCGAGTTGGACCAAAACTACAACATTTGAAAATGAAACATTTGTAAATCAATATTTTATGAAAATCGGTTGGATATTTTGAATATTAAAGGCTTAAACAATCGTCACTAAGCCAACGAATCAAACACACATTGACTTTACATGAAATACAAACACACACGGTAGCATGCTCCGTTAGATAGCCAGTCTAGTAAAGTTAAATAAATTATTAACTCTTTACATCTGATACTCGAAAAGATCTAAAATAGCCTCATCAATGCGTTACAAATTTTCAGACAAACTTATAATGCTCTTTTCACACGCCCATTAGTCTATGTACGTTGAGCGGCTACCCATTAAAAGGCATTTCAACCTAATATTGACTTTAACAAAGAAGTTTCTCATACAAAAACACAAAATTGGGCAGTAGGTTTGTATGGGGGCTACCCCAATTAGTGGACGGGTCCCACCCA
Source organism: Leucophenga montana (assembly GCA_035044765.1). Lineage (NCBI taxonomy): Eukaryota > Metazoa > Arthropoda > Insecta > Diptera > Drosophilidae > Leucophenga > Leucophenga montana. The sequence continues at coordinate 877,250 of JAWNNQ010001824.1, forward strand.
TTAATGTATATGTGAAGTGTACATCTACTTGAAGCTACCATATCAATTATTAAGTTGATATTGACTACAATAAAAAAGTTTTTCATACAAAAAGTCAATAGTGGGCGTGCCGGGTCAATCTTGATACTCTATTAAACTGCAATAATTAGAAGTGTGTGTGTAAATTTTCAACTGGATAGCGTAAAAATTGGTGCCCAAAAAATGCGCAACAACATACAGATGGACATGGCTAGATCGACTCATCTCGTCGAGCGGATCAAGAATATATATACTTTATGGGGTATACGATGCCTCCTTTAATGCGTTACAAACTTTCAGCCAAACTGATAATACCATTTCACACTATGTGTGAATGGTATAATAAAAACAAGAAAAAAAAACTTTAAATTAGGTCGAACCGAAGCTCTAATCCCATTCACACGAAATTTCAAATGCCATAGCAGCTATAAGCCCAACATGTCTGTCTCTCAAAAATCATCATTTTAATTTGTAAGTTTATATTTATTGAAGTGGGAGGGGATTTGTATGGTGTTTAACCTTAAAAAAGTACAAATTGACCATAATAAAAAAGTTTTCATACAAAAACCAAAACTCTATACCAGAATTGGGCCAGATATTTAAAGAAATGATACAAAAAAAAAGGTAGAGACGGACATGTCTAGATCGACTCGTTGAGTCATAATAACAGTAATTGAAAGTTTGCATAGGAATAAAAGTTAATCTATATAGGTATAAATAGGCAAGTGCAAAACGTTCACACGCTTTTTAACCCCTTAAACCCAATATATTGGCTTGATTCCTTTTTATACCATTCACACATAGTGTGAAATGGTATTATCAGTTTGTCTGAAAGTTTGTAACGCATTAAAGGAGCATCGTAGACCCCATAAAGTATATGTATTCTTGATCAGCGCGACGAGACGAGTCGATCTAGTAATGACCGTATGTCTGTCCGTATGTCCGTCTGTATGTTGTTGTGTATTTTTGGGGACCAATTTTAATGCTATCCAGTTGAAATTTTGCCCATACACTTCTTTTTATTGCAGTTTAATAGAGTGTCAAGATTGTGCCGCCACGCCCAATTCATACAAATCCACCGCCCACTTTTGACTTTTTGTATGAAAAACTTTTTTATTGTAGTCAATATCAACTTAAAAATAGATATGGTAACTTCTAGTGGTCGGATGGTTGACATATACATTAATGGGTGCGACTCGCAAAATATTTGCGGTAGCCCCCATACAAACCTACTACCCACTTTTGACTTTTTTTATGAAAACTTCTTTATTAAAGTCAATATTAGGTTGAAATGCAATGTGGTGACTTTTTATGGTCAGCCGCTTTACATAAATAGACTAAAGGTTGTGGCCCGCCCACTTTTTAGGGTAGCCCCCATACAAACCTACTGCCCACTTTTAACTTTTTGTATGAAAGCTTTTTTATTAAAATCAATATTGGATTGAAATGCGAAATGGTGCCATTTTATAGACAGCCGCTTAACATATACAGACCAATGGGCGTTGCCCGACCACTTTTTGGGGTAACCCCCATACAAATCCACTGTGCAATTTTGTGTTTTTTATCAAAAAAATTCTTCATTTAAATCAATATTAGCTTGGTGGATATTTGATTTGGTGGATTTAGCGGACAATCGCTGCATATACATATACAAATATGCGTGTCCCACCCACTTTTTGAGATAGTCCCATATAAACCCACAGCTCACTTTTATTCATTTGTATGGACAACGTCAATATCAACTTGAAATTCGATATGGTGGCATCTTACACATCTACTACATCGTTTCATACTCACTAGTGAGCGTGTACCATCAACTTTTTGGGGTAGCTCCTATTTAAACCCCTACTTTTCTGTATTACAATACTATTTAAAATTTCGTGTGAATGGTATTAGAGCTTCGATTCAACCGAAGTTAACGTTTTTTCTTGTTTTTTGTTTTTGTCTAGGTTGTAAAGAGGAGTAGGGACAAATGTAATTTTTTTTCTTAAGTACTGCGCCTAAGATAGGTAAAAACCAGATAACGCCCTCGTCCAATCAGAAAAACTTGAGCTATCTCTCTCTCTCTCTCTCTCAGCTCTATCACTTTGTTAAAAAATTCAAAGCGTGTGAAATAAGCAAAAGACGGACTTGTTGGCAAGCGTCAGTTGAGAGCGTGGCTTCAAGTATGACCAACATATTCGGTCATACTAATTGGTCTCAGCATTAAAGGAACAGACAAGAGTGCGAATACGTTTATACGGGCCAGCCTTATGTTGAGTCCAACATGTTGGTCATACTTAACGCTCTCAGCATTATCAAATGGTACCGAACTGTTTTGTTTTGTCGGTTATATCTCATAACCATTTTCTTTCCAAATATTGACAAAGTATCGCAGAATTTAATTAATTTTTGTTTTCTTTTATATAGTTAAATAAAAATAGTTTTTAATGTTAGAAATATATTATTTAAAAAAAAATTTTTTTTTTTTGTAAATGATTCGCAAACAAAATTAATATATTTCAAATAAAACAATAAGAAAAGAAACAAATACAAGAACGATAAAAACAAAATGTAAAACAATTTGCTGTGAGTACAGAAAACATAAGCGAAAAACAAAACAAATAAATATAAATATAAAAACCAAGACGCGTACACAAAATCCTTTTTACCTTTCACCAATTAGAACGCAATGGACACTTTTGATGAATTTATGTATATAGTATATATAGGTACTATATGTATGAACTAAAAAGGAGTTATAACATTTATATTTGTATGTACTTATTGCTTAGGGCATACTAATTGTGTTTATTTAGGCACAAAATAAATAAATCGCCTATAAAATATTCAAATAGTACATGACAGTCGCAGTCGCCTGTCGAATTTATCAAAGGATTTCAAATACAATGTTTACCTTTTTGGGCTTCTTCACTGCTACAGTGCGCTTGTAGTGGTGATAAACTTGAACATGATTCGATGTGAATTTGCCCAACATGAATGTGGCAGACCTTGCTCACACGAGCGACGTATCTTGAAAATAGCTGCAAAAAAAAAAATAAGAAAATAAAAAAAAAACTTTAAATATTTAATACAAGTTTAAGGATATGTAAATTTTGACGAAAATTATGCAACAAAACGCCCGTAACAGCATCAAATACTTACGATATAAATTATTTGTTTGCAGATATGTATCTTCAAACAAATTACATGTAAAGTGGCCATAGACGGCCACTGAACTTATTTTTGCAGAACGATTTTTATGTCGACTGTTGCCAATAAGTATTGTACATGAATAGTTAATCAAAGATTTTACGGCTCATTAAGAAGCATAATTTAGCTGCAATAAAATTAAGCACAAGTATTTATTTAATGTATTAGGCATCTGCTATATACACAGTATGACTTATGGCTGCTGTTGTTTTATTTACCCATACAAAATGGCGTATGCGAAACGTGTCGCATTATTCAAATTAAATTGCTGTAAATGCAATTAAAAAAGGCAGACATAGAATCAAGTGATCCATAAAATGGTACATAGGCAGGCGGATTCACAGGGACGAAGTTTTTTTACGCGTATTTGCATTTTGTCTGCTTATCGCAGTTGTAGCTACATACTACACCGAGAATAATTTCTCATTAACAAAACAATTTTTTTTTTCTAATTAATTTTTTTTTTATAATTTCATATTATTCTGCTTGTAGCTTAATACACTAAAACTAAAGCATACGTTTGAACTAGAGTTGAGCGATACTTAACTACCTTTGATTCAATCACGACGACTGAAAAATCACATCACAGTTGCTACTCGATATTGTAAATATCAGTGATTGAGATTCATTTGTTTCTTACTGGTGCCACTTTGATTCACGGCGTATGGGTAATATATCATGCATGTAGTATTAGAGGATATGCATGATATATTACTGATCCGCCGTGAACTGACAATATCGGAGTTTACGCTCACTGATTACACGTGATGTGTTCAGTCGGCTGTCGATTGAATCACAGGTAGTTAAGACTATCGCTCAACTGATACACGTCACATCACTATAGCGTCCGGTCGTTCACACGGCGGAGTACTTCATATCTTGACATAAAGCTATTTAAGTACTCATTTTGAGATTGCAATCTTTATGCTTCGTTCGCTTGTTATCTCAGCAAGGCATCCGGTTTGCCTGTTCACTGTAGTCGGAAGACCATGTTGGCCATGCACCATCGTCTCCATGTACCATGTCCTCAACTCAATTCTCAAAATTGTTGTAAAGAGCCAATATCGCCCACACTCTCGAATGGGTTTTTGTACCATTTTAAGCCAATCATCTTCAGAAAATAGCACCAAAAAGAAGATATTCCAGAAACTGATTGCGGTTTCCTGTAGTTTGGAATTAGTACCAATGAATTGTAGTGAAAATATACCACTAGGAATATATACAAATCAGGTGACACCTCCAGCCGCCTCCGTCCATATCCTGTTGCGGGAGCTCACTGATTCCGACTATCTACCACAGTATCGAATGGTTTCTTGTACCATTTTAAGTCAATCCTCTCTAGAAAAACTCAAATTTTGCTTTGTAATACCAATTTCTGTAGAGCATTTGCTTAAAATGGTACAAGAAACGATTCGAAAGATGATCGGAATCATTGGGATCCCGCAACAGGATATGGCGATAACAGGCGATTTCAGATATTCACATTTAATATGACTATGCATAAAAGTGGTTTAATTAATAAAAAAAAAAAAAAAAATGATAAAATGATGTTCTTTGCTATTTGTTTTAACCGTGATCGCAGTAGCAGTTGAAAATCACGGAGATTTCAAAGTAGCAGTCACGATAATCACTGCTATTGAAAAATCACTGACTAGGTTATATCCAATACATATAAATATGCTAAACGTATCAACTGCTTCAAACCGATATTTCAAAGGTTAAGGGAATAGGGCGCATACAAACTCACAGACAGACGGGCATGTAAGCAATGATAAGTGTACGCGCTCCTGGAAATGCAATGGGAAGTAAATGATGAAAAAATTATATATAAATTATATGCACAGTTGAAGCCTAAATCCGTATAATTGGTCTTCATTCGACCAATCTTATGTATATGGTATGACCTATGAGTAGCAAAATACAACGTGACCACGTGTTGAAGTATTAAAATGGAAATTGAAACCCGTTCATCAACATGATATCTAATTTTTTGGGTGCACAAACTTTGAGGACCTATACAGCATAGCAGATAAACACTGTGCAGCATGGTAAAGTTTATAATATGACCTACATAAAATTTTCCATTTCTAAAACAAGAATCAAATGACCTCTGAGTGATTTCACTGGAACAGAAATCATAAAAGCCATTAAATTTGGCAATATTTTATGATGTCAAGACACTTTGAGCTATATTTTCTATCAAAAAAAAATAAATAAATAAAAAATAAAACAGACTTCCAAGTTTGTATAGTCAGAGCAGGCGGACATACAGATTTTTCAAGTAGCTTTTAAGTTTTTACTGTGTAAAAAAATACCAGCACACAAATGCAAATAAGCAAATAAATAATTAATTCAGCAACTTAAATAATTGTATTTCAGATTTACATGTGTTTAATTGTACACGACAAGCAAAAGGATTTTTGAAGCATAAAATTATCAAATGCGTTCGTCTTTTTTTTTTAATCATAAATTATATGACTTACTTGATTTAATGTTTAAGATGTGTACACAAATTCAATGCATAAAATCAGAAATAAATGTCCTTAAACAATTTTCGTCAAAAAAAAAAAAAAAAAAAATTAACTTTAAGGAAAAACAATAGCAGAAAAGAAAATCCCTAACAAATTGAATAATATGGGAAAAAATGCTTTACAATACTTATGAAATGTATCTAAATTTCAATCCTTTGCATGTAATGAAATGTTTTCAAGTATACATACTACATTTGGCACATATTGCAGCAAAGCAGGACAATGGAAACACTTCAATTAATTTGATAAGAGAAAATATATTCACAGATAGTCGTACAAATTGCGTAGCCTCACATGAATCATGAATGAAAGGCATGAATGAAAGAGACTTTGGCCATGAATGAAAGTCGAATGCTATGCAAGGAAAACTAGATACCGACAATGATACTAATGAGGAGGATATCAAGGAGTTTGCAATTGAGACAACTCGACGCAGCTTAATTTGCTGAAATATTTCAACAAACAGTCGTACTAGCTATGAATTACTGTGAGCCTAGCCTTGTAGGCAGTCGTCAACCAGTCTGCCATGTATATAAGTGAAATAAAAGAAATTTGAAATGATACTCGTATCTCATAGACGACGAATGCAATGCAAGCTATCTAAAGTATGCCCACGCACAAAGATTTCTCCAGCATACACAGCCAAGAAAAAAACCAAAGCAGCTTGGAACAAGCTAAGCGCCTTCGTTGTATGACTTGGATGTCTGTTGACTCGCTTTCTTGAGTATGCGACTTCAATTTGTGGAATTCGAAACATTTGCTTTCATTGAAGATTATCCGCGCGCGTTATAATCTCTTTTTATATCCTTCACGTTTACTTGGTCTTTCTGACGTACAGTTGTTCGTATTTTAAGTTGCAGATTGTTACTTTAACTCAGAAAAAAAAATTATATAAAACAAAAAAAATAAAATAAAAAACAATTGTAATAATGAAAATATTCATTAATGTCGACTATGGAAAAAAAATCGATTTTTATGTGATATCTGATAAAGTGCGATGTTTAACTTGCAGAACAGTACTTAATGTAATATATACGTGTGTATCTATATACTCGTATAAGTACACAATAAAAAATTTTATATTCAATTTAGAAGAAAAAAAAAACAAAAACCTAACTCATTCAAATACTCTATTTGATGCTCCTTTACATCATTGTGATAAAGTAGAGGTGTTTTTGTTTTATTTTATATAATTTTGTTTAAATAGAACAGCTTCCACTGAAGTTTTTTTCCAAGTTTGGATGTTACTACTTTTTTCAGGTTTCCCGACTTGCACATGTTTTGGCTTTCAGTGAAAGATTGTGCAATTTTCTATATATCATGGGTGAAGAAAGTTTTACGATTATATGAAATTTACAAAAAAACAAGAAAAAACGGTAACTTCGGTTGAACCAAAGCTCTAATACCATTCACACAAAACTTTAAACAGTATTGTAATACATAAAAGTGGCGGTTTAAATAAGGGCTACCCCAAAAAGTGGGTGGTACACGCGCAATAGTAGATGTGTATGAAGCGATGTAGTATATGTGTAAGCCATAGCGAATTTCAAGTTGATATTGACGTTTTCCATACAAATGCATAAAAGTGAACTGTGGGTTTTTATGGAGGCTACCTCAAAACGTGGGCGTGCCATGCCCAATTGTCTATGTGTGTTAAGCGGCTGTCCCTACAAAGGCACCATATTGCATTTCAACCTAATATTGACTTTAATAAAAATGTTTTTCTTACAAAAGTCAAAAGTGGACCATAGGTTTGTATGGGAGCTACCCCAAATAGTGGGCGGCCACGCCCGTTAGTCTATGTATGTTAAGCGGCTGACCATAAAAAGGCACCAACTTGCATTTCAACCTAATATTGAGTTTAATAAAGAAGTTTTCTTACAAAAAGTCAAAAGTGGGCAGTAGGTTTGTATGGGAGCTACCCCAAATAATGGGCGGGTCCCACCCATTAATGTATATGTCAAGCATCCGTCTACTTTAAGTTACTATATCAATTATTAAGTTGATATTGACTACAATAAAAATGTTTTTCATACAAAAAGTCTAAAGTGGGCGGTAAGTTTGTATTGGGGCTACCCCAAAAAGTGGGCGAGGCGGGTCAATCTTGACACTCTATTAAACTACAATAAAAAGAAGTGTACGTGCAATTTCAACTGGATAGCATAAAAATTGGTCCCCAAAAAATGTATATACTTTGTGGGGTCTACGATGGCTCCTTTAATGCGTTACAAACTTTCAGACAAACTGATAATACCATTTCACACTATGTGTGAATGGTATAAAAATGTTGCCGCTTTTTGAATGTGTAAAATTATAGGTAATGCGTCTCGTATTTGTCATAATAAATCGATTTCGAGTATCCCTGCAGTATAAATCGATTTTTCGTCTGTTATTGTTGAAAATCGGTTACTTTTGTCTTATTTATCGGTCAGCTGCAAAATGGTGAAGAGGTGGACAGTCCATTCATTTGCACAAATGTAAACGCATAAAAAGTATTAATTAGAAGGAACAAATTGGATGAGAGTGAGCGCCGGCACAGTATGAAAAAACGATTCAATTCGATCCAATACATGTTTGCAATCCAAATGTTAATAAAAATTTCAATTTTTACTTGTTTTCTTTTTGCTTTGGTTTATTATCGAAATTGTGAAGTCAAGTTGGCAGCTATCTTTGAAACATACTTATATTGGTTGGTCGAGCTAGGCAATACGTTTATAGACTAAATAAATGTCGGAACATTAAAAAGTGGAATATAGCATGAACAAAATAAGCTACACAGATATAGGCAAGTCGTGAAAATGGCACTTAGTTGTATGAATAATAATATTGTAATTATAATCAGTCAGGTTAAGCATCTTTTGTATATATTTGTAGATAATGTCTCTCCATCTACAACCACAGAACAAATTCAACACAGCAAATATCGAATATTTTTTATTTAATTATTACAAAAAAAAAAAAAACAACAACAACAAAAAACCATCAATGCACTTATCAATCCAAGAACGGATTTTCGTACAGTGTAGCACCATGCATGTGTTTAATTTATGCTGAAAGCACACTGAAGAGGAATGCCAACACTCTCAAGAACGCTCGAAAAGAACCTAACGCAGTTCAACATGTGGCATGTGGCATGTGACTTGTGTGCATAATCCAGTAAACAAGAGTGAAAGTTAAAAAGTTTTCATATAGGAATCAAGAATAACGAATAATAAAATAAAAGTTTAAGAATTCACCACAAAAATAAATTGATTCAAATTTGAACGCTTACAATTGCTTTAAATTTGTAAGCGAGCAAGGTGCTTTGAACTGAAAATCCATTCAAGAAGCATACAATTGCCATGGCTCGGTTTACACTGCACATTCCAGCACTCTTACTGTGCACAGCATTCAAATGTCAAATAAGTTAGAAGCATGTGTCTGTTTCTTGAATTAAGCACTACAAAGACAGACTGACAGACGCCCAAGCATCCCCTGAAGGAAAAGAAGAAGAAAAACGAATATGAAGACGAAGTTGACATTGAGAGCGTTACAGATGTCAGCACAAAAAATGCGTCACATGTAGTATAGTATACTAGTATAAAATAATACAGCAAAAAAAAAAAAGATGGGGATGTGATCTGATCCGTTGTATCCATAGTATGTGTGCCTGATCTTTGAGCCATAAATCGAATTTGTAGGCGTTCATTTGCTGCAGAATTGGACAGTGGTGTGAGCGACTAAGGATACCGGCAACACAAATTGTACAAAGCAGCCACTGTTCTATATAGAAGAAGGGATATACGCGCTCAATACCTACTAGGACAATGTCACAACAATGCACAACGCTTTTCTTTCCATCTTTTTTATGCTATTCTAACATAAAGTTCTTGTTTCCGCACATGAGAGCAGTCGTCCTTTAGTTCAGCGCTTCAGTTTCATCTTACGCATCTACGTCAGTTGTCAAGTGTGCTCAACTGTCTGCATGAATAAATTTCTAATTGAGATAAGATGCTAAGCAGCAAAAATGAAATTGAAGAATCAAAGCGATGCTGCTGTAGGGTTATGTATGGGTCTTCTTCAAAGTGTAGGGGCGGTTTCTTTCATGCGCCATTGCTTGCCACTAAGTTTGCTAAGTGCCAATTTTTTATTATTTCTTTTCTAATGCTGCAAAGAAAGAAAGAAATGAACAAATCTCTGAGTGAAAACTTACATCAAACACAGAACAAAGAAAACAAAAGAAAAATCGAAAGAAAAGTTACTACACATTTCAAGGCTTAGTGGTAGAGCTTAAAAAGAATTTAGCAAAGTTGGTCAAGTTGAATAAATTTTGTAACCTTTTTTTCACATAAATTCTGGTGTTTTTATAAGCTACTTTTTGTGGAAATAATGAAAACAGAATATGTGCACATACTGATGCAATTGAATTTCAGACGGATTTTGTTGAAAACAAATCTGTTGCGTGAAGACACATTTACATTTTTTTCAAAATCCAATAAAAAGTATCATATATGTGATTTTTTTATCTGATATCTGATTTTGGTATTATGCGATTATTACAGCACACAATTTCATTTTTTTTTTCATGTTTAACACCATAGCAATTTGGTGCAATCTCAGTACTAAGCTTAAACCAGAACACGCAAGAATTGATCATTTTTTACAGGCAGTCCGAAAAAAAAAACTGTTGCGAGCGGGGACGATTTAAAATAGAAGCGAAAAGACAATTCAACTCTGTTTATTCTCATCGTGGTCTTTGTTCAAGCAATTCTAGTTTTTTGTCGCTCACTTTATACATTTGTTCACATAAGACACTTTGCTGTGCAAAATTTTCCGAAAGTGTCTTTTGCGCATGTATGTGTGTTACTTATATTTTAACATATGCACACAATTTAGCGCTCTATCTCTTTCTCCTTCCCTCTTCCACGCTTTGCCTGTGATGAAATATTTAAAGCAAAAACAACAACCACCTAACGCAACAACAACAAAAAATACACTTTACACTTACACTTGGCTCGTTTTGCTCAGTTACTGATGCTAAGTTGCTGAGAGTCGAACGAAAGTGTCACCATCAAGCTATTATCGTAAGGTATCGCTCATCGAGAAGCATGAAACAGAAAACACGAAAGAATCAAAAAGAAGTGTTCTCTTGAGAAAGTGAGCGAGTCTGCTTACTTTTTTTCTGTCTTTTCGGTGAGCAGACAGCATAGAAAAATTTGGTTGAGCATATTTTGCGAGCTCTGGCTTAAACCAAAAAGAAATCGTATCAATGCTGGAAATGTGTCGTTCGATCTCTCGCTATAATACAAGTCGGATAAGACACAACATTCGTGTATGACAGAAAACGGCAGAACATAAGTGCGGCAGAATACCATTCACAAATAGTGTGAAGTGGTATTATCAGTTTGTCTGAAAGTTTGTAACGCATTAAAGGAGGCATCGTAGACCGCATAAAGTATATATATTCTTGATTAACTCTACGAGACGAGTCGATCTTGCCATGTCCGTTTGTATGTTGTTGCGCATTTTTTGGGGACCAATTTTAATGCTATCCAGTTGAAATTTCGCACATACACTTCTTTTTATTGCAGTTTAATAGAGTGTCAAGATTGACCCGCCACGCTCACTTTTTAGGGTAGCCCCCATACAAACCCACAGCCCACTTTTGACTTTTTGTATGAAAAACTTTTTTATTGTAGTCAATATCAACTTAATAATTGATATGGTAACTTTTGGTGGACGGATGCTTGGCATATGCATTAATGGGTGGGTATTTGGGGTAGCCCACCACTATACCCACTATTTGGGGTAGCCCTCATACAAACCTATTGCCCACTTTTGATTGTTTGTATGAATACTTCTTTGTTAAAGTAAACGATTTCACTTATTGTTTGTCCATCCCTGTCCATCATTCAAATGTGTATGTATTACTAACATTTTAAAATTCATTATTTGCCAAAAGTCAAAGCTGTCAACTTTAATATGACTGTAATATGTTAAGGGCAGCAGAAGTTGACTAAAGGATTAGGTTTTTATCAAAAGACCGAAAATTGTAAAAATTTGCAAAGGAAAGAAAAACCACTGACCCCGAAAGTCTATTAACACTCAAAACCTATTACCCGAGCAAAAGCGGCAGAAACTGAGCAGTAAATCTTCTCCTTTTTTGTTGTCCTATATGTACGTATTTGTGAGCGTGTGACTATAATCATACATGCGAGTGACAAATGTGTTAGTATTTGTTTATGACGTATAAACTATGTCAATATGTGTGTACATTTGTATGAGTGTTCAGTTCAGTCCAGTTTTTGTTTTAATGCCACTTGATTTCTTTTTGTTCGCTTTCTCTCATTCTCTCTCTTTGCTATTCCTTTCCACTCTCATTCACTTTGTCGACATCTATTCAAGCGTTCATGCATAATGTCCTTCATCAGGAGCGAACACATTGTAAATATGTTTAACCAACAGAAGCCACCAACAATAACAACAGAAACGATTACAACAACAATAAAAACTAGTCGTTAGTTATATATACACTTTACAATAAGTGTGAATGGTATACGAATTTTATGACAGAGTTTGCAGTAGACTTAAGTAGACAACCAAAATAGATACACATACTTAAACTTGTAATTTTGGCACACAGATCACTGAAATATTTTCAAGCCAGACTTGCTTGCAATTATCGAAACTATCATGTTGCTAAAAAGTCTCAGAAATGGAGTCAGAACACATTAAAATATATTCAAACGGTACGGTGGCTATCAAATCAATTAACGCACTGACTAGTATGTATCTTAATATCAGAGCTCGCAATATATGCTCAACCAAATTTTTCTAAGCTGTCTGCTCACCGAAAAGACAGAATAAAATGTAGCTCACTTTCTCAAGAGAACACTTCTTTTTGATTCTTTCGTGTTTTCTGTTTCATGCTTCTCGATGAGCGATACCCACGAAGCTCTCTTACGATAATAGCTTGATGGTGACACTTTTGTTCGACTCTCAGCAACTGAGCAAAACGAGCCAAGTGGAAGCGTAAAGTGTCTTTTTTGTTGCTGTTGCGTTAGGTTGTTGTTGTTGCTTTAAATATTTCATCGCAGGCAAATCGTGGATGGAGGGAGAAAGAGATGGGGTGCTTAACTATGTGCATAAAATATAAGTAACACACATATATGCATTTGTTCACAAAAGACACTTTGCCGAAAGTGTCTTTTGCGAACAAATGCATAAAGTGAGCGACAAAAAACTCTCGTTGCCTGAACAAAGACCACGATGAAAATAAAAAGAGTTGAGGTGTATTTTCGGTTCTATTTTAAATCGTGTCCGCTCTCACATTTTTTTTTTTTTTTTTGGACTGCCTCTAAAAAAAGACCACTTCTTGCGAGCTCTGCTTAATATCATTGCAGTTTAAGCAGATCACTCTGCTCGGTAGTAGACCGATTCGTTACCGGATATTAGCTCTCTAGCGTTCATGACGATCAGACCTTCTTTGTATGAACTTCGGTGAAATGGTGAGGAGCAAACTAAAATATTTAATTTATTATTTAAATTTTTAACCTAGCTGAGAGACGTCTGTCCAAATGCATTTAGGATGCAACAGAAAACCACGGATTCGTATAAAGTAGCCGAACGTTTGATGAAATTGAGCTTACTTCGAGCTAATACAATTGAACAGCTTCCTTAAACATAGTGCAGTGTATAATATAGTCATGATACCTGTACTATGGCTCTCTTACTTAATTTTTTTTTTTTTAACAAATTCACTATCGTTTTTGTTTCGTGTAGCAAAAGCAACTATATTGTTGTTTTTTTTTTTTTTTTTTTTAGTTTTTTTTTCTGTGGTCGCCATTAGCCGGAAGCAACAGTTCCTGTCTTGTGGTATCCTGACGCCACAGGCCACCACATTCTATTTGTCACAACTTGACATTGAAACGGCAACGAGTCATATGGAATACATGAACAACTAGTGAAAGGAAAAAAAAAAATGGAAAAATTAGGTACAATAAATGAACAGGTGTAAATAATCAATAATGTGTCTATATCGATAGTCTTGAGGTTTGCACAGTTATTGGTATATCTGTGTCAATATATTGACGAACGTATTATTATATATTGTACGAATTTGAATGCATAAATATTCTGACAGTTGCATATGCACACTACTATCAACTTTGAGATAGTTGTAAAGAATCAATGATTAAATTACTTAAATGGCAGCGCAGCATATTAAATTAGCAATTATCACATTAATAACAGCTCTACTTATTACACAATTTTAAACACGTTTTTATACAAAAGATTTAACGTTTATAACCTCAAACTTTTTTGTATTTATTCTTGACACCGAGACGAATCCAACGAGCCCAAAAGTTATGAATTTTGGAAATTTTTGACGAGTTAATCAAATAATTTGTTTGTTTCTTTGTTTGCTTGAATCCTTTAGAAAACCAAAATTACTACAGAAAAATCTAAGAAACTTTGGTTCTCTTCAAAATGGCGGATTTTGGCAGGAATAGCTCAAACAAACTTTAATTTTATTGGTTACTCTGGCCAAACGGCTTAGTATATTTCAATAAGTGGGCGGGACACGCCCATTTGTATGAATTAGTTTTTCATTAAAATCCACAAAATCGAATTTCAAGCAAATATTGATTTAAATAAAGAATTTTTTTTATAAAAAATACAAAAGCGGGTTGTGGGTTTGTATGGGAGCTACCCCAAAAAGTGGGCGAGACAGACCCATTAGTCTATGTATGTTAAACAGCTATTCATAAAAAGGCACCACATCGCATTTCAATCTAATATTGACTTTTATAAATAAGTTTCTCATACAAAAACACAAAATTGGGCGTAGGTTTGTACGGGGGCTACCCCATAAACTGCAATAATTAGAATTGTGTGTGCAAGTTTTTAACTGGATAGCATAAAAATTGGTTCCCAAAAAATGCACAACAACATACAGACAGAAAGACGGACATGGCTAGATCGACTCGCTCGTCGAGCTGATCAAGAATATATATACTTTATGGGGTCTACGATGCCTCCTTGAATGCGTTACAAACTTTCAGACAAACTGATAATACCATTTCACACTATGTGTGAATGGTATAAAAATATAGGTCAAAATTAATTTTGAAAAGTTCCATTTTGCGATTTTGCTCATATATGGAATATAATACTTTGCGAAATTGGGCAGGTGTAAAAACAAAATATTTGTAAAATCTAACAAGCTTATCGTGGGTTGTTAGTTTGTAGTAGCCTAAAAGTGGACTTGCCACGCCCCTTGATAAGCGACGCGTCTATCCATATAAAGAAAAGTTGATTTTCACTGAAAAGATAAAGTTTTTGATTTTTGGGGCAGCCCCTATACAAACCACTCACCCACTTTTTCCTTATTGTATAATAACATTTTTTATTGCAGTCAATGTCGACTTTAAATTTTACATGGTGGCTTCTCATGGACGGACGCTTCTAATGGGTGTAATCTCCTTTACTTTTGGGGTAACGCGGCACCTACTTTTGGATTTGGCAGCTTTTTATGAACGGAAACTTCACATAATATAAAAAGGCCTACCCCCCCCCCCCCTATTATTTTCGTATTCATTTTAACCGAAGACTCATTTTCGCTTTGAGAAGAAAATTTAATTAAATACTAAGATTTTATTTTCATTTGTTTTGTAATCCATAAAATTCTCGCTTAAACAGAGATTTGTGTGATAAATCTTATCGTAATTAAAAAGCGATACACATCGAAATTCGAAAGCCGAAAATTAAAGAAAATTTGCTTCGAAATAAAACGAAAAGAAAATCTGAAACTGTGCAGCGTGTGTACAAATAAAACTTATTGCCAGACACATAAAATTCACAGCGATTTTCCAACATCCTTCCACACATTATATGAAAGTTTTCACTATGAGCTGGCAGCGCATTTCGATATTACAACAATAATTTTCAAAGACAAACACACACACATACGTAGATCGAAGATACCCGTATAGGCACGTGCCAAATGATGGCTGTGCATTATGTCTGTATGTGTGTACGTTGGTGTGCGGCAGAATGGCGTATGAGCAATTTTATTTGTGTTTAGTGTTCGTCTGTCTAACTTTGTCTTTCCTTCTTACACACACAGTCTCCTCTATCTGTCTGTCTGTCGTTCGTTTCTACGCACAATTTGTTTAATATATGCAAAAAGAAAGAAAGGCTGCACGCTCGTAAAGGGAGCAATTGTCTTTAATATAAAAAAAGATGAATCAGCACTCAAGAATTTCCCACGCTCAACATAACTTAATAACTTGAGTTGTACTCGTCAACAGACGCAAGTACAAACAACTTATTCTTAGAGTTGTGCATTAATAAAATTGTATCAATAATCATAACACAGAATGTCGAGAAATACCCTATATTTAAAACTCCCACATACATATGAATATTTTGGTAATGACCTGCATTGTGGTATAAAATGTTCAAACTGAAATAACCCAGTCTACTCTACCTCTATAGTAAAACTATCTATACAGTAAAGGCTTTTGTTACTTGTGTTCGATGTTCAACGCTAAAAGTTAACCATTTCGAGTTGTTTTAAACTCATTAAAATTTCATTGTATTTCTGTCTAATATTCACATGAGAAATAGACATGTGAGTTCATCTCTAAATAGTAATTATTGCTTAGTTAACGAATAGAAACGAAAATTTTCAAACGAAATGTGTATATAGAAGAAATTTCTTAACACGTTACTCATTAAATATACATTTTTGTGGTTGCATTATTATTGATTAGTAGTCAATGTGAACTTCTCAGATCGTTTAAGCAAATTATAAGGAAAGCTTTTTGTAACAATAGGTTATAGAAGAGACTAGGTTTGTCTTTAGTGAAGATGCTAATAAAATGTACACATAGGAAGAAGAGTATGTTATGTTTTTGCAAATGTATGGAACAGGCAGAAGGAGGCGTTGCAGATGCCATAAAGTATATAAACTCTTGTTCAACGTCAAAAATCGAGTTGATATATCCATATCTGTCTGTCTGTCTGTCTGTCTCTCTGACCGCCTGTTTAAAGAATGGAGACTATAAGAAATAGAGGCTTCAACTTTCAATATTTAGACTCTCCTATACGCGTATCATATAAAATGTATTAAATGAACCGGTATAAGTGATAGAATCCACACGAACCTGCACCCATAACCGAGTTTTAGTATGAAATTTTTTTTATTTTTCTTGTTAATTTAGCTAAAAATTTGGTGTACGAGTATCTTACGAACACTATAAATAGCACCCATATAAACCTGTTTCCATTTTTGTGTTTTTGTATTAAATGTTGCTGGTTTTGTTGTTTATTAAACAAGAAGTGCCAAATTCTTGTTCATGGATTATGTCAGCCGTAATAAAATGTTATCACACACGTCTAGATCTCAGCTGTAAAGTTATGATTTTCAACTAACGACATGCGCAAAACTCTCGAGTTTAGTATAAAACTTTTTTTAATTTCGTTCTTAGTGAAGCTAGAATCACTCAACTTTCGTGAATATCTCAAGCTGACTCTAATACAATGCACCACGAGGGTTCAGCCATGTTTGTTTATAAATATATCCTTAATATAAGAAACCTTACACAATTGTATCACTCGCAGTTAAATCACTAATAGAGAGCAGATAGAGAACATGAATGTAAGAAACATGGAGAACTGGAAGCCATATAGCCCAAGAAAACAAATTACGAGCAACATAGTGCAAACATGACCGACAGTTAACTACTCTGTACCGCTCTCGACCTGCTGATTTGTGCCTATGGTGAAAAAAATACAATACATTTGTGTCTCTAGCTCTTATAGTCTTTAAAATTTATCATTTATACAATCTACCAGACAGATGCACAGAAGGCCGGATGGATGGACATGTCTCTACTTAGATCGAATTTACACTTTGAGGAGGATATTTTAAAGAAATTTTAAAACATTTTCGCTCTACCTACTTTCTACTATTTGGGTGCCCATATCTCTGGACTCAATGAACTGAACTGAATAACTAATTTGAGTAAAAGCCTATATCTTTCAAATTGAAGGCGTTATTAATATTTTCTAATAACTAATTTATAAGAAAACAGGAAACTTGGTGGGAAATTGATTTTTTATCGTTCAATTCCATTCTGAAATTCTGAATCTGCAGAAAAAAATTTGGTCTCGTTATCTTCATAGTAGCCAATCTACATTGTAACGGATGAATGGACAGAGGCATGGTAAGATCAACTCGCGTCTGATTGAATTGATGAATAGTATATTTACTTTATGAGGACTTCAAAAATTTGTTTGAAGTTTAACACAACTAATACACGTATACTACACATATATATGTGAGCAGGGTATAAAAACTGATTTCAAAAGTTAAAAAACTTTACACCGCTTTCTACTTTAAAATTAAATAAGAAAAAACGTTAAACGAATTTTTAATATGTACTTTTCACACATGCCCTTCACTTCAGTTTTCAAATGTATATATTAAGTTTTATTCATATATACGATATATGTATAAAATTCCGGTATTCCTGTGTTCGTAATTCTTGTACTTATGGCTCACTTAGTTGGATATAAGCTACAATTGGACCCGGTAGTTTGTGCAGTTCTTGAGATCAAGACATTTTTAAATTTCTTTTTTTTTTTTTTTTATAATTCCGAAGTAGTTTACGCTTATTGTGTTTTTGTTTTTTAATCTACGATTTTTTAATAACTGAGTAAGCCGTGTAATTATAGCGTATCCCAACATGAGTGCACGATTTACATTTAATATTATAATGTTGCTCTAATAAATCGATTGTTTCATGCGCGGTGTGGCAGGTGGCGCGCCGTCCTGTTGAAAATTATTATTTTAAAAATGATTCGTTTATTTCACGCATGTGTTCGATGTATGTGCAATATACCTTCTTCTTCAAACAGACATACACATGGACATGGATCGATCGCCTCGAATCACGAATAATTTATATGCTTTAAGGGGTCTCTGATGCTTCCTTTATTACGTTGCAAACATTGTAGCTAAATTATAGTACTACAATATTCACAATCTGTGTGAAGAGTATAAAAATAATGTGGCTTTAATCAATGTTTAATTATATACATATTACAGAGCTGTACGTATCGTAAGCCACCGCTTGACTTTACTCAGTTAAAAAAAAATGTTATAGAAGTGTACTATTGTAAATACTCGTACAACAGTAACTATCTTCTATACATACTCTTACTTATTCAAGTAAAAAACATTAATTGAAATTATGTAGCTTCCATACCAATTGCAGATTAACTCTTAATTTAATTATTGTTCTAGGTGCTTTGTAAAAATTAAATTCAATTTAAAGTTTTAATTATTACTTTAGCTACATAATCGCATTTTATGTTAAGTACTAAGTATGCAGAGACAAGTGCATGTTCATTTTAAAATGCTTTTAGTGTTCTCCACTTTTGTACACTTTTACAATGTACATTTAGTTTTAATGAAATAAACAAACTTTTAGTAACGCTAAAAAAAGAAAGGAAAAATATATGCCCTTGCTCCTTTGGAAACAGGGTATAATAAAACGGCAGGCGAATGCAATGCATATATTTGTGGCCTCAAATTGAGTTCTGATACTCGTAACATGGTATCTATTTGATGTTGGTACGAGTCTATACTCGTATCTGCCCTCTAACTCAATGTTTTACATTCATTGACAATGAATTATTTTCAATTAGCGCATGACAGCTTTGCAACAATTATAGGAAATTACTTTAGACAAGAGCATATACAATCAACCTCGCTATTACTATCGGACATACATATATGGCCATTTAACTATTTCGCCACTGTATAGTCCATCAAAAGACATAAGAACGGTTGACCAATATTTGCACTATTTTAAGTCCCATGGTAATAGATTTATTGTGGCAGGCGACTTCAACTCTAAACATATACCTTAACAAACAAAAATCAACTTTACGTCCATATAATAGTAGAAAAACGCCAAATATCGCAGACTGCAAGATCACCAGATAATAAAAAATGACATAATAAAGCGAAGATTGACCTGACAGAAGCCTGAAAGGCTCACAACAGCAACAAGATTAGAAGTTATCTTAAAAATTTAACACCCACTTCCAAACAGACAAAACAATGCACTAAAATTCTCTAAAGAAAGAAAATGGATCCTGGGCAAGAACCAACTTTGAAAACGCCACTATTTTAGCTGATCACTTTGAAAAGATTTTTTCAATTGAAAATAACTCCACCAACTTTCAGCTGACTAATTGTTATTCTCAGATGTATGAAATTAAGGAAACTAATTTTAGAAAAAGAAAAAGTCAATTTGATAAAATTAACAACAAAAACTCACCAGGATATGACAAGGCAGTACAATATTTATATTTTATATCATATTTATATATAACACATTGATTAAAATGGAATACTTCCCACTACTCTGGAAAGTATCCCAAATAATACCCAAACCAGTTAAAGGTTCATTGAATCCATCATCATATAGATCAATTAGCCTCCTAACCGTACAATCTAAAGTGTTTGATCAGATTATTTGATCGGATTGAGCCAATGCTGGATTTCATCGCAAACACTTAACAATAAAGCAAATCCATAGAGTGATACACAAAATAACTTCTGATCTCTATTTATCGATGCAGAAAAAGCCTTTGATAAGGTCTGGCAAAACTACAAAATATGCTCCCAATCCAGCTTTACAATATAGTATGACTAGTTAGTACCTGGCGCATTGCTGCCCTTCTCTCTGCCCCAGTTCACCACTTCGCCATTGTTCCTGACCCCTCGGGTAAAAAAATTGTTCATACAAAAAAAAAATAAAATCGTGAATAAAAAAAAGGGGGTTTGGGGTAGGAGGGTGAAATATACTTATATATATATATATATATATATATATATATATATATATATATATATATATATATATATATATATATATATATAGATGATGAGTGATATATATATATATATATATATATATATATATATATATATATATATATATATATATATATATATATATATATATATATATATATATATATCAACTGCGAAATAAACAAAATGCCTACCCAAGAACTACTTGCGAGACGTTCACTGAAAAGACTGAGACCTATAGATCTAATCTAGTAATACGCATAAATTTAGATAATTTAAGTTAAGCATAAAAATGTATTAATCTAAATCCACTCTACCAGTAGACAGATTGATGGTGTTCAACTGTATAATGTAACCCGAACAAAGTTTAAAATTGTACTTAGTATCTATAAGATAGATGTAGAAATAAACTGGGAAATAAAAAAAGAAACGTAATAATTAGCGCATTATTATTTTTACATTCACCAATTCACGAATATCCTTAAAAGCAACTATTTACTAAACTATGCCTAAATTCAAATTCTCTACTTTAGTTTGGCACTTTAGAAGCTTTTGGCTCATTTCTCTACATCGAGGATATATACCTATAATTATGTAATTAGCTATCGTAACAAAACAAAAATATAAAGAAGTATAATTTAGCACGCCAACATATCCTGGCATGTCTTTTGTGTATTACAGCTTTCTGAACACTTAAGTGTTATTAAATTTTCTAAAATAGAAATACATTTCATTTGGATTGTGAAGTTCTGAATTGTTAAGTTATATTCTTAAATCAAATACTAGGTAATTGTTTTGTAAGAGCATACTACATATACCCGCCAAAGCAACACCGTTTCGAATACTTTTGGAATCAAGCTAATCGTTATTTAATTGTTTACTATTTGTAAAATCGAAAATGTGCGCAATTATTTTATTATTTATTCTTTGAAAAGGTAATTTAGAAAAGAATCGTTGACAACTGCCGTTATTCATAGTTTTGTCCGAAAAACGCTCGCGAAAACTTTCGATAACGATTTTAATTTCGAACTTTTGCTTATGCCATTGTATTTCATAAACTGCATTTTTTTGTTCTGTTAGCATAAAATGTTTGTATGCAGTTGCTGTTTATTTCAAGAAAGCCTTGCAAAGAATTAAACTAGTATTGTAATAAAAATCTACAAAAACCAATTTCTTAAATGAAAATTCTGCAAAACATTGTTTAGAGTACTGCAGTGGTTTTAATTACACTTTTGCGTTAGAACATAAATAAAGAGTATATTTGTGCAGTTCAAGAAGAAAGTATGGGGTTGCTCTTTTGTTTGTAGCAATTGGAATCTAGAACATATTTGTACATATTGTATATGTAATTAATTTTCTGGTTAATTTACTACAAAATGTGAACACAATAAAACTGAGCTATACATTTGTACATAGAAAGTCAAGCAGACACAAAAACACAAAGACATTTGTAATGACACAATTAGTTCTGTAAATTTCAACATTCATCTTGTGTTTTCCCACATTTACTCGTAAATACTTTACTACAAAACTATTATTGTAAGTTCGCTTTAGTTTTTTTGCTATTATTTTATTGCTATTATTTTATTGCTATTATTTATTTTTCGTAAAAACTTTAACCAGTTTCTGTACATATTGTTTTTTAGCTTCCAACTTACACACCTAGCTTTGTCCTAACTACGTTGGAGTTAAGTGCCTTCAACGCAGCCTGTCTATCTGAGAGAATAGCAATATCACAGTTGTGATAGCCTCTGCCTAGAATGAATTTGCGCACATATGATTATAGCACACATTTCTGCTTGAAAGATACTGGTGTGTTTTCCCAATGACTTCCAATAGTGAGTCCTAGTCCTACATCTAAGGCCAACATCATCTTCCATCAAGTATCCATACGTGTACTATTGTACTTGATGATGTGTGGTTTTAGTAAGTATGAACTTTCCGACGTCCTCTATTTTTTGATAAAACTCCGATCAAATATATTCCTCAGTGTCATTTCGTCTCTGGGCATGGACATTAGGGATGCACCCTTCATCCATGTATGGAGAAGTTTCTGACAGATCTCCAAGGTAACTTTTTTCCTATCGACTGATAGTCCTAGGGGTGTTTCTTTTATTCTGTGTTCGATTTCCAGATGAAGTGGTGTCAAATCCAAAATAGCTTCCACCGCTACTGTTGTGCACGTGCGCATTGCCCCTGTGATGCAGACACACGCTGGTCTTTGTAGGGAGTGGAGCGTCTTAGTGGCTGTAAGTTGGCACGCTCTTTCTCCCCACGCGACTATGCCATATACAATAGTAGCATTGGTTTAACTACCATGTTGGTTTTACTAGCATGTTATACGTGTTCCACCCCCAAGATTATGACAAATATTGCCTTCGTGCATTTTCTTATGGTTTCTTCCATGTGTGTTTTCCATAGGAGCTTACTGTCCAGTGATACCCCCAGATATTTGACCCTGTTGCTAAGCTCTACTGCAACCCCTCCGAGCCTAATCTCTTTTAATCTAGGAAACTTTTGCTTCCTAGTGAATGGTACAATGGTCGTTTTGGCAGCCCTACCACAGCGCACCAATCTTGTGTGATTTTGTGTTCTCTGTTGATTTTGTCACAGAGTGTCTCTTCAAACTTCCGACTGCATACCCTTGGCATCGTATCCCATTCTCGGTTAGTCTATATAGAAAGCTATCTACAAATAGGCTCCATAGAAGGGGACAAAGCACTCCTCCTTGTGGGCAACCCTTAACTTTTTTTACCCTGATGCACATTCGGATGTAGTCACTCTAGTCTCAGCTGTTCTCGTCCTTAATAATCCAATTCATATTCAATTCACTATGAGTGGGTCTACTTCCTTATCTACCAGTGCGTTACATTTAGTATTAAGTATTTTATTGGAGACTTTCTACGTTCCTAGATTGAACATATGTATATCACAACTACCATACCACGCCCACATTTTGGGGTCGCTACCATACAAACCCAACTCTTACTTTTCGCATTTCATATGAAAAAAAAATGTTTCATTGCAGTCAATATTAACTTGAAACTAAAGGAGGGAAATTTCACATATTTGTATGAGCGCAATCCAAAAAAGTGGACATGACATATCAATATGGCTAAACATACTCTATAAACTTGGATAAAAACATTTAACACACACCAAAAAATAAAAATTTACCGACAAAAACCACAAAATGGATGATGATTTTCTATGTGGCCTATATATATATATATATATATATATATATATATATATATATATATATATATATATATATATATATATATATATAGGCCTGACACGTTCATTTAACAAAATATTAAGTATAGATTCATACAAGCCTAATGAAATAGTTTTTCGCACAACAAACCTAAACGTAGGCTTATGTGGACTTCTAAATTTAGACGTGTCATGTTAACTTGGGATCCTACACTAATGCCGCTTTTCGGGCTGGTGTACATTTAAAAATGTGCACTTTTTGAGTATATTGTGGACGTTGTGGGTGTGTGGCATTCACAGTAGTAGAATCTAAGAATCCAAGTTTGAGGATTTACCTTTTATAGTCACTGAGATATCGTTGCTTCAACATACAGACGAACGGACAAACGGACAAGGCAAAACCGATTCAGCTTTCGAGACTGATCAAGATTATACCCACATATACTTAATGGGGTCTGCCACGCCTCCTTCTGCCTGTTACATTGTACATTTGCATAAACTTTGTATACACTTGACCTCCACGGCAGCGTATAAAAATTGTATTGTTCTTCTTATTAATCAACCAATGTAAATGATGTGACATACTCGTACTATAACAATAAAATCGCGGATTATATAATTGCAAATTATTGAACATATATTATTTTATTTAACGTTGTTGTACTTATTGCTTGTACATTTAAAACTTAATGATTGCTATGAACAAGATTTATCCAAATTGCTTTAATTGGAGAAAAACATAAAATACAGAAAAATAAACTTCAAGACAAAAACTAAGATGAAAAATTGACTACTGCATTAAATTTAAATAGCAGTTCACAGTTTTCAAAAACTTAATGATTTTCATTTTAAACGTCCTCGGCCACTGCGGAAATTTATGCTAAGTGCAAAAAAATTATACGCGAAATAATGATTTCTAAAAACGCTAAACGAGCGCAGTAAAAGTTTAACAACGTCAGCTCGCCTGCATTTGCACGTGTCGCAGAAGTCATTAATAGCACATGACACAGCTTCTCTCGTTTATACTACTACTGAAAGAATATCTATCTCGCACACTGCATGAGTTGAGTCTGCTGATGTTTTTAATGTGCGGTCTTTGGTGCATTTGCCATGCATTTACCACCGAACTATGCAAACTTATTTATGATGCAGAAAGCGTACATTTAACTTTTGTCTGTTTATATGTTTGTCTGTTTGTTGGTTTGTTGGTTTGCTTGTTTGCTTGTTTGCTGCTAGTCCCTATTTCTTCTTTGTATGTACGTACAAATGAAAGTGAACGCAGCCGCAGCGCTATATATTTCAATCAATATTGTTGCTGTACGGCAAACAACCAAGTCAAGGTCACCGTTAAATATGTAATAGAACAAGCTAATTCTAACACATACAATAACTACAAATATATACTCACGCAGAAGCAGGAAGCAAATAATTTGTTTGTGTGTGGCACCATTTTTGACTTGTAACTGCCGTCAACAGCATAATTTATAATTCTAAATATCCTGCCAACTGCAGCAGTGTCATTTAGTTTTGTTTAGTCAATCAGAGGCGCATACACTTGCAACTTGTAATAAATGGTAATTTCCGCACATACACAGGTACAAATTTACATGTAAAAGTACTTTTACACACACACATACAAGTATATACATACATACATATTGCTGTATAGCGCCGTAAAGTATGCATGTGTTTTACCAATTCAGTTTTCTTCGTCATATCTCACACTTGCACTTGATTGTCATACCCTACACACATAGTTTAAAAATACAAAATTCGAAGTGGACGACTATTTTATAGTTATCCTGCCAACCAAAGCAGTTGCATATTGGTCGGGTTATGTACAAAATCAAAAAAATCATACATCAAAAATTGTACTCAAATCCGAATATCTGCTGATTTTGTATATTCATCTTATCTAAAGCGTGTAAGTACCCCCCCCCCCACCCCATATGCTTGTATTTATAATTGTAATTAATTGAAATTATTTTTGTCATGGAACACTATCCATGACTCTACTACTGGATTGTGGAGAGTTTGTACAAAGCAAACTAATAACTCCGCTCTATGAACTTAATTTCGTGGTGAAACATCTCGTCACTCACGTTACCGAGACTCTCCGAAAAAAATCCTAAGTGGAAATCCAAGAAATGGAACGTGAGAGACATAGTTACACCTATTGAAAAGTAAAGAAATGTAAGACAGTAAATGAAATAGGAATATAATATGGGTTAATACTACTTCTTTACAAAATTCTTAAGCAAATTTCAACAATTATGTTCTAGCTCGAATTTTTATTACTTGCAACGAATTCGGAAACAACTTAAGCTCTAGCTTCATCTGTGTGAAATTTTTCATCTTTGAGAAGTTTCCTTACATGTAGTCCATCAAAAACTGACAATATCTTTTTTATCGATTCAATTCAGTTACAATTAATTGAATTGAACAACAATATGGAGCTTCTCATACGCTTTGTATGAGATGAAAATTGGAAATCAGTAAAAGCATTATTTTTGAAAAATCATAACTTTGGATTCTATACATCGATTTGGTTCGTCCTGTATCTCCATTTCTACGCAAAAGCTCGTTGTTTATGCAAATAATTCAGTTCTGGGAACTGTTAAGCGAAAAAATCGGAAATTTTGTAAATATTTCCGCTAATAACTATTTAATCGATTTTAAAAAAGTGAACAACCAAGTTATAGCTAAAATATGGGACCTACCTTCTAAAAACAAGCTATAAAAATTCACGAAATCGTGAAATCGTATCCATTCAATAATTTTTTGAAGATATTTTCGAGTGCAGCAAACCAATATCTATAAGAAAATAGTATATGGCATTTGGGTGTGCCAGTAATACTAATACTTATTTCTACAACACTGATTTAAGCGGCGTATATTGGTAATAAAAGAAGCGATTATAGAAGAAATCTAATGTGGAAGAAGTTTTGGACATAAAGATCTTATAAAAATTTATTTTACACATTTATGAAAGGTGCATTAGAAGCGCATTAAATATTCACTATAACTAAAGTAAATATTTGTCTGTTTGGTTTTGTACTTCTTTGCTACCCCTGGCACTCAATTAGATTTGATGCAACTGTTGCATATTGTCTTATGGCATATTTGCCAGCCCTGTTGTAGCCCATTAACCCATACACTTGCCGCTGGCTGCTTTTGTTCGCACGCTCATTTATTTATTATAAGCACTTTGTTTTCTTTGTTCTCGGAACGCTTTTATTCAGTCTATTTTTTTTTTTCGCTTTATATCTTGCTTCGTTTTATTATGTCGCTTGTTGAATGCCACTTGAGTATGAAATTGCTTTTGTTGCAACACATGTTTTTTTTTATTTTATTTAATCCAAATACTAGAAAAATCAAAGCTTTTATGTTAAAATTTAATTTCCACTGTCAATAATGAGAAACAAAATATGCAAATTAAACAAGCTGTACTATACATAATACTTAGTATGAATTGATTTAGTTATTTTCCTGCACACTATCTGATCTGAACTCATTATTTGTAGTGTGTACTTTAACTGCAATGCAATTAAAATCATGACATTTTTAAAAATCCCAACGGAAGAAATCTACTAAAATGTTGCTGCATAGTTATCGGCGCACAAACACCAACGCTTAAACAAATTTACGCATACACACATATACACATATACAAAAGCAAACACAATTTGTTTACGTTTCCGTTTGCGTTAAAGTGTGCTCGAGCACAGCAGGGAGAAACATTGACATACGCCCAGCAGCTATCCTCGGACACGGTCAGTAGGTCAACCGTATTAAAAACAAAAAAGAGAAAACTTATGAAAGCAAAAGACAGAGTAACACAATAGTATCTTACAGCCATGCGGCGAAAGGTACAAAAAATTGCACCCGCCTACATAGTTTAAATCTGGTGACGAGCAAGCAGGCATTTAGTTGAGAGTACATAATTTACATTTCAGTTGTGCCCGCAAGGAAACTTACGTATATAAAAGATGTGAAGACGTTTACTTCAGTCTAACGAAAGCATTGATACTCTACATATTTACGTCAAATAGACAAATTAAAATAATTTTTCAATATATGGTATATATGTATTACAGATACTCAAAATCTTCTAGGAAAGGTAGTAAAGGGGGGGGGGGAATTTGTGAACGTATATACCGACTTGCAAAAACTATAGTAAATATTTAAAGAGAAATATATATGGATTATAATTAGACTTCTTTATCTTCTGGAACTGATCTAAACAGGACTGTTCGTTTTCTGAAAAATCGGTTAATATAAAATGCATTATTAATTTCCAAGTGAAACGAATAAAATTTATAATATTTTTAATTCTTACATTATTTTTATTGAGATCGTATATTATTTTCCCATTTCTTGTTTGATTTTTAGTCGAGATGGGCGGGAATCCGCGTAACCCGAAAATTTCTTCGGGATCGGATGGGATCGGGAAACTATTAAATTCGGTTGGTCCCGAAATTTCTCTAAGGACTGAAAAATATACTACTATAATTTTAATATCCATTTTAATTAAACGTGCATGTGTATACACAATAAGAAATAGTATTGGGATCTTGAATTAATAAAGAGCGTTTCACACAAGGTCACTAGTATATAAACCAATATTCAAGTTTCCAATTTCTTGCCGCTGAAACCTATTGTCAATGAGAGTCTTTGGCAGCTTGTGTCATTTGTTTGAAACGTAAACAACAATACTAAATATTGCCTCGAACATGTCGAATTTCGTACCAGATAAAGTGTTTTTGCGGGCAGTTATTCTTTATTACTTTAATATGAATCTTTTTGAACAATCATGTCGGAGGTGGTTTGGTTTGATGATTTTGAGCTCGAAGATAAGGAACGGTCGGGTCAACCCAAAAACAATCATTGCTCTATGGAATCATTGTGAACAGCTCCTCGAATGCCAAAAAAGAAAGGGTTTTTGCATCGCATTGTGACTGTCGATGAATAGTGGATCCATTACGACAACTCCAAACGCAAAACGTCCTGGGTTTTGCTCGGACAGTCATCAACATCCTTCGCAATGCCGAATATTCATGGCATGAAACTTATGCTCTGTATTTGGTGGGACCAGCCCGGCGTGATCTACTACGATATGCTCAAACCGAATGAAACAATCACGGGGGAATGCTATCGGCCTCAACTATGCGTTTGAGCCGCGAACTTCAGCAAAAAAGGCCGGAATACGAAGAAAGGCACGACAAAGTGATTTTGGCCTCATGTTGCAAAACCGATCAAGACCTACTTGGAAACGCTGAAATGGCAAGTCCTACCCCACCCACCGTATTATCCAGACATCGCTCCTTCCGACCACTACTTGTTCCGGTCGATGACACATGGCCTGTCTCAGCAGAAGTTCACTTAAAATACGAGTCGTTCTTCCGAGCTGTTATCCAAAAATTGCCAGAAAGATGGGAAAAAGTTGTGGCCAGCGATCATACATAGAGCAAAATTTTTCACCGAATGAACAAATAATTCAAAACACCGTAAAAATATAGATAAATGTAATATTTTTGCGGAAATGTTGGTACTTTGTCATTTTTGAGTGCAGCGTTACCGTATCTATTTCATAGATGCTCATATACATAAAAGGTATTTTTCCTCATTTTTGTCCACCTGGTTTTCGTTTCACTTTTTGATGAAACCTCTCGCACTTTTCTTGCGAAAAGGTCTTTGTTCATAGATTCATCACTATTGATGAAATCTTTGCTTTTCCACTACAATCCCGAGACAAGTCAAAAACGAGTTCACTAATAGAGATGAAACTATTTTAAAGGCGGCTATCACGATTCACTCGAACAGAAAGGATATGAATTTTGCTTTTTTTTTTTTTGGAACAGTAAGTTCATATACCAAATCGATTACATAGAAACGGTTTAAAACATAACTGGATAATACAAGACAGCAATATGGAACAAAATGAAGACAACAATCACTGGTAATGCGGACAAGGTCATATCTGCTCTGCTCAAATATAAATACCGAACATTTTTTTGTTATCCAATTTTTCTTTAAATAAATTCGATACAAAATCTTTGAGAAAATATAAAGAACTATTCGAAATCAGTGTGGAGTGTATAAAAAGGGAGTACATATCATCCACATATTGTACACAGGTTGTAGGTTTATTATGTAGTATGTAGCAAGAAATTCGCGTCAAGCGAACAGATGTTCTTTTACATAAATACACTGACACACAAAAGTAAGTCATTTAACACACGCACCTACGCAAATGACCGGGATCGAGCCTACTGAGGCCAGTTGAAATTGGGGCTACGCGACCATGTTAATTCCATGGAGCGTGAAAAGTCACGCATATCGAGTGGTATGAGCCCCAAACCAAAAACAAACAAAAAATGTGAAACTACATGAATAAGCAACATGCAAAGAAATATACAATAAAAATACGGTGCGCGACTCTGTCAACAACGGAAACCCTCGTAGGCGAAACCGAAATGATGTTTTGAAGGTTGCCGTACTTATTTCGAAACTATTTCATATAAAACTTCGCTGAACGTCTGACCCTGTTTAAACAACGGGCATAAACTTTGCACCACAGTTTGCTCCAAATACGTGAGGGTAGTTCTGTGTGTGTATGGGTGAGTGTGTATGTAAGGAAAGAGCAAAAACTTTGCATTTAAATTTTAACTTTCACCGCCATCTTTGCCGTCAGAGTCATATCTGTACGTAGTCCGGTGCTATTGTTAGGAGTATTTTTATTGTACGAGCTTTATACGAGTGTATATAACTATATAGAGAGATAGTTTTATTTTTGTTGATTTCGCTGCACAAATTTCCAGAAATAATGGAGAAGCAAGAGTCTTTTGAAAGCCGTTTTTATTTTCTTTATACTTACTGATATCTATCTCTTTCCCTCATTCTCATTCTCTCTATTTCTATTTTGCCTTACCCAACATTGCAAACTACTGCATGCGAATCATTCGTGCAGTCAATATGAAGCAAATGAGTTTTAAAAACTTTTTTATTATGGTCAATGCTGAGGAGTTTGATATCGTTTTTTATACACTGCCTCGGAGGGCTATTTAGCCATGTCCGGCCGTCCGGCCGTCCGTCCGTCCAGTTATATTGAACAACAGATCTTTGGAACTATAAGAGCTAGAGACTTAAAACTTGAACAAAAAAATGTAGATTCTCCTTGACCAAACGCAGATCGAGTTTACTAACCACCCTCACAAATCAATTTGACCCGCATAGACAGAAAAATAAGGGTACCAGATAGGGGAAGCAGGGGAATGGGGCATGTGAAGAGCTACGTGAAGGAGCAGGACAAGGGCAGCAACACGCAGGGTACCAGTTAAGGGATGCATGGCATGGGGGCATGGGGAAGGAGGAAGGCCAGCAACGCGCCTTTAAAATGAGGGTGGATTATATGGTGGCTACCACTAAAGTGGGCCGTTCAGGACATATAAAGGATATTTTATTAGGACCAAGGTAAAATATAACAAATTTGGCATTTCTAGCTTAATTAAGGACAAAATCAAAAAATGTCACACAAAAACTTAAAAATGGATGCCAAGTTTTTAAACTTAAAAATGGATGCCTACTTTTTATAGTGGACCCATCTGAACCTATGCGACCTATTTTATTATGATTTACGTAAGATACACAAACAATGGCGTTTCTAGCTTAATTAACAAAACCAAAAAAATTTTATACAAAATCTTAAAAATGCGAACCAGGGCTACCCAGACGGCCCGACAACATGTCAATACCGATTCGTCTTCCAATGGTAATAGGGTCTGCCACGCCCACTTAATACAAGCTTTTACCTCATGGGTACAGTGTATAATAAACTTGACAACTAATACTACTACACTATCAATCGAAATGTGTATAGTCAGCGGACTAATGAAGGCTCGTAGCTGAATCTGAAACAATTGTCTCCGTAGCCTTAACATTCTTTGTGTGCAAAAGTTGTTGTTATTGTTCTCTGTTCATATTGAAAACTATGTGTATATATTTCACGAAGTAAAAATATATAATTGTGTGATGAATTTTGATCGAAAAGTTGCGATAATTGAAATTTATTTTCAATCAAAATGATGTTCCCTGTAAATTCAGTGAAATTTGGGACTCAGAATATAAAAAAAATTCGAGGTACTTCGAAATTGGATCATCGAAATTCGTCACATGGCTTTGCTGAAGTCTATTCACAAAAAAATATTAGCGCTGAAAACATTTGCGTGGCATTAGGACGTGTTTCTCTTCTCCTACAATTGCAATATGGTTTTAGTGCCAAGCGTATTCGATGGCAAAGAAATAAAATTACAAATGTTAAAACTGAATTGGGCTTTGATTACACTAGTTTACAGCCAAAATGTACATTCGAAGCCACTTTTGTGTTCTTATGTATTATGGCTCACGGTTTCGTAGCTAGTGTTATGGGCTAAAATATATGAAAAATGTGGATTTTTTGCAAAAAAAAAAAAAACAAACAAACAAATATTCACTGCAAAAAAGATCAACAATAGAATACGTCAAATTAAGTGCAGGTTTCTTATTTCGGATTTTTACAAAGAAAACAAGATATTGATGAAGAAAATCTTTAGATAAATACCAAAGTTTTAATCAATTCTGTGAAGGTGTCAAAATTCGAAATTGTCTCTGTTTTGTAACTTCACTGATGTCAATATTTCATTTTGTATATAATTCATTTCCTATATTTTTGTTATTGGATTTCGAAATATATATATATGTATATATTGGATATAAGCAAACATTTTGAACCTTACTTTATCTTCTGTACTCCTTTGGGTCCGTTTCTCTGATGAAGAACCATATATAGTCTCACAACATTCTTCCATTCCAAATTGGTTGGTACTGCTGCTCAATAGTTTCCATTTCTTAATGAAACCTTTCACCGTGCTACCCACTTAAGCCACCGAGATTCTCCGGTAAAAAAATTCAACAAATTAATTTTGAGCGTCAGAAATAGAAATTATATTATGAAGTTATATATGCAGGACATAGACGGAAAAAGAAGAGAATGACAATATACTATATTCCATACCCATTCTTGCATAATTTTGTAGAAATACTTAAGCAATTTCTTTGTAATTCACGCTTTTATTGTTTTAAAGAAAACTATATTAGGTGGCATTAATCAAAGATTGCTTTCATTAGTTTTTGCAATAGAAAGTTTTGGAGAATGTAATATCAAATATGCGAACGCTTGGCCTTCTTTGTCTAACGCTTTGAAGAAGTTTTTGAAGAGTCCCAGTTTTATGTGTAATGGTGGAGGGATGATGTTTTCTTTATTCACCAGAGACTTTTATGCACCGTTGTCGGAGCCCACAATTTTTATGTGATGATGTTTCTTCTTTCCGTCCAGATCTTTCTCGTGTAATGGTGAGCGCTGTTCCAGAGACATAGAACACAGCAATATTTCATGAATCCACCATGCATTACCCGTAGCATGCCCACCACTTTTAAATCGGAACAAACTTTCCAGTCGTGCTCTTCATATTTAATGCATTACAACAATTCGACCATGGTCTCGTACGTTTCTTTCTCGTTTCCAACATCGTAATGCTGTACTAGCTTCTTTACTTGAGGCTGAGTTAGAAGACCGGACTGATTATTCATCTGTTGTAATAGAGCTCAGGTTGAAGTCAGTTGAACTGGGACAGGACAGTTGGGAATAGGAAGTGCATCCGAATGTGGAACTGAAAACGTAACAGAATCGTCATTTGCATACTTCTACCACATATTTTTGCCAATGAATGTTGGGAGAGCATATTTGGTTCCTCGTCACAGAAACGAACCCAAAGGAGAATAGAAAACAAAGCAAAGGCCAACATTATTTCTAATCTACTTATATAATAAAATAAATATAAAATAATAAGTAACACATTTACTGAATTGATTTTAACTTTGATATTTAAACATTGATTTTCTTCATCAATATCTTGCTTTTTTCGTAATAGTACGTTCGATACGTAAAAAATATGATATGCCCAAAAATCGATATTTTTCATAGAATTTGGCCCATAACACACCGATTGGAATAAATTGGATAATTTTATAACCTTTTATATGACGTTCTGTTTAAAATGTGAAACTGTCTCCAAAAGAAAGGAGAAGTTTAAAAAAAAAAAATATCTCGAAAATAATTTCATAGGAAAATTTGTATTATGATTTTCGAATTTTGTGGTTAAAATACATAAAAACAAACAATTTTGGCTGTAAACTAGTGTAATCAAAGCCCCATTTGTAATTTTATTTCTTTACCATATTGCAACTGTTGCAGAAGCAAAACACGTCTAAATGCCACACAAATGTTTTCAGCGTCAACATTTACCAAAACAACGGCGTGACTGGAAATGTTTAAGTGTGTATCTGTGTGAATTGTTTGTTATTCTCATATCTAATGCAGTTTATTTCTAGTGTATGTGTGTAAATATGTATATTCTCGTACATTAACATCAAATCGCGATAAGTTCTGTTGTTCTTTTTCCATAGTTTGTACATACAATATAATGCTAATTCAAATATGCCGTGGCACAAACATTTTGCTAACATGCTTCAAGTTTACGTTTCATTAAATTTTTAAGTCCAAGAGTACAGCAAATATTTTATGCTACGAGTATATGAAAAGTGGATTATACTCGTATCTACATACTAACCGATAAATATTAAAAATGATAAAGACATAAAAGCACGCAGTCATAAAAAATGGGCACGTCATACTATACTCGTATTTGAGTCTGTGCAGAAAAATGTGCCAACGCCGGGAAGTATGCAGCAGAACAAAAACTTACTTTACGTGTTTTTCAGCTTATATTTATTATTAAGTGCATTTATACGAAGGGCACTAACAAAAGATCTGTTAGTTGCGATCGGCACGGAGTCAACTAACACGTAAAATTACTGATGCAATCACAAAATAAATTCTTTACGGATTTCGTCGTCAACACAAGCCAGTTTAACATTCCAAACTGCACATATGATACAAATGCACCACCGCTTCAAAGCGTTTCCAAGCGGATTCGAAGAGTCTAGACTGGATATTTTTCAGTAGACGACGCGCTTCGAAATGGTCGGCCGAAATCTTCCACGATTAATACAAAAAATGATTGCTGAGGAGCTGGGAATAAATGTCATGGCTGTGTCATGCATACTGCAAAATGATATGCTGTACATGAAGAAATCTACTCGATGGCTTCCATTAATTTCGATTTTGATGTTCAAAAAGAGACTCAGGTCACATTGCTGAAAGAACAAGTAGCTTCATTTCGGCCTCTGACAGTAAAGAAATTCAAACCAGCACCATATGTTCCGGATCTGACGCTTTGTCTTTTCGGCTTATATCCAAAAATTACAACAACAAAAAATTTAAGGTTAAAAAAAATTCAGTAGCAATGTAGAGAAAATTGAAGCAACTGAGAAACTACAAAAGCACAATTTTCAGGACTTCCATTTTTGCAAGTTCATCTACAGACTAAAGAAATGTATTCAATTTAGTGGTGATTATGTAGAGAAGATGAAAAATAATAAAGGGTTAAAGCAGCGGTGAACAAGCCCTTGCTCTCGTTGCTCAAACCGTTACTTTTGCATGCTAGCGATTTTCGACGAGCCAAGACCAACAACTTTCGACGCAGCCGAAAACGAAACTACAACCACACACGATTTTCGTTGCGACGCGGACCGTTATAAAAGTGTCAATTTTGCTATGATTTATGACTTGTACACTGAGTAAGAAAGCGAAGTAGGTTTTGATGTGTTACGATTTTTACTAAGTGATTGAACTGCGGTTTGTAAATTTTTCAATGTAAAATTAATAATGGCTGAAAAAATGGAATTTTCCGAGTTTAAGAGTCAGTATTTTTTTTTTCGCAATTAAATAATTTGGAAATGTTTAAGTGCCTTATTTGCGGAACTGTAATAAGTTCAAAAATAAATTACAATATTCGACGACATTATTTGAGTCTCCATGTAAACTTCTATGGTTCTTTGAGTGATATAGAAAGGATGCAGCAAACAAATCAGCAGCTAAGTACGAATTAAAACCGGCATGTGACTTTAAAATACTCGTCAATAACTAAAAAATATTTTTGCCTGTTTTATTTTTTAAGCTACTAACCGAACTTTTGTTAGAGTCCTCGTATATTGTACCTAGTATATGAAAAAATGTATATCTATATAAATTAAAAGTTATTTTGTGTCCATAAATGGTAAGAATGGTATATATTTTATACCTTATGATGTACTAATATACACAATATATTATGTGCGGCGGTCGGCAACATCGAACTTTGGCAGTAAAAAGTATAAAGTAAAAATGTCTATGTTAGAAAATTTTAACTTCATTATTTCTATTTGAATTCAAGTAAAACATAACTCAATTACTGCAGCTCTTAATTTTTGCTCAAACTGCAAAAAGGTGCTCTATTTATTGATGCAACCATTCCGGCGTCCCCTTTGACTAAATGTATCAGCATATGTTGCTGGCAGATTGTTAACTTGGCTGGCACTCAAAATCAATACAATTTTGGCGTTTCATTGAGCAGTGGGAGATGTTCTATTTAAGTGGAATACAAGTTATATAGAAGCGGGTTAAACTAAAGCGTGGCAAATTGAAATTTTTGGATGTTTTGAAAAGTTTTCTTACATTTCTGCAAATGAAAGTACAACAAAGCTGTTAAAGTCTAATAAAAGCGAAAAAAGGTTCAAGTACAGTTTTTGATAGCCTGCTTCTGAATATTTCAAACATTCAAGTTAACTTCGGTGAAAACGAAATACATACACGCTTTATACAAGCCTCAATATATGTCTAATTGAGTATTTAAATATTATTTATCCGATATTAAAATTAATTAAAAAATAAACCACACAAATTGGAAAGAGAAAAGTTCATTCATAAACAAATGTCACAACTAAGGTTGCTAAATAAATATTCGAGTATATATAACATTTTTTAGTACAACATTTTGAGCTAATCAAAAGTACAAATAGTTTTTTACGGTCCTTCACTACATTATAACGCGATAATATCCTTTTTTTACATGAACTACGAAGGGTATAAAAGAAAAATAGAGCAATCAACAATTTTGCACGCCCTCGCAAATGTTCTTAATAACTAAACTTCTGCTTTTGTGCTGCCGAATACCACGAAACCCTTTAAATTTTGCTTCCGGTCAATGTTGAAGCAACGAAAAATATTTGACTTTTACTTGTTAGCGCCGCTATCCTGTGCTAAGGTCACCACAAAAGAGCTTAAAAAAAAAAAAAAAACAAATTATTCAGCCAAAAATAAAGTATCAAATATTTTTCATACTCATAACACAGAAATTGGTCAGAGACCAAATAGTAAATGGAAAATACAAGCAAAGGGGCTTTCTAACCTGACAAGATGTACATCAAAACATCTCCGATGCTTAGCAAATAAAATTGGAAACTTGCAAGCTATTACACGGCGCACGACAATCTTAGATACTATCTTAACAAGATTGACTTGTTCGATACCAGTATCTTCCAAGGAAAAGCGTTCCTGATAGTTACATGATAAAACATCTGAGCACATGCTATCTGTATATTCATACTCACACATTTTAGTGTCTTAATTGTGCCAAATGTGGTGCTCAAGTTCATTACACTGATAAACAAAATTTTTTATTTTGCACTTGAATTGATTCATAGCGGTAGCAAAAGCACGCTCAGTACTGATTTTTTTAAATGAAGTACAAAATGCTTGGTTCAGGAACGGTTTTTCAAACCAAAAATTCATACTTTTTAGCCCTCTTTCAACGCGAGAGCTTGTTTTTAAGCCAAAAATGGGCTTGACTTGAGTACAAAATGGACTTGTATTGATACAGTTTATAAAACTGTTTTTTAGTGGAGCAAGCTGGTATTCGAAACATGCCCTGATCAACGCTGCTGAGCGAAAAGTGCTACTATCTTAGCTATATTATTCGGCTAACAGACACGCAACACATAGACTTGCCGAATCACAACCAATTGCTTTTGTCATTGACTATCGCCGCAAAGAAATTAGAGCAGCTGAGAGAGTAAATTTGGTTTTGCTTTCAGGTTTATTTTGCTCTCAGTGTTTGACATAAGAGTTGTCTACTTACTTCAAGTCAAAAAGAACTTACTCTATATTCTGAGACTTTTGTAACTTAACTTAAGTATAGGGTATTTCTTAAATTTTAAGATTAATTACTTATAACAAGCATAATGATTATTTCGTTTGATTATTTCTGCGCTAGATTCTCAAATCGGTGCCGCTTCTTCATACTTCAAATTTTAAGTACGCTTTCGGACGAAAACAATTTCTCATTTAATACATCTACGACTACCTAAAGAACATTTTCAATTAATAATACTTCTCCAAGTTTACACTTTCTGGACTAGAGTGCTCAATTTTCGAACAGAGTTGACTCACAAGACAACTATATTTAGACATCTGTAAAATGATTAACCAAGCGATTGGTGGTATGGTAGTGGTTCATACATAAAGAAAATAAATTAAAGATTTTAATTTAAATATTTAAAAGTGACTCTTCTAGAGAAGAAACGCTGAATAAATAAATTCATAAAAGAAAGAGAAAAAACACCTCAGAGAAGCAACGAATATGAAGGACATGCGGTGTGAAAATATTAATACAATGTTTGTCGCTTCGCCTGTCACATGAAATACAGCACAGTTGAAGCGGAACGAGACTCTGCGGCAGATCGATGTCAGTGGTGATGCTACAGGACATTTTTGAAGATGACGATGTCATGACAAAATGTCAACAACAATTTGTAGTTATACGAAAGGACGGAGGATATGCATAAATTCGCATAATGCGTAGCAGAGCAAAAAAGTCGAAAAAGAATTTGCCATTTTCTGGCATGTGCTGCTTGAATGAAGCGTAATAATTTAAGATGAGTAGAAGCTGTTTGCCGCATCAGCAGAGTTTCTTGGCAGTAATATTATATGCATTTACAATAAAAACAAGAGCAGCAGTAGCAGTAGCAGCTATTTTATATGGCCTGTCATAATCATTAACAAGCGCATCACCAATAGATTTATTTAAATATTTATTGTTATGGAAATTGATATCATTCTAAGCGGGTTTATTTGACAAATGTCACCACAAGCCACAAAACTGAGCAGTTATCGGCAGCATTATTGAAACAACATAAAAATTTACTGGATATACTTATAAGTAAGTACATATCTACTTATTTCAATTTAGTATGCATATGTCAGCAGGCGGAAAAATTAATTTGCTTAAATGACATCACTCATACGCAATGTCTGACAGTGGAAGAAAAGTAAATCTTTAGGCCGCATGTCATTCAAACCACGTTCTACTGCGGCTTTTAATCTTAATATTTTTTGATTAGCTGGCTAGTTTATCAATATGCAAACACACACAAAACAGAGAATGCATAAAATTATAAAAAAATAAATCAAAATACGGGGGTAGATAAAAAAATAGTTACTATCTCGAATTTTCCGCCTTGTAATTTCAAATATGACACTGATTCCGTCTGTCAATAGACTATTGTAAATAGAAAACTGTTTTGAGTTTGTGTTTGATAAACATTGAAAGAGACAGACAGACAGAAAGCAGATGGGCGCCATGCCGAAACTCCCTGGGAAGCTCCAATGTTTCGCATGTTGTTTGGTCTCTGACGTTGTGTGTAGAATTCATGTTTCGTTCACTGTTATGAAACGATATATTACAGTTTAACAACGCCAAATTCTTCTTCGAACGATTGCTTTTGTTGTCACACGATTTCGTTTGTTTGTTTATTTGTTAACTATCTATCAAACACAAATTTAATGATGCAGTTTGCTCAAAATCTGACAGTTACCTGTCAATTCAAATGCTAGTTGCAGTTAAAAAATACAACGCGGGTAATTGAAAAAGTACTGACTGTTTGATCCGCCCTCGTAGCTATATGCATATTTATACAACGAGTTTGAAAATCAAGTGAAATAAACTTTTATTATCATACTTATATACAATATTTATTTCTTTTATGTTAACCATTCGGAGAAAATTAATTTGATGATTGCACAATGAAACCACAAACTTAAGTATTATTATAAGCTATTGTGGTACAGTATTTTTTAATTTATTTCAATATTTTTTTAATATAAATGCAAACATACAATATCAATTTTTCATTCAATTTCAGTTAGCGCTATTGATGTTTATAGTACAGATACATATGTACCTTATAAAGAACGAACGTACGTATTTACTTTCATATTGAATTTGTTTAAAACCAAAGCTTTGAATCAAGGGAGTTTTAAAAATCGATCTACTTCGACCCGAAATTTCAGCTTGTGCTCTGAGGGTTAATAAAAAGAACATATGATATAACAAAAAGAACTTCAAATATCTTTCCAAAATAAATTCTATAAAATCGTAGACCCCATAAAGTATATAATGGGTGTTTTTTTTTAGACGTGTGGTTTTCAATCTGGCAACACAGTTTTCGGCAGCTGTTTTTTTGGCAGCTCTCACTTGATTTATGTTCAGTTTGATTTGCCATTTCATAATGAACGTTTGCAAATCGTGCAAATATCGAAGAAGACCCGAATGAGTCCATCTGCCATCTCGCACAACAATTGGAGCTGTGCCCATCCACTTTATGGGCTTACAAAATCCAACTCGTGCAAGAATTGAAGCCGTGCGACCAACAAGCGCGTCGCACGTTCGGTGAATGGGCCCAAAAGGAGACTGCCACCGATCCCGATTTTCACAAGAAAATATTGTTCAGCGATGAAGCTCACTTTTTGTTTGGATGGGTAAGTTAATAAACAAAATTGTCGCATTTCGAGTAATGATAATCTACAAGCCATTGTTGAGACGCCGTTACATCCTCAAAAAGACACTGTTTGGTGTGCTCTATGGGCAGAGGGAATCATTGGTCCATATTTCTTCAAAAATGAAGCCGGCCATAATGTTACAGTCAATGGGGAACGCTATAGAGCCATGATTAATGACTTTTTCGTGCCTGAATTGGAAAATGTTGATGTGGACGACCTTTGGTTCCAACAAGACGGCGCTACATGCCATACAGCCAACGAAACAATCAATTTATTGAAGGAAAATTTTTGTGAGCACATTATCTCGCGTCGTGGGCCTGTGGCGTGGCCTCCAAGATCGTGCGATTTAACACCGCTGGACTATTTTTTTTGGGGTTATGTGAAGTCGTTTGTCTACGCAGATAAGCCCGAGACGATTGATGCCTGGAAGAGAATATTCGTCGCGTTATTGCTGACATACGGCCCCAATTGCTGCAAAAAGTGGTCGAAAATTGAGCCTCTCGGCTGGAATTTATTCGAGCCAGCCGCGGCGCCCACTTGCCCGAAATCATTTTTAAAACATAATGGAAAACCCTTATCTTTATAATAAAGCTAAATTCTTGGCCACAACATATGCGTTTATATGCGTTTTATTTCTTCTTGAAAACCACACGTCTAAAAAAAACATTTTTATTTTTATGAAAATTTGTACATACACTTCTTTTTATTGCAGTTTAATAGTAGAGTATCAAGATTGACCCGCCATGCCCACTTTTTGGGGTAGCCTCCATACAAACTCACTGCCCACTTTTGACTTTTTGTATGAAAACTTCTTTATTAAAGTCAATATGAAATGCAATGTGGTGCCTTTTATGGTCATCCGCTTAACATACATAAACCAACGGGCGTGACATTTAAAGGTCTTCGATGCCTCTTTCATTTTACACACACACACACACACACACTAGAATATACCCTTGAAATACAAATGTGTGTTCATGGAAATAAAAAAACCAAACGAGTATTTATTCATAATAGGAATGAGAATAAACTGCTGCTATTTGGA
Source organism: Leucophenga montana (assembly GCA_035044765.1). NCBI lineage: Eukaryota > Metazoa > Arthropoda > Insecta > Diptera > Drosophilidae > Leucophenga > Leucophenga montana. Next base: position 918,943 of record JAWNNQ010001824.1, read on the forward strand.
AATCTCAAGAACTGCTATAAAAAACTGCTTAGCAACACTTTTTCGCTCTTACCAAATAAGCTTTTCATATATTGTTAGTTAATGCGTATGTATGTACATTTCATTGATTTCATATAATAGTTTTTCTTCCGCAGCATTTCCAATAAAATTTGCTAAGACTTCAAGCGTATTTGATTGAGCGTATAAAAGTGGCTTAAATTATATCAAAGCCACTGCCAGCCAAAATCAAAGTCTAATTTCAGGCGGTAGCGCACAGTTAACTATACTATTCAAGTCATTCGAGCGCGAAATCAACTTAATGCATTAGACTAGAAAATATCAAAACGGCACAAAGCTGTAGCCAAGTACTTTACATTGACGATTTGTGGGCGATATTAAGTGGGCGTGTAGTGCGTTAGATTTCATATTAAATATACTTATATAACATATACATAAATGTAAGCTTAGGTAGGGAAAATAGTACAAACTCGCATGGAAATCTGCAATTCGGCTAAAGACAATCTTAAATTCTCAGCAATGACATTCAAGTGAATATTGAATGACATGCTTACAACTAAATTCATAAGTAGATGTAGTATTTACATTCATACAGCTGTGAGGCAAGATGAAACATGATTGCAATAGTTTCGCTGCTACTCACAGACAATCAATCACATGCAGTCAAATGTTTAACTAAAAGTTGAACAAAGTTTTATGAAATCTCAGAGAACATGCAAAGCCATTTATATTCTGGCAATTCAAATATGTATACTATACGTTTTCTTAGTTATTAAAAGGCTACAAATAACTTTACAAATATGTACATATATTCCATGTATTCTCTTTTTAAATTGAAAACAGACTATATTGACATTTAAATTCAATATAATTTGAACAATCACATGTAATACAATATGTTGAAAAGTCGCATCTAACAAAACTACGTATTGTAAAATTTCAACCTCTAAATTGTTAGCAGCAACTTTAGTTTTAAAATCAGATTCTCTTACTCTTTATCGTATTACGTATGTACTATATTTGACGTATGTGATATTTAAACTATATTTTATCTTGTTTATTTACACATGCAAATCTAAACGAGATAAATATTTCAAGGTAAATTTTAACTTTAAAAATAAAATTTTATAAAAATGAGTACAAACAAACATAAATGTGAAGATATTATCTTCTTTTCAGTTTTCATTGTAGGCTGTAAACAAAATGCGTCAAGAAAATAGAAATTATCTTTTACTTATTTTCCAACACTGCAAAAGAGGAAACACAATTCTTTTGTAAAACAACACTACATTTTGATACACATTTATATTATAACATATAGTATTAAAACACTAATTTACAAATTTCAACTTTAAAACATTAGCAACTTTCACGTATACTTTTTTAGAGCAATTTGGATGCGTTGAATATGAAAAACACTATTCCTTTTTCATTTGAGCCATTCACCAAGATAACGGTATTTGTATCATTTTACTTAAACCAGAGCGAACGGTAGCCAATTCGTTTCGATCGTATGAAAAATTACTGAGTTACAGCTGATGAAAGTTCAAATTTCTCTCATTCGAATTTCATACAGTTTTCTCATTTGAGTAATCAATTCCAAAGAATTCAAGAGCAGAATCGAACAAAAAATTAAAATTTTATGCTAGAAAGAAGAAAAAACTAGTATTTTAATTTAATTTAAGCGGAACCAATTATTATTAAAGCTTTAGTTGCACTGAAATTAACTTTTTTTTAAAAAAATACATTCGGTATCAAATCAAAGTCAGAAAAGTAATGTTATATACCGTTCGTGGTCATTACTGAAGTCTTTATATACAGGAAAAAATGGCATTCTGGCCACAATTAAGATTTAAAATCTTTGTTTGTGGCCATAATCGTACTTAAAGTAATAAAAACGATTCGTACTCAATTAAAAACGGAAACAAGTCAAAAATCGAAGTGCGCAAATCCATAGAATAAGAATTAAATTCTTCAAATAAGTATGAAAGTCTAATTTTAAGAACCGACCTGTACTTAAATCAATTACATAAGCGCTTTTTGTCTCGAATTAAATAGAAAATTCTTATATCTATCTCTGAATGCAAAACCAAATTTACTCTCTCAGCTGCTCTCGATTAATTCGACTTTCCCGTGGTAGAATAATCTATGGTGCCGCAAATATTTTTGTTCTCGTAGCGCCATTTAATGAGAAAAGCAATTGATGGTGATTCGGCAAGTCGATTTGTTGTGTGCCTGAAGTAGCTAAGATGCGGAGACTTTGGGCGCTCAGTCAGTGCCGTTAGTCATGCTTCGAATACCAGTTTCCTCCACCAAAGAACAACAAAATTAAATCAAAATCTTTTAAACATACTAAAAGAACTTCGAACACAAAAAAAAAACATTAACGTTATTGTTATCCTTATCGTTATCGTTTATTTCGAATCGGTTTTGTCACACTTGACGCTGGTTAAAGTAAACTGATACATTAAAAAACACAACTACTATATCGTTATTTAGATCAATGACCCAAATAGTTTTGAACCAAACATTTTGTAATTAATTTAAGAAAACACGTACTGACCATACGGATAATTTTTTATCAGTGTACTAAACGGTTTTACTTATTTTTAATGACTTATAAACTAGTTACTGGCAAATAAAACTTGGTGTACAAATTTTAGCTACAAAGAAAATTCATTTTTTAATAAAAAACTCGACTCGAAAAGCAAATTTAAAAGGTTGAAAAGATGAATTTATCTACAAGTTGACGAATTCCGCTGTGTTGACTTTCTTAAATGCTTTGAACGTGAAACAAAAAACCAAATGCAACAAATGAAAAAGAGTTAGATAAAAAAATATAAAATATAAATGAGAAATGAAAAAGAGCGCAGTTGAGGGGAATAAGCCATCTTTTGTATAAATTCACCATGGATCCCATCATCAGCACTTGACCAAATCTATATAAGAAATTACAAACATACCTCTTTCTAATAAAATCAATGAAATGGTTCAAATAAATTGATACTTTTTCATTTGTTACTGCTTTATTAGCAATAGCAATCCGTCCAGCTAATGATGGAATACACTTTCCTTCATATAGCAGCCATGAGTTTAACATAATTCGAAATAAATTCGGTACTGTAAAACTGAGCCTAAATTTTGTCAAAGTCATTCGTTACACAGTTCTACTGAAATGCTAACTACTTCTGTGACAGCTAACTGCAATAGAACTATTTCCGAGCTATATAGATACGCATGTAGTATTTGTTTTGTACAAATTCAATAAATCGACAGCTTCCTTCCATTATGCTCTGAAAGTGTTATAATCTAATAAGAAAAGCTTTTAAGCCCAAGCAACTAAATTTAAGTGCAAACAAAACCTATTTTTGCAAGTCAAAGAGCCAAAAAGATGTGCGAAAGTAATAACTAAAAAACAAGTGTTTATAGTATTTAGAATAAGGTAGTCCATGTGAAAAGATTTTCTACGTGTATAGACATGTCAAAGGCCAGAAGTCAAATGCACCGACATTAGCTTTAATTAATTTAGTAAACTTTCTTTTAGGCAGCTATCTTTACTTTTCGTTTGGACTAACTTTTATGTTGGATTTCTTGTGACACCTACAACAACATCCTTCATCAAGTAATTAAAATCCTTTATAAATATTGACATTGGCAACAAATTGTATAGAGCACATGCGGTGACATCGTTTGACTTGATATTACAATTGTGTGTGCGTTGAAGTTTCAGTTGTGTACGCGTTGGAACACTTGTTACGACAAGATTGACTTGACTGGTTGACTGACTGAAGCTTGAATGGCGGAATAGGCTGAACAAATGGCAGAGTTGAATATTTGTTGGCAGCCTCACTGAATGCCTGACTGAGTGCTTTTGCATGAACATAGCTTAACTTTTAATGAAGTTGTCATAATTATCAACCGCACGCACATACTTCTACACTATCTCTTTCACTCTAGCATACTATGTATGTGATAAATTTTTCTTTTTGACAGCCGGAATTCTTATGTGTATTGTACTTGTACATATTATATACTTGTACTACATCTTTACGTATTCAGCTTTTCGCAGTAATATTAATGTTAATTATTTGCTTTAATCTTTTAGCCTTACTTTATGCCGCAAAATGCTTACTAGGAAAAACTAAAGTCAAACTAATTTCTGCTAACTTTTACCTCGAGGAAAAAAACATAAATAGTATAAGGCAAGAAAATCGTGTAAGATAAAAGAAGTGATGGAGAGAGCAAGATAGTATTATGGCATTACTAATGTAAGCGCGTATACATACATTAGCATACTACATTCTTAGTGCTTGTGCGCCTAATTGTATGCTTTAGTAATTTATGTGCACTTTTTAACTTTCTAACTTTCTAAATTTCTCATTTCGCGCGCCGTCAAGTATGCAACACTTTTCAGCATTTTCCTTATTCGAAAATTCCACAAAGATTTATTTATGTAGAAAATAATTTGACGCAATTGAAACGCAAATTCTTTGCAGCTTCTTCATATTAAAGCAAAATTTTTCAAACATTTTTTATTTGTTATTTTAACAGCAATTCAAGTACTTACCTTGAGCAGCTTCAAACAATCCAAAATATACTATTTAGCAGCGATATTCTTTAAGAATTTAATTGCAGTAAAACAGAAAAACAAATTCCATTCGAAGATTTCAGCTAAAACATCTGCCACAGATCGTTGCTTCTACCTTGTAAATGGTGGCACAGTTGATTATACTATACTATATACTTGTACATATAGAAAACATATGTAGTTTCATTAACAGCCAGACTCACTTCGCAACAATTTATTTAGTTGTATTGCTTTTAATGGATTTTGATTTTAATTTTTAAATTTTTATTGACTGCGTACACAAACACAAAACAAATTATTTAATTGTTATTTTCACACGCACTTTTTATTTCATTTATGTTTCGATTAAAAATACTAAAAATAAACAAACAAAAAAAAAAAAAATTAAAACCAAACAATTAGAAGAGAATACAAGCACGTAAAATATTAAACGCCAAATATTATGTCTTATTCAAGTTTGTTATACTATCAAAGTTTTTTCTTTTAATTTAATTGGAATATTTTTTGAATTTTGAATTGAATTTATTTCTTTTGTTCATTACAAGTGTTTTTATACTCGTCACACAAAGTGTGAATAGTATTATAACTTAGTCATAATATTTGCAACGCCTTAAAGAAAGCAACGGAGACTACATATAGTTTATATTGTATATTTCTTAACAGAACGATAAGATAAGGCGAATAGTTCTAGCCATATTCGTCCGTCTCTCTGTGCAAGGTGAATCTAAAAATAACCGAACTTTTAATTTAAATCTTAGAACATGTAGCGCCATCTATTAAATGTTGGCAGTGTTCGAAAGGTAAATTTTTCTTCTTTCGAAAGCAGCTAAGTTTATGCTAATCGTTTGACAGGTTCCAAAATAACACACGTTTTAATAACAACAGTTTTTGTAGTTATGTCGTATGCTTAGGATGTAAGGACCTTTTATCTTGCAAAAGCGTTTTTCTTTACCGTGAATGTCATTTCATTGCAATATCTCTACTAGTTTCGGAGAAACAGGCAAAAATGGCGCAAATACCGCAAAATTTAGCTGTTTTTTTTTTTACATGTTTTTGGTTCAGAGCAAATATTAAATTTTGTTTTAAACTCGGCAAAGAATTTGCTGCGACTTACGAATTGTTAAAAAAAGTGTATGATGATGATTGTATGAGTCGTACTCAAGTTTACACGTGGTTTACACGGTTTAAAAACGGTCGTGATGATTTAAATGATGATCCAAGAACTGGATGACCCGAAGCATCTGAGTTAGTGGAAAAAGTAAGTGAAATAATTAAGAAGAATTAAATTCATCTTAGTGTACAATCTACAAAAAATTAACTGAAGATTTAGATAAAAGAAAGTTGTGTGCACGTTTTATTCCACAACAGTTAAATGATGATCACAAAATCGCTCGCGTAGTCAATGAATTTTAGATGATTTATTTTTGCATTTCTAAATTTGTTGCTACAATAAATTTAATTTTAGTTAATTTTATTAATTTCAATTAATTTTATGCAAATAATTGAATTGAAATTAAACAGTACAATAAGTTTATTTATTTTTAATTTAGGCTAATCATAACGAGTGACCATTCCCTTCCCAACACATTTCTTCAGAACGAAAATTGAATCCCTACAAAACTTTTCCAATTTGAATAAAGAAGTGTAATCCTACATCTCGAAATATAAAAGAGACAACGCGAAATCGTCATACCTCGGTAACTATTTGAGTCGGATGGATGAGATTTGATAAATATGTAAAGGGCACCGGGAATTTATAACCCGTATTTAAATAAATGGATATAAATACCCAAACCGATATATTATCCATATAATAATATGTATATATGAAAAATGTAAAAATACATAAGTTTCATATATTTGCAAGCAAACAATCCGGAAGTATTAAAAACATTTAGTACATACGTATTTTCTACTGAAATTCTTCGATTTTCATAAATTGCTATTCTTCCTTTAAAAAAAAAAAATAACACATTTAATTTGCATTTGCTTATTTTATTCAGTGCAGTTGTTTACTTTAAGATACACAAGATTTACAATTCTCTTAGAATTTGCGTTGATTTCACTCATAAATAAATTTCCATATAAAATATACACTCAATGTTCATTTATTGACTTCAAAATTGAAGAATATGTAAAAATCAGAATTAATAAATTAGAAAAATTGAAAGGGGAACTACGCGGCTTTTCCAATGATTATACGAGTAGTAGATGTATACACAAATATTAAAGTCAATTAAATCGACATTTACAGCGCTTAAATTAATGCATAAATAAATTTAAAAAAATGTTCACTAAAATCGCTGTATTTTGTAAAAGTATCTGTTGCATGAGTGTATCGCGTTGATACAAAACAAATGTAAACATTTTCGAAATATAAGCACCAAAAGCTGTGCGAATTAACTTTGAAATATTTAGAATCATATAGAAGATCAAATAAATTCAGTTGAGGATTATGAATCAAAATCGTAAACCAGTGGTAAGCTATAGTGTACTTTAAACTACCCTGTATATGTTCGTGATTATTGATAAATTCAGAATATTTTAATTTAAAACAAGAAAAAACGTTAACTTCGGTTGAACCGCAGCTTAAATACCATTTACACGAAATTTTAAATAGTACTGTAAAACATAAAAGTGGAGGTTTAAATAGGGACTACCCCAAAAAGTGGGTGGTACACGCTCACTAATAGATGTGTATGAAGCGATGTAGTAGATGTGTAAGAAGCCGCCATATAGAATTTCAAGTTGATATTGACGTTTTCCATACAAATGCATAAAAGTTAACTGTGGGTTTATATGGGACTACCTCAAAAAGTGGGCGGGACACGCCGATTTGTCTATGTATATGAAGCGGTTGTCCAATAAAATCCACCAAATCCAATTTCAAGCTAATATTCATCTAAATGAAGGATTTTTTCATAAAAGACACAAAATTGCACGGTGGGTTTGTATGGGGGCTACCCCAAAAAGTGGGCGGGCCATGCCCATTAGTCTATGTAAGTTAAGCGGCTGTCTATAAAAAGGCACCATATCGAAATTCAACCTAATATTGACTTTAATAAATAAGTTATTACAAAAACACAAAAGTGGGCCGCAGTTTTGTATGGAGGCTACCCCAAACAGTGGGGGGGATGTCAAGCATCCGTATACTTTAAGTTGATATTGACTACAATAAAAATGTTTTTCATACAAAAAGTCAAAAGTGGGCGGTGGGTTTGTATGGGGGCTACCCCAAAAAGTGGGCCTGGCGGGTTAATCTTGATACTCTATTAAACTGCAGTAAAAAGAAATGTGTCTGCTAAATTTCAAATGAATTGCATTGGACCATGTTTTTGACTGAGTGCTGTATCTCCTATTAGCGGCGTACATTTTCACTATTAAGATGATGCTGCTTACAGAAACTAACCATACCAAGTTTCAAGCCAATTACTTTATGTGGTATGCCACGCTTCCCTCTGTCTGTTGCATTAATTCGCACAAACTTAGTATACCCGTCGCTCTCCAGGGCAGAGTATGACAAGAAAGAACGCTGCAGTCGATTGTGCTCGACTTCAAAACACCCTGTACATTTTCAAAGACATTGTGTTTTAACCATAGATTTTCATGGGACACATATTCTATGGTCTAAGCCTATTTGGGATATTTAATTAGGATTGACGAAAAATTCGCAAAATTTGACGTTTGTAGCTTAAATAACAACAAGAACCAGAAAATTTTCATATGAAAATTCATAAGTGGACGCCAGGTTTGTATGGGGCGTACCCCTTATAGTAGTGTGGCCTTTATCTGAAGAGAAAATAGAAAGAGCCCAAATATGCAAACTTGCAGAATCTATGTTCAATACATTTGCACAAACTTAATATACCCTTTATCCCGTATCGGTATAACTAATTTGGTAACACAATTTGGATAAGGTGTGGGAAGTAGCTTGCTTTACATTTTTATACTCTATACCAAAAGGGTCAAGGGTGTAAGTTTGTGCGAATGTGTGTAATAGGCAAAAGGAGACGTGGTAGACCCCATAATGTATATATTCTTCATGAGCATTCAAAGCTGAGTTGTTGACCCCATAAAGTATATATTCTTCATGAGCATTCAAAGCTGAGTAGTCTAGTAGTAGAGTCTGTTCAACCGACCGTCTGATTTTTTTAACAAACAGATTTCAGACACTATAAGAACTAGAAACTTGGATGTTTAGATTTAGATTGACCATATGCAGATCGAGTTTTTTTTTTTTTTAAATTCGTTGGTGCAATTTTCACACCAATTTAACTCGTATTTGCACAATTTCGAAAGCCTCCTAGACCGTAAAAATGTTTTTCTTTTCTTTTCAATTTATGAATTTGTTTCATTTTAAAATTATTTTAATTTCAAAGTCTGCATAGTACATTAGCAAGAGTGCGGAGTATTTCACAGTCGTGAATTCACGACTTATATTTATATTTATGTTTCGGATAGTTTATAAATTTTAACTCTATGGTTCGAACAGCACACAAATTAACTTTATTTGACGAATACAATGTTTAGTTCAGATAGTTATGCTTAACCAATCAAACCAATATATTGAAATGTGGAGAAAGTTGAAAGTGTAAGAAAGCAACTGAATTATTTAAAGGAACCATTTTTTGTACAGAATGAGCAAAAACTGCACAAAAAAAAGCAATGTATTCAAACCAAAATCAGTTTGTGTGTTCGCTGCAAATCTTTTTGTAGGTGTTTTTTTTTTTAACATATGTACGTAAATTAAATAAAAGAAATTTGATACAAAATGTTATTCCAAACTCCGAACAAATATATTTTACGGACACATACTACATATGACTAAGATCATAACTATATGTAACCGAATTAGCGAGGCTACAAGATGTTGTAATTGTATATTTATACAGATACTTTATATGAACTAAAAATTTTCGGCGCGTTACAAACACTCTGATAAATCGAAACAACCGCACTTCATAACAATGAAGGGTATACAAAATAAAACACGTTGAAAAAGAACAGAACAGTATGAAATATTGAAGTGAGAGCGAACAAGATGCTGCTGATCTCATGTAGCAGTGAAGAGCACAGCGTGGGACAAAGAGAGCTAATGCGGGAAGAGGAAGCAAGTGACACACGAGATCAGACGAAAGAGCAAGAGAGAGAGAGAGTACTTGTTTCACTTTCAAACTAAACACAAAATGTAAACCAAACAAAACAAATTCTCACACAAATAAGTACAAAATTCCATTGTCTATAATTTTTAAACCAAAAACAAGAAATGTATTTAAAGAATTAGAATGCAAATGCAAAATTTAGATAAAAGCATTTCAAATGTTTTCTAAATTGTTTGGCAGCAATAAATCCAGCAAAATGTTGAGCAGGGAGGTTAATGCGGTTAAGAGAAATATGATCGACTATGAACCGTCTGTCTGTCCGTCCGTCCATATGTCTGTCTGTCTACGCTCAGCAACTGTTTTTTGTTTTTGCTTTGGTTGAAGTAGATTTTTTTTTCATACATTTATATATATATATATATATATATATATATATATATATATATACACATGTATTTCTTTCTTGTTGCTTTTTAAATATTTTATTTATTGCTTGCGTAATGAAAATTAATATTTTTCGCTATGCACAATTGTATTTTATTGAAAAACTTTCGTTATGATTTTATTTCAATTAAATGCACACTTTTTTAATTTACGTTTTCAACTGCATTAAGTTTAAATTAATCACAATGTATCGCGGTATATTAGCATACTCAGCGTGTTTACGTGTTTTTTTTTTCTTATTCTTATTATTTTTTTATTTTTTAATTCACGTTTCAATCAATCCGACAACAACGAACCGCACACGTTGAAATCTACGCAGCAAATGAAGCTAAAAGAGAAGCTGCGAAATTAAATTTGCAAAATTTATATGAATATAAAGAGCGCGAGAGTAATAGCAGCAGCAGAAGAGCGCAGCTGTTGCTCGATCTGCCAATTGGATTTAGTGTGCTCTTATCACTGTTTCCCCGTTAAAGAAAGTGTGCAAGGTTGCCAGATTGTACGAATTGTTAAAAATTAATTTTCAGTTGCTCTTATTGCAATTATAAAAATTTACAAAAACCTAGTTAAAGTTTTCAGGTTTTCGTACAAAATTATTTATGAAAAAAAGTGAATTGATTAAATTGTAGATGTTTTCCATGACATTTGAGTAAATTTTAAACTTGTTTGCAAATGTTTGAGCGAATTTCTTAAAGCAGAAGTTGGAAAAAAAACTGTTCCTGTTGATCAGACTACATTTTTAAACACTAAAAATTGTTTTGTTTTTTTTTTTTTTTTATGTATACAAGAAGACAATCAAAATCGTAGCAAAAATATCGATATCTACGAGATTCTACGTTTAAGAACTTGTCAAAATGAGACGAAAAAACAGAATAGAATTTTGCAAATATCTCGCTTAGTTTTTGAAATAACGAATTGAAAAGACCTAATTTTTATATATCACCTTTAGTTAGAAAATTGCTATACTGTATAATAATTTACTTACAATGTCTGCAAAGTGTCTTAAAGGAAGTGTGAAGAGTATTAAAGCTTTGCTTCCACACGAGTTAACATTTTTTCATGTTTCATTTTTTCATTTTTAATTCTTGAAATTTTCTTTATAGAACTCGCCAAAATAAAATGAAGAATCAGAATAAAAATGTTCGACATCTAACTTAGTTATCAGATTCCTATACCATTTTCAATTTATTATTTTGAATTATTAAATTTCGATATCTAAGCAAGATATCAAAAAATTTTAGCGTATTTATTTTGATAAGTGCTTTAAGAATCTGTCGCCAGATCTTGACGCCCCGTATTAATACCATATTATATGCATATTAAACCTACAAGAAAAAAAAAACGCACTACTTACGGACCAGCAGACTTTTAGCAACCGATTAAACCATAGACAATTTACATATCTCTCTTTATAAAATGTACTAATTGAACTAGAGTTATAATATACAGAGCTTACACATATACTCCATTTCATTGACATGTTTTAATACCCAACAAAAAAGCAAAAAAATGTGCCACATTAATCTTCAAGCAACAAATTTTCAGTAGCCTCTCTATAAATATATTTATCAGGTACAATTTTTTCTAAGTAAGCGGTTTATTTTGTTTTTTATTTACAAAATAAAGTAACTTCTTTTTGTTCCTTAGAAGAATATTTAAGTTTTTCTTGTTTAATACCGTTTCTTCCGATTTTAAAATTTGTTTTAAATTTTGAAATATTTTTTTAAACTAATTCTTTTTTTTTTTTGGAATTTTTTTTTTTTTTAACTTAAATTTTATAAGAAAAAATATAGTTCAGAGTAGAAGCAGTAGTATTTTTTTTTTTAAATTATAACATTTTTTAAATTTAAACAGTTTTTTTTGTATATTTTTATTGGAGATATATAAATGAAAAATTAGTTTTTTTTAATTTAATTAAATTTTTTCAATAATTTTCTTTGTTGGCTTCATTTTTTTATCTATTATTATTTGATAGTTTGTTTAAAATAACACATTTTTAAATTTGGTTCATTTTTTGTTTGTTTTTATTTGCTTTTTTTTTTAAGTAATTTAATTTTTCTTAGCTATTACGCACATTTTGTTAAACTGCACAGATAAGTTTTTGATGAAAACAAAGAAGCAAAACAATGTCAATCGCTAACGTTAAATATTTCACATAAATAATCCAAACGTCCTTACAGCAGCAAAGTTCGAATACGACTGACTAGCGAATTTTTCGACTTTCGTCTTTATATAAGACAGCACATTATATTGTTTGAATCCTGCCAGCCTGCATGCTATATACGTACATATATACATATATACCTATGTTATATACTCGAATTAAAAGCATTTTAAGGGATCGACAGCAGTGCGCAGGCGTATTTCTAAAAATTGAATGGCTTTCCAACAAAAACTGCTGCTTACTCGCATAAACTAAACAAAGGAGCAACAGAGTGTTATACTCCAACAAACTCTAAAGTGACTTAATAGTTCTTCTACAACTTCTAAATAAAACTGTTCTAGTTATGTACGTACATACATACATACATACATACATACATACATACATACATATGTATGTAAATACGTGTCGGAGTAATAATAAAAGGAAAAGCATACCGGCAAGGACAACGAAAAGAGGTCATTAGTGTAGTTGTTGTCAATGTTGGCGGCTTCCTTATATACTGAGTTCCTAATACATAAAAACAAAAGCGAGCACGTGTTTTTGCTGCGCATTTACATGATATATACATATTTATATACATATGTATAGATATACGAGTATATTCAAACGCTAGCCGCCATGACCTATCTTAACCGCCGCCGAATTGGGTTCGTTTCATTCGCCAGCAGACATAGTCACGAAAATAATAATCGTGTTACATTGATTTTAGTAACATTTTTATAGTTTAAAATTTTTTTTTGAATACAAGGTATGATTTAAAAATAACCGAACTTGTAATTTAAATCGTGGAACGCTTGAGTTCGCTCACGACAGAATTGAAACTTCAGAAAAGTAGCCTACAAGAGAATGAGATAAATAAAGAGTATCAGGAGTATTCGGATAATTAAAAGGTTTATTATTTTTATTTGTAATATTTTTTTTTTTTTCTTATCACGACATATTTTAGCATAAGTTTTCGGCATTTTTAGAAAATATTTTGTTAAATAAAAACACTTCAAAAAAAGATAAAAATAATCACACTGTCAAAATTACTTCGATCGATTTAATTTTTATAGTATTTTCACAAACCTTATCCAACTTAACCATGCCAAAGAACTTCGAGCGATTTGAATTTTATAGTATTTTCGCAAACCTATATTGTTTTCACATTTCTATTTATTTCTATGCATTTCACAAACCTATGATCTATCGATACAATCTTCTAGTGAAGATATTTTGGTTGCTACCGCCAGTGTCGGTTGATACCGCCACACTCACCACATATCTAACCTACTACACGTTTGTGTGGTCATAAGTTCAAAAATGGTTCCGGTTTTTTAATGGAAATTTCGACTTTTTTTGATTAACCTTAGAACTTCGATCGATTTGATCATGATCACTTGTTATAAGTTATGACCATTTGCCTGTGGTCATCTCGCACTTCTGATAATTTGTCATACTCCAAACTTTTTTCTGGTCACAAGTTCAAAAATTTTCACAAACCTTTTCGAACTTAGTGTAGACACCATCCAAAATAATCTATCTCATTCTCTCGCAGGCTAAATCCTATTTATGAATATATTTGCTTCTTTGCGAGTTTTGTATTATTTTCATAAACCTTTCAAATTCAATTTTCGTTTCATCGAATTTTCAAATGACAACGATTATTACTTTATTAGGCGTCTGTAGCTTAATAAACTACAATATCAAAAAATGTTCATACAAGTGTGCATGGGGGCTCCTCCTTATAGTAGTCCGATCTGAACCTATGTGGAATATTTTATTATGATTGATGTTGGCTTCATTAAATTTGGCGTTTGTAGCTTAATTAACAACAAAAACAATATTCATATTGTAAAAAACTCATAAGTGCTAGTAGGTTCGTATGGGGGCTACCCTTTATAATGGGGTGTGCAGATTCAATTAGTACATTTTATCTGAAGATGGAATAGAAGAGTCCAAATATCCAAACTAGTACCGTCTCCAAGATATATAGACCCAGACAGACATAGATATATCAACTCAGCTACCGATGTTGATCGGTAGCTGAGTTGATATATCAACACGTTTCGTGAATAATGTCAATCCAGTCTCCCGCCAAGTGCGATATACGCGATGTTTCCGCAAATCTCCAGATCTCTACTACACGAAACAATCACAGCAACCCTCGGATATCTGAAACTGTCCGCGAGGTGGGTCCCAAAACAACTGACAGACCAACACAAGTTGAATCGAGTGGAGGCCAGGCAAGAGTTTTTGAGGTGTTGCAAACTCCATGGAGATGAATTTCTCCGCTCCATCGTTACTGGAAATGAAACTTGGGTAGCACACTAGACGCCTGCCACCAAGAAACAGTCTCAACTGACGAAAATAAAATCCCTCCGGCCGTGAGAGCCTCAGTACACTTACTTTCTGGATGTTCCTCGTATATATATATATATACATTTTATTGGGTCTAGCACGCCTACTTCTGTCATTACATACATTTCACAAGCTTAATCTAGTCTTTTACACCATGGGTGCAGTGTATAAATATGTATACATTAGACCACTGCACGAGTAAGTATAGCATCGCCGATGCCAGGTACATTTAACACGAGTCTAAGCGATGCAATGCCAAATTGACATCGTGGTAAAGAAAATCGTCGTATTGTTTACCAAACGATGCAATATCAAATTGACATCGTGACATCGTTTGGAAAACGATTCAATGCCAAATTGTTTCACTGATATTTTCTTGGATTTATTATAACCAATCCCCTCTAGAAAATGACAACAAAACACAACTCTTTCAGCTTATCTTTGCGATTTCCCGTAATAATGCTTTAGTGCTTTCAATTTGTAGTGATGATATGGAGCTTGATCAATCCTGCGAAGGATTATGCGAAAAATAAATGATCCAGTAAATTTTAGATTTGGAAAAAAAATCAGCAATTTGGTAGTGCATCGTTTGGTAAACATGCCACAAATATTTTTAAATTTGTTTACATATTCGTGCAGGGCTGTATAATGTATACTAGATATTACTTCTGCAATGCCAAATTGACATCGCATAGTAACTTCTTTTCTTCTTGGTTTGCTCCAGTCACATTTCGATGTATAAAACCTTTTCTTTGTTGCATTTGAATCAGCTGCTCGCAAGTGAAAAAACGCCTTTCAACGTCTCTCGGTTTCAGTTCATAAGACACCCAATTGCCAAGCTTTTGAATTATTCCCACGGATTTCAAACATACAGAAACTGCTTGTGGAGTCAGTATAAAGAATTATGTAAGCTCCTCTTGCGTTTGACTCGGAGCTTCATCGAGCAATGCCTCGAAATCTTTGTCACCGATTTTTTTTAGCTGTCCAGGCTTGTTCAACGCTGGCATCACCATTCTTGAAACGATGAAATCATTTCATACATGATTTATAAGCATCATATATATATATATATATATATATATATATATATATATATATATATATATATATATATATATATATATATATATATATATATATATATATATATATATATATATATATATATATATATATATATTTATATATATATATATATATATATATATATATATATATATATATATATATATATATATATATATATATATATATATATATATATATATATATATATATATATATATATATATATATATATATATATATATATATATATATATATATATATATATATATATATATATATATATATATATATATGATTTGGAGCATTATCACCATAAACTTCCACAAGCATACGATGCGCATCAGCTACACTTTTCTTTAAATCTCCCACAAATGCTCCTTATTTAACACAAAATTTGACATATTCAACACAATAAAACTCAAGGAGATATAAACTAACATTATTATTAAATGTCTAACCTATCTGAACCTACCGAAATCAGCTTTTACTATGAAACATCCGAAACAGCCCGATCGATATTTTGAAAACGGACCGAAATAATTTCTTAGATAGCTCCTCTTTCAAACCAATCACCAACGGTTTAGAGGTTCTGTTCAATCAAATTAATGTGTTCACTTGTCTTTTATGCTTTAATTTAAAGCTGATATACAATATTTAAGCTTCCGTTCTCCCGAAATTATCGTTTTTGACGTGATAACGTCTATTAAATCGATTTACGCGAAAGGTCCACGCCCATTTCTGACGTTCCGCCTGAACAAGCGATAGACAGGCACAACCGCCCTAATCGTTCTTGGCTTGTGAAAGCTATAGTTATGTGTGTGTGTGTTTGCGTATTAGTGTTATCTAGTGCGCGGTGGGGTGCGGTATGCACATGGTAGAATATCTGAAAATAACATTGTAAGCGTATAATAAGTTTGTATCAATAAAATCTTTTTTCTGAGTTCGTCCGAGGTTTGAACTCGCACAACTTAGAAAACTGCTTACTGCTATACGAATTAACGCAGCCGCACTTAAGCAAGCAACGCCAAAAACGTATTACAAAGTTAAAGAACTAGGAGCAAATATAAGCAACACAAGTCGTTCCCAAGGACGACTGGGTTTTCGCCCCGGACCGATCTGCACAAGAAGATTCGTGCAGTCAAAGGTTGTCCAACTCAGCCAAAGTGGCTGTATCAGCTGTTACAACAACATAAGCAACACAAAGCAGAAATAAAAAAATACTTGCTGCGCACACAAACACGAACATTAAGAGCGTGAGAGCGATAGAGTGTTTGAGTTGGAGCTCACTAATGTAAATGCAAGCGTGGGGGGGGGGGCGAGATACAGCGATTAAATATGCACGAGTTATATTTATTTGTAGTTGTATTTAATTGAAATATTTAAAAATTAAATTTTTTTGTGTTTGATGCCGGCAACGCCGAACTATATAGAAACGCGTTTTATCTCTTTCTCTCGCAGCATACATTTATAGTAGTAGGGACAGGGGGAAGGAGTGGCAAGGGGAAGGAGTGGCAAGGGGAAGGGCAGAACGACGACTGCCAGGGTACAAATGTGACACACACATTTGTAACGAGTGCAAATAAATGTGAATTTAACGAAAAAATTTTAATTTTCAATTAACTCCTTCTTTGTATTATATAAAATAATGACTATTCAGTGATAATAATTCAATTCAATTCAATTCATAAAAGTGTGCAATTTTTCATGAATGTTTTCTTATGAAGTTATCACGTAATATTATCGTCCGTAAACCGACTTTACAGACAATCATTTTTTTTTTTCTAGTTAAATTAGTTGATTTGGATTAAGTGTTGATAAGATTTATTAAGGCCATAAACAAATAAAATAGTATGCAAATTTTATAGCAGTGTTCCAACGTATTAAAAGATGAATGTAGAATGAATGGAAACCACGTCATTTTAGACATTACCGTTTGTCGGCTATCTTAAAGTGGTCCCCCCATCAATAGTAGTTTATCATATATAGTTTAATAGTTTTTTTGGTTTAATTGACTTCTTTTTTCTTTCTATTACCGTATTATTCCGAATTATTTCCGCAATGTCCATATCATGTTGCTTAAATCGCTTCAAGCAATTGTAGCTAACTGCAAATATATATAATTAATTTATTAATTAATAAAAAGTTAAATAGAAAATGAAAACTTTTTGCGAACGTGAATTCATTGTGGGGAAATTTCGCGACTTGAATTCTTTTGGTATGTAAAATTCACATTTCTTGAGGCAATTGAACTCATACTGCAAAATCATCCCAAACGTGAATTATCAACCATTTTAGCGCAATATTTTGAAGAAAGCCGTAAAATGTCAGATAATTTACCATTGCGTATTTTATGAACTTTGTTCTCTTTGTGTGCACATAGTAATTTGTTATGGATAATCTTATTGTGTCGGAACGTTCCAGTCGCTCCGTGTCCGGTAACCTGTTTTAACTTGCCGGCTTGAAGATTTTCGCGCACATACGTACAAACGGGACCATTGCGTACTGCAAAATATTAAAAAAAAATAAAATAAAAAAGAGTTCTCGCTATTTCTTTGACGGTTTATGTCCATGCAAAAAAAGTTATTTAGATTGTTTGCATATGTATATAAGGACAGTCAGAAGGACACAACTAAATTGTCCCGTTCAGCAGCTCTGTTGTGCAAGAGAGGTGATATACCGACTATATTATAACCTGTACACTTCCATAAACTATTTATGCAGAAAATCACAAAACACATTCCACATAAATACAATAATTTGTGACAATGAAATCTCTTTCGACTCAAAATCTCCAAATTTCATTTAAAAAATAAATTTTATGAATGAAATTTGAAGATTTTGAAGATTATTAGGAAGCAACGCATTATTACCCACTTGATAGAGGTCACACATAGACCAATATGGTCCTTAATGAGGGCCACTAGAATTTTCGCCACATTTTCTTCATACTATTTCTTGATTTGAATTCAAATTTTCTTTATACAAAATATATTTGCAAAATAGGCTTGACAATTTTAGCGGCGAGTCATGGCGTACTATTAAATCAAAACAAATATTTAAAAACAAAGAAACTAAATTGAAAATGGGTTTTTATGCGACTGCGTCAAAATGGTTGTGAGTTATAATACCTAGAAAGTTTATACCGTTATGTTTGTTTGTCTGAATCTTCTCTACTCAGAGAACATTTATCTCCGATGTGAGTTCTTCGCTATGTTACATACATTTTGATATATTTTGTTTGTACGATAGGCTTTTCATCTATCCTCAGAGCAATCGGTTTAACTACTCTTTACCAACCCATTGGAGAACAGTCATGGCCTATTGTCGTCAAAGTGGACCCAAGTATCCTCGTGACCCTTGTGTCTATTGCTGAAACTTGTTCACTGACTTGCACTTTCCTATGCCGCCCGTGGAAAATAATTTGTAAAACATGCAATATTGTTGCAAGTTCTTTGAAGAATTTCGCAGCAGAACTAGCACCATCTAGAAACAAGAAACATACTAAATTATTGTGAATTATGCAAAAGAAAATCTTTGGTTGACCAGGAAGTGGTGGTGTGGTTTGCATGCAAAATTCCTCGCAGACACATTGTTACTCTCTATGGCGAATATACCAATACATATGGTACTTACTTGTTTTAGGCTTATACCCAAACTCCTCGATTTTCTTACGCACGGCGTAAAGGGATGTACCTTTATGAGTGTTGTAGGTGTTCTTGAAGATCACCTCATCCACTGCAGCGCGCATGTTGTTCTGGAAGCTAATGGAAGAAAAAGTGTGTGACGCACCATTCTTCGCGGTGGGCTGTGCAACAGTTTTCTTTTTTCTAGCACTAGTGTTCAAGCGCGTTGAGGCAAGAACACCGGATGTATTGAAGTTTGTAGTAAATTCGCCAGGCAATAAAGACATGTGCCGCTCCGACAGCATTGGGCTGCTTGTTGGAATCAATCCAAAGTGTTCCATGGTTAAATGGCTATCGGGAACTTGACTAATTATTGGATTAGACTGTGCATCCGGGGCATTCCGAGGACTCCAGTCACAGTGCGGTGTAGGGCTCATGAATAATAAACTCGGACGGCGCATCACTTGTAAACTTGATAGTGGAGTGTCCGTGCGCTCCACGTTTATTTGTTTACCATTGTTGTTAGATTTGTTGGACGTACCGCAAATATTCCTCGAGCGTAGATTATGCACCATTTTAAATTTATGCGTTTATACTTCTTATTTGTTTTCAAGTTTACAAATGATGCTCGCTGCATTTACTTTTTCTATCGCCGGCGCCTGCCTTTTTGTTTTTTTTTTTGTGGAATACCGTTTTCTAACGGCACTAGCAGATAATTTAAAGTTTTCTCTTTCCCACCCATACATTTTAGTTTCAACATGTTATACAGATCATAATGGGTGCAAGTGAGAGACGAGTTGCTTACTAGTGTTCAATGGCATGGTAAAGTAATCAGGGCTGCACAAGACATTTGTTCTTACCAGTGCTAAAAAACATAATCTTTGAAGAGAGCAAGAGAGTGATACTACTTGCACGCATAGCGAATTCAAGTGTGCATTTGCTGTTCTCATTAATAAGAAGCGCCGCGCCACTGGAACAGCTGTTTTCTAGCGCGACAAGAATATATTTTTTTCAAAAAACAATTAAAAATAAATATTTCAAAGCATTAAAATGTAAGAATAGATTTACAACACAATGGCATCAACTATCTACACGCGTGAAGCAGTGCGCGTTAAGGTCAAGGTAAGAACTGATGAGCCACTGGACAGGCAGGCCAGACAACAAAGGCACCTTTGTTCGCATTGTCTCGTCTCATATGCATGCATCTCTTTTATATCCATCTTCATAATTTTCATATACTCTGCACAGAAATGTGAAGCTAGCTTGCCACCGGAATGGCGCAAATTCAGCGTGGATCCACAAATCACAACGGTTGAAGTGCTCTACTCGCTGCTAGCCAAAGCCTTCGACATTAAATCGGATTTCTCAATTAAATACAAAGCCTTTGATCCCGCAGGCAATGAAATCTACCTTGCTGTGCTATCAGATTGGGATTTAGATGCAGCTTTTCTGCGCATACACAACATCTCCATACAAACAGCAACAGAACCGTGTCTAATACTGCAGATTGACGTAAAGCCGTTCACTGTTATGAAAGAATGGGAAGTTGCAGAGACACCAACCGCTGCAGGCGCAGTAAGATATGACGTGCCTACTACAACAAATGCCACTGGCGGTGGGTCGTCACGAGATTTAATGTCACCACTGCAATCATTTGGCATGCCGCAAAAGTATGTGCAGCAAATGCAAAACAAATTGCCTGGCCTGATAATGAATCAAATGGAGAAAACTTTTTCGATTGTACAGAAAGCTTTTAATCTGTCAGACGAAACAATGGCCTCGCTTCCACCTCGGCCGCCCATGTCAGACAATGAATTTCGCCTGTTTCTCGATGCGCTCGGACAGATACAACGCAACGATGAACTTCGCAAGGTGATTTTTCTGGGTGGCATCGATCCCAGTTTGCGACGTGTTGTATGGAAACATCTGCTGAATGTCTATCCGTGTATAATGAATGGACATCAACGCATGGACTTCATGCGACGTAATTCGGAACACTACTACAAGTTGCGCGATACGTGGAAAACGGCTGTGAAGCGCGGTAGCGTGGCCGGCGAACTTGCTTATGTCACGAGCATGGTAAAGAAGGATGTTCTGCGTACGGATCGTTTGCATGCCTTCTATGCCGGCAGTGATGACAACCAAAACATTGCTGCGCTCTTCAATATACTCACAACATATGCACTCAATCATCCAACTGTAAGTTATTGCCAGGGAATGTCCGACATTGCTTCGCCGCTGCTGTATGTCATGAACGACGAAGCACAGGCATATATCTGCTTTTGTGCGATTATGGCACGAGTACGTGGTAACTTCATGCTCGATGGCATTGCTATGACTCAAAAATTTGCACATCTTACTGAAGCGCTGAGTCACTATGATCCCGAATTCTGGGATTACTTGAAATCGCAGCAAGCGGACGATTTACTCTTCTGCTACCGTTGGCTTTTGTTGGAACTGAAACGTGAGTTTCCATTTGAAGATGCTCTGCGTATGCTTGAAGTACAATGGAGCTCGATGCGCTACAACAACAGCGAAGATAAGGAGTTGGCGCTATACGAGAGGGTGTGTATGAACATTATATTGTACATAAGTAATTAAAATATATTATAATCGTTTTAAACCTAATCGATATGCAGGAATTTGTGCCCATTTGTGAGTCATCTGCGCCGACTAGCGCTAGCACCAATTCCGGTTCATACAGCGCTACGCCCACTAGTCCTTCGTTTCTGCTAACTAAACCGCGTGAGAATCCCTACACAAAAGTTTGTGCGTTACGTCGCCAGAGCTCTTCAGCATCGTTAAGTTCATTGAGTTCTTCCTTCGGCGCCAGCAATCATGCCTTAAATCTCGCTATGCTGGATAACACCAAACGCCTGAACCAAAGTCTGGATGATAATATGTCGCGTCATACTGCACGACGCCCACGACGAGCCTCAGCCAAGGCGCACCAAAGTATGGACGAATCAAAAATGTTGGCGCTCATCGAAGGTGCCATGGAAAACAGCAAATCTACGAAAGAATTAGTGGGTACCGGATATACAGATGACGATGTTTTCGAAGGCAAACCACAGGACAATATAAAATTTAGCTTTCATCATACAAATCCTTTCAAGGACGATGCACAAGAGCCCACAAAATATGTTGAAACAACAGAGCCGGCAACGGAAGAACGAGCATTTCTTTGCAGTTCTTCATCCTCCAATTTGGATGACGAAAATATCGAACAAAACAACAAGACAATACCATCAGCGACTGTGCCGACAAGTTTACCAGAAATGCAGACCAAAAATTTACTTTCCAATTATAATAATACAGTAAGCAATATAATCGCCAAACAGTTGGTGAATACCAGCAACGTAACTGAAAGCGTTAGACGTGTCAGCAGCAGCAGTGGTGGTCACTTCAAAGATTTAAAAGATAAAATTGCGGCTACAAGTCGTATGGGTATGTCCTTGGACAATGCGGACAATGAAATCAAAACACCACCAAAGCTGGTCAAGAATTTTAACGAGTTTCTTAACTTTGCCACAATAAATAAAAATCGCATATCGGATCGCTTTGCCAGTCCGTTGCAAGCTAATGAACAACAGCATCAAGAATCAGTCAAAACCACGCCTTCACCGACGCAGCAGCTGCAACATATCGGTAAACCAGTGGTGCAGCTGACCAAAGGCGTGTATGGTACTTCACTCGACGAATCAGACTCCTCTTCATTGCCAGAGACAACTTGGAGCGGTTCAACTGCAGCAACGGCCATACAACAAACACAAAACTTGAGTAGCCACAGTTTGCAGCTGGAGCTATCCACGTTTTCGCCGGAGCGAACGCCAACACATGAACGTCAGTCAATAATAAGCAACGAATGTAACACAACAGACAAAGAATGTTATACGCCAGAGGAGACTCAAGAGCAGGAGCAAGATCAGGAATACTATCCAATGACAAACGCCATAACGCGTGAATTACGCTTGGAGGCGGAAAATCTGGATCGACAAATATTCGGATTGCCATTTACGGAGCAAAAATTGCCAGCTTATCATATCGAGTACGAAAAACTAGACAAGGATACGCTTGATTTAGTTGAAGATCTCAAGGAGAATGAAATTATTACTTGTCCAGATGTCAGCGAATTGCATGTGCGACGACGCCAACGCATGGCCTCGTCTAAAAGCAATAGCGTGCAGCAGAACGCAACGCAACAGCTGGAGGAGCTCAAGATGAATCCATTCATGGATGAAAGTCTATTATACGATAGTAATCAGCATCAGCCGCTGGGCATACGCAATAGCAGCAGTCTGCCAGAGGTTATAATGCCCATTTCAACCGAGACTGCAGCCGGTGTAACTTCAGCAGCGCCAACGAGCATTGTGGAAGTGGGCACAAATGCCGCCGATGAAAATGCCTTCACGAAATCACCACAGAAGCACAGTCTGAACGATTTGAACAGCGACGAAAAGCCCGCTTTACCGCCACCGAACGAATTTGGCGGTGGCAATGCCTTTCTTATGTTTCTCTGTCTGACGCTGTTGTTGCAGCATCGAAATACAATTATGAAGGCGGGAATGGACTACAATGAGATTGCAATGCACTTTGATAAAATGGTACGAAAGCATGATGTAACTCGAGTGCTAAACCAGGCCCGTCGCATGTACATTGATTATCTTAAAGTGCAAAATGCATACAAGCAGCAACAAATTCTATTACAACAACAAACAACTAGTGCCGGAGCAACATTCCAAACGACGACGACGACAACAACAGCCGCCGATTCTGCAACAACAGCAGTGAGCAGCTAAGCCGTATTGTTGATTCGTATTTAATAAGATTTTGTAGCAATGTAAGCCAACTTTTAGCAGCTCAAAATATTTCCAAAACAAAACTTTAACTTTATTTTTATTAACTTATCGATTAATTTTAAATTTGGCATTATTTTATTATCTCTACGACGAATGCACACCAAAGATGTTTAATGAATTTTACCTCAAGTTTTTTTATACTGTATTAGTAATTAAATTCATTTATATTTTTTATTTTCAAAAGTCAGTACTTAAAAGATGATTTTGCATACAGTTTAGTTTAAAATCGTTACAAGTTTAGTTGTAATTTTAAGTCTTAAAAATCGATTTTACGCACGACATTCCTTTTTTATATTTGTAATCAACATAAAAATATCTATTTGATAATCGCTTAAATCGCTATAATATCTGAACTTTAAAATATAATAACTTACTCCACGTTGTGCGTATATTTAAGATATTTCGTACTCAAAAGGAAATTATAAACAATATTGTAAATTAAAATTCGCTTTAGAACACACTTCTTCAGAACAAATTTGGAAAACAAAAAGGCAAACAAATTGTTTAATTATTAAGTGGATATGGTTATGGTTGAATAAATTATAGATATAACAAAAAAAAAAAACGTTTCTTTATTGATATATGTAATTAAAACTAATTTTGGTAAAAACGACTGTAACTTTCAGTTTGATCTGCTACAAAAAAATTTTAAAATATTTAGCGAAATGATCCATTTGTTCATTCTTGGAGTTCTTGTGCAACAACTCACTACTAAGACGTAGTAGTTTCGGCGGATCCGACAAAGTAACAGACAGAAAACTAGCGGACATGGCTAACTCAATTCGTCGTGCTGATTACCATTGTATATACTTAATGGGGTGTCCGATATTTCCTTTAATACGTTCCAAACATCGATCCAAGCGATATGTTTAGAGTCTACAGTCCAGTTTTGCCTCTGTGGTGGCGCAAAAAAAAACTTGATGATGTGAATCTGATATAAATTTTTTATTTCTTCTAATTTTATTTTTGTTCCAAAATTGTGCGAATAAGACTTTTAAATAAGAAAATGAAAATAAAACAATTCACAAGAACCACCAACGGAACGTTCCCGAAGATGACTGGGTTTACGCCGAACCGATCTATACAAGGGGAACTATGCAGTCAAAGGTCGTCCATGTATATATGTGTATATATAGAATTTGTTTATATGGGTCAGCAGTTTTAGTGGTGCGCACCTGCTGAAAATACTCCATTATCACGCCGGCATTGAGCGTAAACCGGCACCTGGTTGTTGGTTCTGCACTTTTTGCAGTAGAAGGATATTCCGAAATGTGACATCGGTTCAGTGTTCCAGATGTGGCGGATGGTGTCTTCATCAAACCTTTTCGGGACTCCACTTTCATAGAAACTGAATAGTACAGTTTGTTCCTAGCTGCTGCTCAGCTTCTAATACAATTGCCAGCTGCAGCAAAGTTTCCATTGCGCCAACACCTGATATAACTCCAACAAGAACCTTACAAACAGCTGCCGTTGCTAGCTGGGTATGCTCCGTTTTTGGCAGTCTGATACATCGCAATGTCATGACTGTACGATGTAACGGCTGTCACAATTGGTCTCAAATAAGGAGATGTACTGACCTGAGATCTAATAGAGTGTGGATTGGTGACTTCCTTGCATCGTGCTGTCTATCCATGCGGTGGTATGCGTCACTTATGTCATCCCAGTCATCCGTGCGCGCGTCATGTAGCTCCTTTTCTAACTATTGATGAGAGCGAAATATGTCTCCGTCGTTACACCAGGACGAAATTAAGATCCGATTTCAGCAACTTGCTCAAGTGTTACGATTCGGGAGCAGCAACAATGATTGTAGTCCTGAATATGGTCAATATGCGCATAACGCTATCCACCTCCTCAACTGTTCGTCCGGTCCGGCACAATGGATGGATCCCTCCAATTAAGGTTGCCTCGTTCCTGGGACTTGACACCTAGGGTCACTTTTCGGCTTATGTTTCTGTTATATTACTTATCAATCTGCATAATCTTATCATGTTATATCATTATTTGTATATATATATATCCTGGTACAGCCCAATAAAAATCTGTTACAACAATTTCATCCACGATTTCATCCACAATTTGATGAGCGATGAAGCCCACTTCTAATTAAATGACTTCGTTAACATGCAAAATATGGGCTACGGAGTATCCAAGAGTAGTTTGTCAGTGGCAGTTATACTTATGTATACTGTTTGGCCCACATTTCTTTAAAATTGAAGCGGATGCCGCAGTTACTAGCAATTCTCCTCAATATAGAACGATGTTAACATTTCTTTTTTTTGCGACCAGCTGTGCAAACTATTCCAACTGGATGAAGCCATAGTGCATAACATGCACAATGACTCTGAGACATCTTCGACAAGCGTATTATTTCGCGCAATAACGACTTGAATTGAATGCCGCCGCGTGCACCCTTTTCAACCGCTCCCGACTGATTTCTTTAAGCTTATTTGAAACATATGTACATGTTTACTAATGTTCTTATTGAAAGCTGTATCTTAATGCCTGAAACTTTGTGAAAGTTCATGGAAAATGTGTTGGAAAGAGCAAGAATCTGCGAAGCACAAATTTGACATCATTTGCGAGACGTTGCGATTCATGTTCAAGTCAAAAAAAAATCTCCAATTGTATATTAAACATAAAGTTATAACGAATTCACGCCATAAAGTCATTTCTGTGCCACCGTGTTCTTTTCAACCAACAGAATATACGACGCTCACATATATTATTGTGCAGATTATATTGTAAGGAGAAAATAAACAAAATTCAAAAAGGAAAACTTCAAGTACGAAACTTAAACATAACAAAATCAAAACTTAAAAATTATATTTTTTCTTTAAACGTTCGCGTATGAGCAAACCTTTAATAAGCTTTTTCCAATTGCCGTAAACACGAGCCTCATATTTTTCCTGTTCTTTTCGGCCCTGATCCTCTTGATCCTGATACCATGCGGCAGTAACTTGATCGACAAATTCTTCGCAAATGACAAAACCATCAAACGTGGGATGACAAGCGCCCTGATGAAAATCGAAGCCAATGACAGCATTAGCACAATCGATATTGAGCTTTTTGCAAATGCGATTTAGACCGGGCACTGTATATATGTAGAAAGAGCAACGTTACAATATGTATTAACTCTTTAATTTAGTGCAGTAATGCAACAAACTTACACTTTAGGTGTGCCGTTTTCTTGGGCAACATGCATGCCTTAAACAGCTCCACATTGCCGTAAGCATTACGCGGCACGATGCCATTCTCAGCTGTGGGTGGGTCATAGTCCTGCGTTTGCCAAAAGCCAAAAATCTCGAGCGGCTGATCTTTGATAACGGTTTGTGTAATCTGTAAAGAGATTCTATTGAAGAATTTGATAAAATTTAGTTTTCTAGTTTTACTTACTCGATCCCATTTGGGACGTGCCTTTACAATTTTGTACGGTTGTTCGCCAAGCTTTACGACACGTGCTTGCTTTAACCAGATTTCACGTGAATGCAACAAATGCACACATTCACGTGCATAGACCGCCTCACCGCGTATAAATCCCACTGTTGGTGCATCTGGCGGATAGATACTTTGAAATTTTAGCAAATGCCGTTCTAACGCATATAGTGGATGATCCTTGTAATCGGATATTGTGGTCGGCATTGGTTTCTCTTCATGTATGCGACGCAATTCGAGATCTTCATGTATGTCACGTGTAGTGCGTGCGCCCAGATATGCTGAAATAGAGCTATCAAGCCAAGCCTTCTCGACGCGAGCCTTACGCACCGTTGTAGTCCAGTGCGGACAGTATCGTGCAGTGACATCTTTAAGGGTAAGATCGTTTTGAAAAGCAAATACATATGCCAGACTGTTGGAAGCGGCTTTCTGCAAATAAATAAATATAACTTTATTAATATGAATACACTTTATATAATTTTTTTTTAACTCACACGTATTGTATCTACGCAATTTAACTTGCCCTTGAATAAATCAATGCATATCCATTTATCTTCAATATCTGACCACACCTCAATCCACCAGTCTGATGCATTTATCTTCCGTTTAGATTTTCCATCGTCATCATCATCTGTCGAAAGCACACGACGATCCATGCGCATCGTCTCCAAAATTTTGGGCATTATTGGCGCTTTCTTGGCTCGTTTTGTTGGTGACGGCTCGAAATCTTCATCAGAATCTTCTTTGCTGCCGCGTGATGTCTGTAATTTCTCTAATTTTAAACGTTTCTTGCTGGTGGCAGCAGGCACCGCCTCATCTCCAGCACCATCCAATTGTGGTATGCTAAGTTTATTTGCATCATTTGAGTCCGACGTTGCTACTGCTGCTGCCGCCTTTTGTTGACGTGTGCGTAGCACACGTTTTGTTGCTTTAGTATATTCTGCTGCAGCATTTGATTCAGTAGCGTCTGCCTTAAGGAATTTCGGTGATATACTTAACCTTGTGCTTTTTGGGCTCTTTCCTCTTGGCTTACCAGCTGGCTTAGCATTTATTCGCATGTCTCTTGAATTTGTTGTTCTTAAAAATGTTGGCGATATGCGTAACTTTGGAGACTTGCTACGCTCACGTGCATTAGGTTTTGTATTCTCCATTTCGGGGATCATTTTCGTTTCGCTCGAAGGCAGCACTATGGAAGGTGCCACATTTACACCAATATTAGCTGGCGCTGGTAAATCTGTCGATGCTAAACGCGTGCGCTTGGCAATGGGTGTAAATTCCTGCACAGTTAGACTGGATTGCCGTTCCAACCTTAACTTCCTAATCTGATCGTTTCTGCTATGCGATATATCTTCCTTCGACATTGGTTTTGCGCATTTCAACTTTTCTAGTTTAGGTTTTGATTTAATTTCACCACTGCTGCTGCGTACTGCGGCATTTGTGACACTTTTTTCATTCTTAGCGGCTGCCCGCCGCTTACTTAAGCTGGTGTTGGGCTCTGCAGCTGCTTCAATAGTTTCCATATCCTTTTTTTGTACTTCAGATGGTTGTAATACATCAGCGGCTTTTTGCTTTTTTTTACTTTTTGGTTCAGTTGAATTTTCTGGCTTAACTTTTGTTTTATCAGTTTTAAGCTTTGAGGAACCAGATGAGGAACTGTTATTATTATTATTATGTTGCTCTGCTTCCACTTTACATTTCTCCGATTTAATGCGAGACTTGTTGACAGTTTCTCGTTTATTTGGCTCATTGTCTTTGCTAAGGTCCAAATCAGTTTTAATCGATTTCTTGGTATTTTCTCCCTTCTGTGGCTTTTTTTCTTTTACCTCCGGCTCATTCTCATCTTTTTTCAATTTAATTGTAATTAAATCTCCTGCTGAGGGACGCAATGGTAATGGTTGCAAGTTTACAACCAGCCTACAATGCATACCCATAGCACGCACTAGTATAACAAATATGAGCACCATATCCTGTTTACAGCGCGCTTCCTTGCGTTTGATCAACGCATGAAATTCCGCAATGAGTCCGGCTTTCGATTTGGCGCCTTTTTCGGGATATAAATTTGGACTCTTTAAACGAATAGCGGTCTTAAACCATGTAACAAACGATTGAAAATATTTGATTTCTGTACCACGTTCGGTGGGGTAGACATTCTTGCTCGGCAGCAGCTTCAACGTGGCCTGCATTAATGTGGCATCATTGGATATACGATTGTAACGATAGCTACGCGCTATCAAGCACAATAAACTGACTTTGTGCAAGAGAAGCTGTCGCTCCTTCATGTCACGATTGATTTTACGTTTCAATGCCAATTCCAGTTCGTCCTGCGTCTTTTGCTGCTTTGTGCGCTGCTGTCGAGTTGGCAGATCAACGTGAATTTCCAGATTACCATCATGCTGTGTGTTGTGCTCGTTGATCGTGCTATGATCGTTTGCGGCTGAAAAACAGGAACGTGTGTGCATAAATAAGGCAACGAAGTTAATAGTTATATCATGCTAAAATGGCAGCATTCTACGAGTTGTGAAGCAGATTAGCAAGCAAAAAAAAAGAGTTTTACTTGTGATATATTTATTAATTTTTTTTTTTGTTTTCTTTTAACAATTGCATTTATTTATTTCCGTGCGATTCAAATTCAATTTAATGAATTTTGTATTAGAATACATTCATTTTAACATTTACTAAAATTTTACTAATTTGCGCTTATAAATTGTAAATATATATTTATTTATTTTTTCTTCTATTGTTGAAATCTATTCAAAGTGAATGCAGTTTGACTAAAGTAAATTCGTTTTAACATCAGTACTAATTAATAAAATTGCTAAATATTTTGTTTTTTGTTTTTAATTCTGTGTTTTTTGTTATGATCTTGAAACACTTTTTATTGCGTTAAAGTAATTTTCTCTTTGCACAGATTGCTTTTAGTTTTGGTTTTTTTTTGTATTCAGTTTATATATAATTAAATCATTAGTCTTTGCTAGAACAAACTTATTGATTTAGTTTAATTTTTCTAGTTTCGTTTATTTTGTTTTTATACCCTTAATGTATAGAAAGGAAAAATTAGTATTAGGAAAGCTATGGCGACTTCCTAAAATACACACATGTAATATGGCGATTGTTCGTATTATGAATCGTTCAAGACACGATATTGAAAATAGCTGCAGTTTAAAAACAAAGTTGAGCTGTCACGGAACACCCGTAAACAGCATTAGCTATTTTTGCAATTTAATGTTTTTCATAGCAATAGCAACAGTTTATAAATAATATGTAAAAACTATTTGTGAATTATAAGTGCTTATTCATCACTGTATGCAGCTCACAGGCTGGCCACTGCATAGATTTACATTTTGTAGTAGGTTGCGTGTTAGTTTCTCTTTTGCTTTGTATACATATACGTATGTTGTTTGCTACAATATCTGCTGTGCCTCTTTTCCCATTTTCCCCTCAGCCACGTACTTGCAGATCTGTCGTTTGATAACGATTTTCTACGTTTACTGCTCAAGGCACACAGTAATAGCAAAAGCTATAAAAGAACTCATCGTTCAACTCATTGTATAACGTTGAACTAGTTTATTTAGACACTCAAAACTTACTACGGATGCTGCCTTTACGTATGTATGTAATTCATTGTATGAA
Organism: Leucophenga montana; assembly: GCA_035044765.1. Lineage (NCBI taxonomy): Eukaryota > Metazoa > Arthropoda > Insecta > Diptera > Drosophilidae > Leucophenga > Leucophenga montana. The sequence continues at coordinate 950,191 of JAWNNQ010001824.1, forward strand.
TAACAATATTGTTAAATTGAAGAACACTATCAAAACACGTGAGGTAGTGTTATAAACGAAATACGACATATTAAGTTTCCCTTAGATCCAATGATCAGTGAAGATATTAAAGATCTTGACACATTTTCCGAGTATGTTTATTTCAAAGAATAATTGTGTATCTAAGTCTTTGATTATACCAGACATAATTTGGATTCGATGAGGTATATTTTTCAATGCAGAGCCTGCATTCAGACAATAAAAAGTAGTGTACGTACAATTAGATTCAATTCAGCCTTAGTTTACATCAACTAAGACACTTTTTATATTTATTAAATTGTATGTACTTATAATCTTTTAGGGTATAAAAAACTCGGTTTTCCGAAGTTCTACATATATTTTGTCCTAATTATTATTATTATTATTCTTTTTTTTTTAATTTAAAAACACTTAAACAATCAAATAAATGCATGTTTTCTGCAAAATATTTTAGAATATTGTGTGCAAATTTACAATAACTTTAAAACTACATTCGACAGACAAAATAATACTTATGAAAAGCTGAGCTCAAAAATGAAACAAAGACCACTAAAAAGCTAATCAATTGTTTCATTTTTACTCTGAAGGGCAATTCACATTGTAGACCAACATGTTGGGATGTATGTTAAGTTTGCCAACACAGCATGCTCGAAGCAAATATTGCTCTCTTTTAGCATTTTATTTGCAATTATACATTGAAATTAATTAATGTACATTTATACAAGAATTTTTGTTCACACTTTTGCTTTTCTGTTTCGATTGCGTTTTTTTTTTTTTTTTAATTCTACCAACAGAAACTTTTTAAAGTCATGCAGCAATCAACTGATGTTCGCCAACATGTTGACTAGTGCGCCCACAACAGCTTCGAAAATTACTTCGAACTGGTTGACCGGCATGCTCTACAATGTGAATCAGCCTTAAGCCTGTCATATATGTGTATGTATTTATTGCGAGTGCATTATCATGTAAGACCATTTATGTGAATATATTTACTAGAGTTCTATGAGATCTGTATAGCTAGCTGCCTGTTTTCGAATATAAAGACTTAAAATGTCAAAATAAAAAAAATAAAAAAAAACATATACAAGTTCGGTTTTCAAATTCGAATACGATTCTATTGTATCTCAATGAAATAATAATGGAGTTCATAAAAAGTGTAAAGCTGGAAACGAAGCATTTTTACTAGCAAAACTGTTTAGTAGGTACTTCTAAATTTTCGATTTTATGCTATATATCAGTCCAAATATGCTACGGCTGTAGTTTATGCGCTACTTACATATATAAATTGGTTATTATTCATATTTTAAAAGTTGTTAGTAAATTTTTGCAGCATTTACACAATTCTTGTTACTTTTTTTTCGCATAATAACACGAAGCACAAACCTACGCAGTCTCATATATGTGTGAATATATTATATTTGGAAGCTTTTAGTCGAACCAGTATAACAACAACAGATACAGCTACACCACCACCACAATCGCATTAATGACCGTCATTTGGATTAGTCAAAGTCTACTTGCGTTTCCTACCTGCAACTTCCTCCCAGTCGGAGTCATCAGTATCACCGCCAGCAACAACTGTCGATGCAGGACGCGTCTTAGTGTGTCGCTTCACGCGTGTCGATTTAGTTTTACTCAGTTTTGGTGGTTCGTCTTCTGTGTTTGCGTAATTTTGATTTTCGCCCAATGCAAGCAGTGCATTGACATCCAGTGCAGAGGTATTAGATCCATCCGCATTGCCAGTTTGTGCATTTGTACACGATTTATTGGCAGCGCGTTTAGCCAGAGTTTCTTTGGCACGTTCCAAGCTATTTGCATTTTCAAGAAGATTACGAAAATCGAATGCTTTCGATTTGCCATTATCTTCAAAGCTAGACTCGTTGTCCTCGGATTCCGAGTCGGAGATATTTCCAATGCCTGCATTACATTCAAAGTCAGGTGTGGGCGATTTCTCCTTTTGTTGCGTTGTCGCTGCCGTGGCAGTAAAAAAACTCGAATGCAAATCGATATCTTCCGGATTTACTAAATAGTCATCGACACTTGAGTCGCTGCTGCTGGTGTCATCTGCGTTGTGTTGCCGTCGCTGTGCAGCACCACTATCATTGGGCGTTATGTCGTTTTTTGAAGCCGTTATGCGTTTCGAACTCGACGCTGTCGGCGAGTTCGTGGGTGATGATGTGGGGAATGTTTTTGGCAGCGGTCGATACTTGTTGTAAAGCTTTGCACGCAGTGACTGACCCATAGGTTTGCGTTTCTTAACCGAGGCGCCCTTTATGCCGATTGGCTGTTTCGATTCGCTATAGAGGTACATAAATAAAGTGTTTGTTTAAAATTCAGTACATATGTATAATTATATTAAATTGCTTACCGCTTCTTAACGGCACCGGCTTCCGCAGCTTTTGCGCTGCCGGTTGCAGCCACTTCTTCAAAATCGCTATCATCATCATCGGAAGACTCACCACCGCGTGTGTTTTTATCTGGTTTCCAATCATCTTCGCTAGCCGAGAAGCCTTCCGACATTGACTCCTCGTCCTCGTCGGACATGGTTTTATATGGTTTTTTTTAACCTTGAAACCTAGGCGTTTTACATTTACCGTTTATTTTTCGCCTTCCTTCTTTCCTGTAGGCGTTCCTCGTTCGAGATTATCGATTTTTACTGCGCAATTTGCTTGACGGTTGTCTTCGACGTTGCTCACTGCCTGCGCTCGCAAAATGCACTCGATTTTAATGATCTTAATTTTCTGTATACGATTTTGTGCATTTTAAGCGGTATACTTTATTGATTACAATAACAAAGAACTATAAATAAAACATTTAAACAAATTGCGAAATTCCGCGCGTCTAAACGCACGCACAGGTTGTTTCAAAACTAGTGATGTGAGTTAGAACTGTAAAACTAATTTTACATTCTTTGTTTCGTTTACACTTACACTGTGGCAACTTTTATGTGAAGTCTCGTTCTAACTTACTTAAAAAAGTCATCTGTAGTAAATTATTTATGTAGTTGACATTTTTACTAAGTAGGAGCAGTGCAGCGCTAGTGTACAGGGAAGTTAGTACAACTTATATGTTTGAGAGATAGTTTCCTCATGGATGCCAGTGGTGAACTGCATCCAAATTGGCGTGCCTTGGCCACAGTGCAGTTGCCGTTAAAGCGCTTCATACGTGAAGGCACTGTACTCGAGGAGCATTGTCGCACACGTTTGGAACAACACAAAATTGTTGGTGTCTCTGGGACTGAAGCACAACAATTCTATAAACAAGTATTGGAGACCACATCTACAAAGCAACATAAACGAGTAGCCGTTGCTATCAAGCGCACACAACCACAGCTCCGCCCATTTGACAAGAGCAAATATTTTCGCAGTGCGTTGGATAATAATGTCGCTGAATTGCGGGCCATGCACATTGCTGGGGAGGATATAAATGCGCAGGATGCTTTTGGTTGGACAGCGTTAATGATGGCTGCTTGTGAGGGTGCACATGCAGCAGTGGAGTATATCTGCAGACTTGGCGTTGATAAAAATATTAAAGATAGAGCTGGACACACCGCACTGGACTTGGCACGAAAGAAGGGTCAACTGGATATAGTTTGTTTACTTGAGCGAGCGGATGCGCAAAGCACAGATATAGAGCTACACGACGCATTGTTTAATGAAGCACCATTCTACTGCGCCATTTGCAAACTAAGCTTTAGCGAGACCTCAAAACGTGCACATCAAACATCTACCGTACACCAATTTAACGAGAAATCAAGTCTGCAAGCAAATAAGTTGAACAAGTTCAATATTTCGATTAGGAATCGTGGACTTCAGCTGATGGTTAAGCAGGGCTGGGACCGTGAACACGGCTTGGGCCCAACTAATAGCGGACGTTTGTATCCGGTTAAGACGGTTTTGCGTAAAGCGCGCACTGGTTTGGGCATTGAACAACCACCGGCGCGTGTAACACACTTTGGCGCCTTTGATCCGCGTGCAACGCAGCGGCGTGGAACACCGTTGGAGCGGCGACCTACCCGCAATGATATGAAACGTGAGAAGGTGCGCGCGTGGAAACGAGATAGACGTCTGAGAAATGAGCTGAGCTAGTGACTATTAATCAGGTATTATGTATGTATGTACATATGTTAAAAAATACTAATAAATTCAGGTTTATTTTTAAAATTTTTATTTTATTTACCAGTTTATCTTTTAGACAATATTTTTATCTTGTCAAAAAAAAAAAAAAAAAAATCAAGAGAAAACGTAATATCTGTGGAACCAAAGCTTAAGTACGTCTCACAATTGCCCTACAGTAGGTTAAAAAATCGAATCGATGCAACGCTATAGAAATCATCACAATGTCGAGTACCCACAGTTGTCTGATTTTAAAACATTAAGGGCCATTTTCACGACTTGCCGATATCTTTACATCATATTATATCCTAGATTTCAATGTCATATCAGTTATTAAGTCACTAAACGTATTGCCTACGTATTCCCACTCAGTGGAAATACACCGAAATAATCCTCATCCGCAAACATGGAAAGCCTGCAGTCAATCTCGCCTCACATCGCCCGATAAGTCTATGGACGGTACTCTCCAAAATAGTCGAGAGACTACTCCTGCGGAAGAGGCCGGATCGATCCCTGATCACAAGTTTGGCCTCAATGCTATGGCACGCGTGAACAATGAGACATTTGAAGAGAAGAAATTTTGTTCGGGCGTCTTTCTGGACATACAGCAAGCCTTCGACAGGGTGTGGCATGCTGGATTGTTTCACAAGCTTAAGTCAACTTTACCAGCACTGTACTATCACTTTATCAGGTCCTACCTTGAGCGCAGGACCTTCTTTGTCAGGTGTGGGTATGAAAGGTCCCAAATAAATAGTGTCAATGCCGGAATACTACAGGGAGCGTAATGGGACCCGTGCTTTACACAGTTAGCTTTAGCCAAACTTCAAAAGTAGCTCGACATCTCCAATACTTAGTTCATTAGGTTGAACACTGTGGTGAACCCTGAGAAAAAAAGCAGCGTTGATATAAGGTTAACATGGCGTCCTCAGCTGCTCACCAAAAGGACGCAGCTCAACGAAAGGCTAACAAAACATTTATGGCTGATCGGTCGAAGGTCATCGCTCAGCCTGAGAAGCATGGTTCTAGTATATAAAACGTATATGGACTTACGGAATCCCGATCTGGGGCACACCCAGTGCTCTGTTACTAATGTTACTTAAGGTTCCAAAACAGGGCACTCAGGATCATTTCCAACGCTCACCTGTTCCACAACAACAATGTGATCCACGAGGAACTCGTGGTACCCTGCGTTTATCAGGAAATTGCAAGACTAAGCAGCTCTCACTCATCAGGCACATCAACAGCCTCGCCATCAACCTGCTCGTCAATAGCTCCAATATAAGAAGGCTTAAAAGGTTTCACCCGCTTGTAATACACTTCCATACTTTTATATTCTCACCGCATTCCACTTATTCCTATTCCACAACGGCTCCTTTGCGTTGCCATTGTTAATTTGTTTTCCTTAACCTTACATTTTGCTGATTATCTTATACAGATACTCGTATATTGCAAATAAATTTAATCTTAAATTAAAAATTGTCTGACATTTACTATAATGGATAGTTTAACCACTGAGAAAATATTAACATGTTTCAACCTATTAAACAGTAGTCACTTTTCGCGCTTTATGGAGAGATTACGGAATTCATACTGCGTAAGCATTCGTTTGTGTGAATTGCAGTTTCACATTTTCAACAAATTCCATGCGTTCCTCAAAAATGTACTCAGTGTGAATAGCCTATAAGGGCAAGTGTGGCTAAAGACTCGTGTTTGTCAATTTCCCACTCTCAGCAAAAGTGTCTTCTTTTGCACATGGATTTACAGATCAATCCGTAAAAAGCACACGAACAAGACCGATAAAATTTATTACAAATATTAATACGTATTTTTTAAAATAAGAAAAGTGGAAAAATAAACGTCAGATAAAGTTAATAAAATTAATGTTAATATCTTATGGACTCAATTTCCTCACAACAACTGAATTAATTAATCCTTAGCCTTGCTGTACCATTGACTCCACGGATCCTCTAAGCCCTTGTCGTGGTCAACCAATCCTAATTTCTAATGGATAGACCACAATGGAAATTGCAGGCTCTCAAAAAGATCTTATATCTTTCAAATTAAATTCTCACTTTTAGGAAGATTTTGCGAAAGTTAATTCGGTTAAATTGCAATTGTTTCAGGCTTGGAAGAATTTAACGATTTGAATTTACTTAAAATTGAGCATGTCAATTTCATATTACTCAAGGCAAGTGAATTCAATGAACAAATTCACTTTCGCAAAATCTTCCCGAATGTGAGAATGGGAATAGGCCAGTATAACTTTTTCAACATCTTCAAAAACCTGGTTTAATTTATTATTAGGTATTTTCATGGGGCGTTGAAAGGAAACCGAATATATATCTATTCGAATAAGTCTTAACTTCAAAAGTGGTTCTTACTCTTATAATTTCTGGGAAAAATCAAATTTGGCGGAATAATTAATACACATGGCTGAAGTGAATCGTTCACCTAATCAGAAGTATTAAAATAATATGTTGTTTATAGGTTTTTAGTCGTCTTATCTCTAGCATTCAGACTTTTATCTAATGCAAAATTATTGTGTAGTTTTTCCATCTTCTAACCAAAGTTCCAAAATTAAAACGAATGAGAATTTTTTTATGGTTTAAACTAAGTTTTATTCAAGTGTAAAATTAAACTAGAAATTATTACAATTAATTTTGTGGTTCTTGTTTTACAACTATTTATGTTATTGTAAGGTATTCAAGTACTATTCACTCGAGACAAAGTTTTCATTTGCATTTGTCTGAAGTCTGATTGTTTTTGATTGCACTTAATAAATATTTTCTTAAATTTTTTGTTGCATTACTATTTTTATGCATTGTTAAGCTAAATTAATCATATATTAAATACAGTGACTATTTTGCTTTGCACGATAGAACAATATTACAAATGAAACAATATACCTACATATGTATTTTTTTTAGGCTTTGCCATTCAATAAAAACCAGAACTTAATTTTTTTCCAACAAAAAACAACATGTTTTTTGCAATTATAAACTTTTTATACATTGTAATAATTATAAGATGAGGAATTCCTCATATATATATATATATATATATATATATATATATATATATATATATATATATATATATATATATATATATATATATATATATATATATATATATATATATATATATATATATATATATATATATATATATATATATATATATATATATATATATATATATATATATATATATATATATATATATATATATATATATATATATATATATATATATATATATATATATATATATATATATATATATATATATATATATTGTATATATTATTTATTATTTACAAATTAACTATACATCTTTCAGTGTATCGTAACGTAATTAGTGATGATAAACCAAATGACTATTACGGCATTTGAGCAACCAATTCGAATTCAAGAATGCAGTATTTTTCGACTCTATCGAGAATAATAAACTCTTCTCGCATAAATCCTCACAATAATTCAGTATGGCAAACTAAAAGAGCAAAGCTTAGCGGATCTTAACTAGAGACAGCAAGACGAGCGACGACAATCTCAGGAATGTAGATGGATGGATGGATACGTAAAACTTAGGTCGAAAAATTAAATAGACTTTTGTTTTTGTGCACACACGACAACGGACATCATTCAAGAAGATTGAAATTTTTAATGTTTCGGATCTTTGTTATAGTCGACAAAGACCCGCACTACTTCGCCGGAGTATTTACGCTGGGATGGCATAAAATAGAAATCGGGCGTATCGGCACCACCGCTAGAGTTTAGACGTGGATCGTCGCGAGAACGATCGTAGCTGCGTCGTTCATCGTTGTTCTGTCGATGTGCACGCCGATCCTGCGTATAGTAACCGGATGGTTGCATATTGCTCTGCTGTTGTTGGTATTGCTGACGTGGCAAGGAGTAAGCACGTTCGGCATAGGAGCTGCGTGAATATGGACCACCGCTGCTACCAGCAGCGCTTTCTTGTGAAGCATGACGTTCATAACGATCATAGTGTCCATTGCCATTACGTTGGCCACCACTGGTGCGACTACCGGCACCACCACCACCACCACCACCACTGCTCTTGCCATTGCCTTGTGTGCTCTCATAGTACATTTGTGATTTACTTGTGGGTGAGTGCGAAAGTGGTAAAGTTGTCTGCTGACTGCTTGTAGTTGAGCGATTGCGCGATTTCTCCTTGGCCGTGGTGCTGGCTGTCATGTGCTTTTCCTCTGTTTCACCATACGGATCGAATGCATAGTTTGTGTTTGAGGCAAACTCCTTCCACGGTGAGTTCTTTATTAGGTTTTCCTGCAATAGATTAAGGGGTTTTGCAATGTTTTAATTCGTTTTGTTCTTAATGTCGCTTAACCAGTCAGCATTCAAAACAACAAAAAAAAAAAAAAAAAATACGTGTATACATAATATTCTATAAAAGAGTTTTTTTTTTTTAATTCGGTACTACGTGCTTCAGAATGGTGCATTAAGAAGAAGCATACGCAAAATCCAACAGAACTTTTTTTTGGAAAATTTTTAAACATCCAGTCGAAAACAGTTTGTGCTAATTTGTAGAGAGAAACTAATGTGTCGAGTTATATATAGATATATCGAATATTAAGTGAGGCTTATAAAAAGCGCATATTGCATGCTCAAACATTGTTATAACTTTTTTTTAAAAGAATTTCCACATTTTTGGAGTTTTTTTAATAGTTACTCTTGACTTATGGAAATTGATGCTGACAACACTAAAACAAAATTTATTAAATACCTATTTCGATTTTTAAGTATTTATAGATGCATGCTCCGATTTTCGTATTCGAATAAACTGTACAACAGTTATTTTGTTATAGTTTGTTCCGAATTTCATAAGAATTTCGCGATTTGAATTTACCAGACCTTGGGAATATGAATTTCTTAGTGCCAATTCCAAGTGAATTCAAATCGCAAAATTCCAAACAATTTATTCGAACTGGAAATCCACAGCCCGTGCCGATGTTAAAAAATATATTTACTTTTCATTAAAAAGTTTAGTGTTAAATTAAAACTTTATAATTTAGAAATTTTAAGGTTTTTTTTTATTCTTTTTACAAAATAGCACAACTGAAATGCTGACTGGTTCGCTTTGACTTACTACTGAAGAACAGGCAAAAATGATGAGTTAGAAGGACAGGAAATTTAGTAGATATATTTAGTAGTAAATATACACAAAAAAATGTATATCATATTGTATACAAAAGTTTGTAAACTTGAAATTTTGTACGTAAGAGCAGTCTACACCGAGTTACAGTTCAAAATTTCTAGTACAAATTTACTTGATTCGATATGAGTGTTAAACATAAATTTAGAGTTACTTAGATAAATAGTAGTAGTAGTAGTATTGATGAATAGTAGATTGATAGGTGGTACTAGTGACGAGGAAAGTTGTTAAAATAATCTTTAATTACCAATGCTCATTTTGCTCATGTTTGTAATAAATTTTGTTTGAAGTGAAAGATAGACAGTTTACGAATTCAAAATAGTAGTCTTTGTTTTTTTTTTCTTTTTGGTTTTGTTTGTTTTGTCTAGCTACTATAATACTATTGTATGTATAGTTATATATATATATAAGTTGTTCGTTTATTGGCAGTTAGATTTTCGAATTTGTTTTTTATGTTTTTTTGTTTGTTTTCGTTTAGTTCTATGTATTTGGTGGGATTTCTTGGACATTTTTTGCTCTATAGATCGCTAGAGGGCTGATAGTAGCGTTGATGTTGCCGTTGTTGATATATCCGCCATTCTTCGGGTATTACGTAAACAAGCTTTAAAAAGTTTACACCAAATGCGAAAAATTAAATATTAATTTTGAAGAAAATTATGCTAAACTTAATTGAAATACATTGTATATACTATATGTATGTAATGTATGTATATTTTCATTTAGTTTCTATTGCACACACCTTTGTATTTTTGCTCTTGCGTGAAGTCTTGTAAATGGTACAGAATGCCTGGATGAGCGCAAGTAAGACCAGCGCAGCTATTAGACCAAGCACGATATATAGTCGTGTCTCGGATAGATCAAAGAACGAGAGCTTAAAATTATCATCGTCATCATCCGAAACTGTTTTATCTGTAGTAATATAATTATTAACAGTGATAAATGGAAGTGCTGCATTTCAATTTGTAAACTTACATTTGAGTGCCTCAAAGTCCAAATGTTGCGGATCGACTGTGAGTGAGCCTACTTTGCCCGTTGCAATCTGATCTTGCAACGCAGCCTTTATTACATCGGCGTTTTTCTGTACCGCTGCTTCGTCATTCTTGTCAATATCATTTGTCTCAAGTGCGTACATTTTGACCACATCCGCTTTGTCGAACATGGTCTGCAATTTGGCAATCATTGTAGTGCCCTCCCTAGAGAAATAATGCATTTGAGTTAGTAACAATTTTTAATAAAAATATTTCAAATTTCAACGCACTTTTCGAAGCCAACTATTTCGGTTTTATAATAGCCGGCTATGGGATTCAGTATGCCATTGAATGAATCGGATATTGTTGCTGCTAGATTATTAAACTCTACGGTACCAGGTTTGGGCGCTTCAAACGACTCGGCTAAATTCATAAGTTTTACGCTAACCGCATAGACCAAACGGCTTGGCGCCGGAGTGCTAGTACCGACGAATACCGATTCGAATTCTGCAAAAATAATTTTCGTATTAATGGATTCCTTTAATTCTAATGTTACTTTCTATAAACCTTTTCCGCATGATTTGATGCACACACGCTGTGGTGAGATCGACGGCACTTGTTCGTGCTTGCGTATCTTTTTGTTAACAACATTAAATGCACCGCCCAGCACCGGGAAGAACAAGTACAGACAATGATCGTCGGTGAAGGACAAGTCCTGTTCATCGTTGCTAACACGTTTTCTTGTAAATTCCAAAATTGTTACACCGCTATCGATACGGCCTGATGCATTGTAGATATCTTGGCGTTGATCGAGCTTCGGCGGTGCATACCCGTTGACCCAGGTGTCCATCAGGAAAGGCAACCCGTTGCGTCCATCCACCCAACCAATAATTGCATCGGTCTGTGACATTTTTTCGTCATTACTGAAGCCAATGCCCGTCCAGGTTTGTGTATTCGAGGTCTCAATGTGCCAACGCATTTCATCGCCGCGTCCCACAGTCTCCCATGAGGCATAATATTCACAGCCATGCTTCTCGGGTGCACAGTTCGACGGATACTTCCAATGACCATAGCAATCATTGTCTAGCACATTAGTGTTTAGATCACTGCGGTTTGTACTGGTTGGTTTATCTTTCTCTGTAAAATTATGTTATATAAATTTATAAGCTATTCCTCTGTGCAATTAGTAGGTAGACCTACCAAAGAAGTTTATCTGTGCTACACCACGTTGCATTTGTTGTCCGTGATATTTGAGTTCATCAATTTGATAGAATTCATCAAGGCTGGACTTTTCAGTTTCGATGCCGGATGGTGGGACCAACTCCTGACCCTTTGCCCAGATGACATGCGTCAGTGCATCGTCAAGCGTATGATCGGTGGGATGGTTGGCAACTAGTTTCTTACGGAAGATAATTGTCGTAACGCCATTCTCTTCAAAACCAGTGCCAAGCGATAAATCGGATTTGCCGCCGAAAAATTCATCGATGCGTGGCGTAGAACGATCGCGTGTGTAGTAGTCACCCACGCGGCTGGACATACCGCGTGCTGTACCGATAACAATATCTGTGCAATCCATGGGATTAAAATCGAAACGTGGTGCGTATGGAGGCATCTTGCCAGCTAAATAAAGAAAAATTATATATAAAACATATAAATTTAAACTTCATACACAGCATGTGGAAACCTAGATACTTATGTATGGATGTATGCAATATATTTAAAAAAGTAGAGCGTGAATTCTGTGATTAGTAATGAAATTAAAGATTGGATTTTGAAAATGTGTTTAACCCACTGCGTCAAGTTTTTTTTACCTGAAGGCTTAGTTTGTTGCGCTGCGCTCTTCTTAATTTCTGCTTTAGCCTCCGGTTCAGATTTCGGTTCCGGTTCACTCTTTGGTTCCGGTTCACTCTTAGGTTCGGGTTCACTCTTTGGTTCCGGTACGCTCTTCGGCTCTGGTTCACTTGTCGGTTCTGGTTCACTCTTCGGTTCCGGTTCACTCTTCGGTTCCGGTTCACTTGTCGGTTCTGGTTCACTCTTCGGTTCTGGTTCACTCTTCGGTTCTGGTTCACTCTTCGGTTCTGGTTCACTTGTCGGTTCTGGTTCACTTGTCGGTTCTGGTTCAGTCTTCGGTTCCGGTTCACTTTTCGGTTCCGGTTCACTGGTCGGTTCCGGTTCACTGGCCGGTTCTGGTTCACTTGTAGGTTCTGGTTCTGACTTCGGCTCAGTTACGATTGTCGGTTCTATGTGTTACGGTTAATAGTGTTTGAAAAGAGAGGGAAGTGTGTTTTTGTTTTAGGTTAACAGTTAGAAAAGGTCTAGCCGAAAAACCATTCAGAAAGTGCCACCAAACCAAATATCTATGTATATGTTTATGCATTTTAATCGAAAGATATTGACCTAAAAACTTGTTCCATATAATATTATCCCCATACTCGTACTCGCCCTCTCATGAGTGCTGAAGGGGTTTAACCGATACACATATTTTTTTAAATTTAAAAATAACTTTGAAGAATAAAGCCCAAATTTTTTCTACCCAAAGTGGTAGGTTTTACTATTTCTTTCAACATCAAAATGTTTGGTTTGCAATTTTTTGACACTTTTCATCAGATTACAACACATATTTTTTAAACAAGTCCGTCTGTTCGTACGACCAGTAATATGAAACAACCGATTTTATAGGCTATAAGAGCTAGAGACTCCAAAGTTGGGTATCGATACGTAATCGAGTTTAGACTTTTTTTTATAAAATTTATAAAATTTAAAAAGAAAGTTTGTTCTTTAACCTTTTTTAATGGTTTTAAATGGTATTATCAGTTTGTCTGAAAGTTTTTAACGCATTAAAGGAGGGATCGTAGACAACATAATGTATATATATTTTTGATTAGCTGGACGAGTCGAGTCGAGTCTTTCTAGCCATGCCCTCCTGTCTGTCCGTCCGTTTGTTTTTAAAAAAGGAAAAAAAAATTTAAACCGCTTAATCACTAGAGAACAAATATGTAGTTCGTACTACATACATATATGAAAAATCATTCTTATGGCAAGACCTTTCCATTTAGGTGGGTATATAAACCAATATTTGGTTTCGGAGTATTTTCTGCATAGTTATTCGGATAGGCCCTTTTTAGTGCAGTTAGAAGATTAAACTAGTTTCACTATTTCAACAGTATTAAAAGTATTACTAGTTGAAATGAAAATAGTATGAAAGGATTTACGTACTGCAAATTAGTGCGGGGTTTAACGAAGTATATATGTAGGTACATATACCTCTTAGAGTAGTGCACAGTGCACATTTTTTTTTCGATGGTTTATTTTGCTAAAGTTTACCTGTTACTTCGCGACGTCTACGCCCAGCTTTAGTGCTCACACGATATGAAACACTGGTAGCTACTGAAGTTACACCGTCCATTTCTTCGAGTTCATGATCATGATTTGCAACCCGTTTCGCTTTGGAAGTGTTGGATACTGCTGTTGTTACCGGTTCCGATTTGGGTTCGGGCTCGCTTGTCGGTTCCGGTTCACTCTTCGGTTCTGGTTCACTTGTCGGTTCCGGTTCGCTCTTCGGTTCCGGTTCACTCTTCGGTTCCGGTTCACTCTTTGGCTCCGGTTCACTCTTCGGTTCAGGCTCTGCGGATGCTGATTCCTCTAAATAATTTGTTAGATCGCCAATATCTTGTATCATTGGGAAATTTCTGCATTCTTTGGTCAGTGAACGTGGACGCCAACCAAAACCGACCCACGAAGTACTATTCACTTTCAACACCACTTCGATTTCCTTTTGCTCTTCCAGTAAACGCCAATACATGCGATAATCGGGTGACAGTTGCTTCATCGAGTAAGCAGACAAATCGAGCGTGGTGGACTTGTAGGGCGATCGCTTGTTGCAACCCAATCCATACCAGCCAAAATTACAATAGCACTGTTTTCGTGGCAGCGACGTGCCACCCACATCTATACACTTGCCCTGCACGCCGCAATCCGCATTCGCAGAACATTCATCATGATATTGACACTGTGGTCCATAGTAATTCTTCTCGCACTTGCAGCGCGATGGGAAATATTTGCCATTTCCCGAACAGGTCTCTCTAAAATCTTTCCGATTCTTAACGTCCACATCGGCACATGACCAGAATAGATAGCTGGTTGTAAATTCGTCGGCCTGGCGTAGCAGACGAAGCGTACAGTTGTGACATTCGAAATCCTGTGGTAAACTCACGGCATACGACTGGGCGCTGTGGCAGAAAGATTTACATAATTAAGCTTTTTCATAGTTATTTGAATTATAATGTCACTTACGTTGCATCCATACGCACAAATTCAGAACCGTTTACATGCGGTGTCAGATCCAATACAGGTCGATCCAGTGCATCAAGCAATTGAAGTCGAAAGCCACCCTGAAAAAGTCGAAAACAAACACAATGTACAAATCAGTCAACTGCATTTAATTATTTTCTTATGTCTTTGTCTAGAATCCAAGTTCTAGTAATAAACAATAACTGAGAATTTCGACTTAATTCCATGTTAGACACTCATTAAACTTGCTTTTGTGTGAATATATATTCTACTAGGTCGACACTTGCCAGATTGTTGTCATGTTAGCGAATGCATATAATGCAATCTTTCAAGTTGAATGTGCTGCTGTACATGTTTGCAACATCATCATTTTATTTTTATTATATAATTTACTTTATAATTACATCAAGATAATTAACTCCTATTGCATGTTCTTGACTAAAAATGCAGAACGGTGAACTTAATATGCTTTAATTACTAGATGAATCTGCAATAGAAAGATATATTAAGGTGAAAAAACGGTTAATGCGGTAGAACCAAAGTTCTAATACTCTTCACACCAAATTTCAAATCGTATAAAAGCTAGTTGTATAAATTTCGACCGAAGAAAGACAATTTTTTTTGATATTTAATATTATTTAATATTATAACTAAGATTTGAAAGTTACGACCGCTCAGACTCGTTGGAGGATTTGTGTTTGATCGTCACGTTGACCGACTTACAGCCAAGGAAGTTGTTCAAACAGTCGTAATTACAAATCAAAAGATTAAAGAAAATAAAAATATGAAAATACAATTTATTGTAGTTCAGAGTTAAGGAAAGCTTTTTTATGCAGTTTAGAAAAGAATCGAAAGAAAATAGATGATAGAATTTATTATAGGTAGGAAGTGTGGCATAATTTGTGGTGCAAAAAGACAATATTAAAGGCACATAGTAACGCGTAAAGCATGAGGGAGCATTTAGAAATACCAATTGAAGCAAATATGGAGAATCACCATAACCACTTAGAACCTTATGAAGGAAAATTACAAAGCGCATAAAGCACGGCGGTGCGGACAAAGTTGGCAGATCAATTAGTTTTAACCGATCCACATATGGCGGGAGATGTATGTCAGAAGCTCACTTGAGGTTTCTGAGAGCAAACAGCAGAAACTAATTTTTAACAGACTCGATGCGATCTTGATGAATTACGTAATGTGGATTCCAAACACAAGATGCAAATTCAAAGCTCGGACGAACAAGTGAAAGTATACAGAAGTTTGCTGGTGTGAGGGTCATTGAATTCATTGGAGCAACGCTTTATAAAACCAAGAACTTCATTAGCTTTATTTACCATAGAAACAATATGATTGTTATACTAGCTCAATTTTGGGTCCATAAGAAGGCCGAAATCATTAATACAAATTTCCGTACTAAGACTATGAATATCTAAAAATTAGATCATAATATTAGATTTTCTGCGATGCAAGGTCATACATTTACATTTAGAAATATTTAAGTTAAGATAGATTGTTAAACATCAAGTGTATAACGAATTCAGAATACGACAAACATAGTTTTCCTCCACCCTTAGACAAAAACACAGCCCCACTCTAAGGGCGCATGCGATTAAATTGACATAGAGCTTATTTGAAAAGGGCTTGTTTCAGGCTTTAATAGCGAGGTTTATATCACGTCAGGCTTTTGCCCCACGATTTTTCAAAAACTGCTAAAAACGCTGCTCTTTGGGGTTTCAATCCCTATTTTCTCGAAAACGTGAAACTATAAATTAAACGAAGATCGGAGATCCCATAAAGTATATAAAGTATATATGATCAGCACAACATGTCCGTATGTCTGTCGTTGTCTGTCTGTTAAATGTTTGTCAGAGCACTTTTTCTGTCAATCTTTGAAATATTGTTTTGAAAGATGGTATGGAGAATTTTTATAATCATAAGCAACACAAGTATCGAATTGACCGCGATACAACAAATATAATTTATAGCTCTCATTTAGTTAAAACTTAATAGCATAAAAAAGCATGTGTGAAGAATGTAAAAGCTTCGCTTTCATCGAAGTTAACGTTTTTTCAAATTTTTTAATACAAAGTACTTAGTTTCAACAGTTAGTATTGAATTTCTTTCGTTAAAAGTGTGAAGAGCATTTATATTTTTTTGTATCAAAAATGAAATCGTAAATTTTCTCGACAACATTTGCGTGTCTAGTAGTAGTAGTAGTAGTAGTCAACTTTATAAGCTCTGAAAATATTAAAATGTGATTAAATTTTCCAAAATTTAAAATATGATAATTTTTATTTCAGCTATTATCGGATATTCGTACAATGAATCAGCTCGGTCATTTACTTGGCCTTTTATATAAAGAGCATGTGTTGAAGAAGATAAAGTTAAAAATTTCAAAAATAAAATTACTGATCATATCAACCTTGTACCTTTTGTTTAGTTAGATGTATCATGACTCATACAAGTACACGTATATTCAAGTGGCAAGTATTGTAAGTAATGTATTACACAAGTCGTCATGCGATCAGCAGTGATAATCATTGTCATTTGTGCTGGAAAATAATTTTACGTCGAAAAAAGTTGTTTTAGTATTTATAAAAAAAATTATCGCAACGAGCACTCAAGAACCTTAACATTGAAGAGTGCGCGTTAATGGTCAATCATTTGCTTTTCGAAACCAAATAAATGATAACAAAATGAAATTTGAAGGAAATAGTATCTGTAATAGAAAAAGTTGTTGTATTAGGTTGGGTTAAAAATGTTATCAGAACTTGCTTATGAATGGCACTCGACATTACTAGTAACGATCTTGAGAACTTCTCGAGTAGTTTGTAGGTTTTAATTAGACGATTAAAAATTGCAAATTGAACTTAGATGCACATGAACGACAGTGTATGAAATCAGTTGCAATTTTGAAGCGCATTTAGAAGGTTCCAGGTGAACTAAGCATCGTACGATATACAACGTGTGAAAAATGGTATTGTTAAAATCGTTGTGTTCGATCCTGCTGCTGGTGCATTGCATTTGTGCTGCGGATGAGTCGGTGAATCCTGCGCAGCCACGTATCTGCTATAGCTGCGAGGGCATCAATTGTCAGCGCACAACGAGTACCAATTTGACCACCATCTGCGGTGATTTGTTGGACATTTGTGTCACCATATTTGATGGATGTAAGTAGTTTATGTGAACTTGAGCAATTTAAAACACACTCTATTCAAATACCAAATTTAGACACGGTCACTGCCAGGGGTTGCCTGGAAGATTTGTCTGATGTGCAACGCTCAAAATGTGAACAGCGCAACAATCCTGAGTGCTACAAATGCTTTGGACAAATGTGTAATAACAAAGGACGCGCCGATTTCAAATGTGTTGTCTGCAATAGCAAGGATGTAAGTTTTTTTTGTTTTGTTTTGTTTTATAATACCAAAATGGATTTTCTAATCAATTGAACCTTTGCAGCAATCCAAGTGCATTGACGATACCAGCAGCATATCTGCCGTACAGTGTCCCATTCCAACTGCCACCAATTCATATTGTTATGTACGTGGTGAGGGCACAAATCAAATTTCGCGTGGCTGTTCCATCGATCTTGAGCATCAGCTAAGCTGTCTAAAAGATAACTCCTGCTCGTTGTGTCTGTCGCAGGACGGCATTGCCTGTAATTCGTTTCAGCTCAATGGACCCAAATCGGCGGCGCCACGCCAAATGCTTGCTTTCGGTTTCAGCACATTCAGCCTACTGCTAATTGCTAATATATTCAAATAGTTCAATTGTAAAAAAATGTAATCAGCCAAAATAAAGCAATAAGCAAGAAGCTTTAATAATTTTTTCAATGAGGCATTAACCAATACAAAACAATTTCAGTCATAAATCATGCTTATCGCAAATGTTAAACTAGTGGCACTCTATTTTATATAAGCTCGTTTCACAACTAGATTGTATCAAATTGATTAAACTTGCATTATCTAACAATAAAAACAGATTTAAGAGTACTCATTGGTTTGCTTATCGCTAAATGGATTAGATTACATAAATTTGTGGTTACTACGAGTATTTTATTACGTGGGGTTTTCCGAAAAGACTGCTGCCTGGCAGCTATTGTTTTCACAAATAATTGAGGAACATCAGAATATATGCCAAATATACAAATCTGCTATGAAATTTTAAATGGTATTCTAAACAGAAGCGGTCAACTTTATTTGAATTTCAGAGATTGTGAGAATTTATTTAAAAAGGAAGAACATAATAGAACATAATTCAGTAAAAGCAAAAAAAAAAAAAAAAATCATTAGATGTAAGCACAGGTAATATTATTATTAACCCAAATCGCTATCATCTTTCGCCAAGTATTTCAATGATTTTCATTTAAGTCCCTTGGGGTAACGACGCACATGAAGGCTTATTAGAATGCACAAGCAAACAGCAGAATGACAGGCCACGTGTAAAAGAGATAAAGTATAATTTGAAAATAACGGAAAAGAACATTGACGAGCAGTGGCGTAGCAACATCTTTAGGGAACGGTGGCGGATACTTCATCGAGGTTTTCCACCGAGGTTTGGAAGCAGAGTATAATACAAAAATATTTGCAACTTTTAAAGTGATCCAGTGTCGATCAGAACATTTCTGCGTTTTTTAATATTTGGAACATCCGCAAAATTTTCAAGTTAATGCTAAAAACAGTTTTTGGAGCATTGTCATCCAATAACTCAATCAATTTTTAGCCGTCTTTAGAGTTCTCAAAGGTTTTGGAAAGAAAAAGTATAGATTTATTTTAGTACATACTAATTTGGTGTTGGAATGAAAATAAAAAGCAATTTTATTGAGAACTTAAATTTGCATTGAATGGAGCACAAAATGCAAAAAATGTAAATTAAAAGTTTTAATATCAAATTTCGTTTAAAACACTATATATTTTTTCACATCAGCAGAAACTCATTTGCAAAAAATTAAACATCTTTTACTCTTCATTCCAAAAACCGTTGAGACGCCTAAATTTGGTTCAAAATTTATTGCGTTATTGTATGGTAGTTCCGGAACGTTGCCCACAAAATGATATTTTTTTATCAATAAGACCGCATGTTGGGTGGTTGTAGAAGGGGTGCAAGGGACAGGATAAGGGGGGGGGGGTAGGAGAATTGGAGGTAGAGTAAAGGGGCATGTGGAAGGTAGGACAGGGAAAAGGTGGGGCAGAGGGAAGGTGGCACATGGGGAAGGAGTGGCACGGGAACGGTGTGGCAAGGGGAATGGCAGCAACGCGCCGGGTACCAGCTAGTTTCTTATAAAAAATTCGGTATCTGATTGATCAATTTGTATGGGGCTAGGTATCTATGTAAGTATATAAGTACTCGTACATAATATAGGAAAATTTTTCAAGTGCACTTTTCATACGAAGTGAATTACTTGCTTTTTCAAGTGTTTTCTACTCTATCACACTTGCAGCGAAATGCTTTAGAAATGTTTTCAGTTTAAATTCATTTGATAGTTTATAAAGGCAAATGCAACTAAAGCAGCTACGAACAAAGTCAAGTGAACATGCAGACGCCACTATTATATGCCACTATACTGTTGCTGATTGCAGGATTATATCTGGTGCAGGCAAATACCTTAAGGACGTGTCAGAGTTGTCAGGGTGTAAAATGTCAGCGCACGTCATACAATCAAACAGTGCAATGCGTCGATCTGCTGGACTACTGCGTCACCATCTATGATGATAGTGGTGAGTTATACCATGAAAACGCTTTTCCCAGCAATAATAATGTGTAAAATGTCTTTCAGCACAAGTGCTCTACAAGGGCTGCTCATTGGAGATACCTGTCCACTTACGACACCGTTGTGATTCACAGTCGACTGCCTGCCATAAATGCAACACCGATCGCTGCAATAATGTTGGTGCCATTACCTACTCCTGTCTGCAATGCGACTCGACCCAGAATGGCAACTGCTCCCAGAATCCTAGCGCATTGACTGCCAAACGCTGCGCTGCACCAACGGCACCCAACTCGTTCTGCTATGTGAGTTCATCTGGCAGCAGTGTACAACGTGGTTGTGCCACAACTATCACCGAGCAGCAGAAATGCTTGACAGATAGCAATTGCCTGCTCTGCTCCCCGGGTGATATTAGAGTTTGCAATAATGTAGTCATTTCCACGGTTGGAACCAGTCAGATTTGGAGCTTTTTGAAATAATTGTTGAGAGAATTGATGTCAAATTTCCTTAATTAATATTTTAACAATAAAATTGGAAATACAAATACGAGATATGATTATTGTTAAATTTCAATTGCTGCGAGTTTTGTAAGAAAAGTAAACATTTCTGATAAACCCCAATAAATATAATTAATAATAATAACTTTCTAAATTTAAAGATCTTTATTTGTTTATACATACGTATGTATGTATCTAATTTCACTGATTGATTGCTTCACTACAATATTTCAATCGCAAATATACTTAAGATTCTCTATTTCTGAGAATATTTTTTTAGGCCTTTAAATCCAGCACTTTTGAATTTCCATTATGAATCTTAAAGATTAAAATTACCAATATACACGTTTGTCTAAATATTATTAAGAACCGCATGTCAACACAATTACTTTAAATTAGAGATTATCGTCGAAATGTATTTCGTTTGATTTTTTGACTTTGACCAAGGCAAAAAAGCGCGAATTATCAGATTTCCCATGAAATATTTCTATGTACATATCACATTTATAATCATACACTCAAAAAATGGATTATCCAAAGAAAAATAAAGTTTTAGCTACTATGCTATGCACCGTATGTTTTTTTTTTTCATGAAACTTGATTTAAAAGTATTATACAACTTAATTCTTTTTACTTGAGCATATGGTATGGACATATGGCATACAGCTCTGGGGCATGGCTTCCAATGGGAATATGATAT
Organism: Leucophenga montana; assembly: GCA_035044765.1. Classification (NCBI taxonomy): domain Eukaryota; kingdom Metazoa; phylum Arthropoda; class Insecta; order Diptera; family Drosophilidae; genus Leucophenga; species Leucophenga montana. The sequence goes on from JAWNNQ010001824.1 coordinate 971,679, forward strand.
CCAGCTTCTGCGTAGACTCGTTGATGTACCATACTATGTTATCCGACATAACTTACTGTTCCCAACTCTCAAGGATGAAATTGTATGGTTCAGCAATAGCTACTACAGACGCCTAGAATCTCACGACAACCGCTATGCGGTGAATCTGCTAGACTACAGCCTGCACATGAGAAGACTGAAGCGCCTCCACCCACTGAATAATTGCTTCAGAAGCCCAGAGGAGTGATTTTCACAGTGCTTTAAATTATTTTATTTATGTATTTCGAGCAAGGATTGGTGTTCCCCAGATTTGTCTCTGCCTGAATTTTTTTTTTTTTTGTAGTAATACTTTAAGGATAAAGTTGATGCAACTTGACTTGGGTACTTAGGCCTAAAGAAGATCAAATATTGACATCGCTTCTGTTTATATATTTAGCACAAATTTTGCATGGATGCTGTTGTTAATACTCCTATGTGTAAAAGATATTTTAACTTTGGCGGCATATTTTTTATGGTCACAATCTGAGAAAATGATACGACAAACATATAACTTAAAGTTAGTAACATTCTTAGTACAATGACTTTTTTGTTTTAAATATCGGTTTATCTTTAAATAATAAAAATATTATTAAAGTGCCTGATACTACGAAATGTCACAAGACCTAATACAGAGCAAACATAACGATTTTATTAACTCTATCAATTACCTGCAGTTAGTAAACAATTAAAACTTAACAAGCAAAACAAACTTGAAAATATTTGTCAAATTTTTTGCAACTATCTACTATCTCTAAGAACTAAAGCTTGCGCACAAACGAAAAACAAAAGAGCCACTCAAGTACAATTTATACATATGTATGTACTCGTAAATTTTATATAAAGACGTTCCGTGTTGAGTTTTCCTGGCACTGTATTACTAGAGACGAAGAGACGGATTTGATGGCAATGCCAAATCAACGCTCCAAAAATGTTTCAGTATAGATTAAATGGTCTTAAAACACTCTTAGTAATGTTAATACTCGGCTGTTCATATGTTATCCTTGAGGCACGGCAATGTCAACAGTGTGACGGTATTAATTGTCAACGTATGCACTATAATCGGACTGTAAAGTGTGCATATGATTTGGATGTCTGTGCTAGTGTGTTTAAGGAGCAGACGTTACAGGCGCAAGGTTGCCTTGAAGAACTGCAAGCAGAAGCGCAGGAGAAATGTAAGCATGAATATGGAGATTGCTTGCTTTGTAATGAAGATTTGTGCAATAATCTTGGACCAAGTAACTTTGAATGCATACAGTGTGTAGGGGAGGCGGTAAGTGCATAAGTTAAATATTGAAACTGGTTATTAATGTATATAATATTTTATTTTATAGAATACAAATTGTTATAGTAATCCGGAGGCTTTAAACCCAGCGCGTTGTACACTTTCGCATACAAATAATGTATTTTGTTATGTCAATGCTGTGGACAGCATTATTAGGCGTGGTTGTACTGTAAATCTCTCAGAACAATTAACATGTTTAAATGATGTAAACTGTTTGCTTTGTTCACCGTATGAACTCGAGGCGTGTAATCGTGCAAAAGTTGAGATACATAATTGGAATAATGATACATCATCAACAACTACAACTCAACTTCCCGACACATCAACAACTACAACTACTCAAAAGCCTGTAACTGTAACACCAAGTGTTAAACCACCAACAACACAAAGTCCAAACAACTCTACAACTACAACTACAACTACAACTGCTAGACCAACGTCTACAGAGGATCCTGATAACGATTCTGGCAGCATGCATTTCATTTCACAACATTGCATTACAGCGCTATTAATAATTTCAATTTTAAATTTATTGATTTAATCTGTACACGGTGTGTAGAAAGATCTTATGGTAGGGATTTTCTGATTTAGTTATGGAACTTAAATGAAGTTGCGGTTTAAACTTTGTAAAGTCTAAAAATACTATATGGTAAACTTTCGTCATAAATATCGGAAATGGACACGCTACTCCTTTGACTCTACCTAGTAAAATTTCACTTTGATTGTCATTTGGAAAACACTGTACAACATAACATATAAATTGTTCCGCATTTGATGCGACCTTCATTATACAATAAGTCGTTCAGATAATTCGGCGCTTTGTTTAAAAATTGCCTTCCGTGGAAACCCATTCGATTAATTTACAAAAGCATAATCATTTTATATCGTGTAATAAATTTCGATAAGGATTAATAAATATGAATGTTTTACCATATACGCCATAAATACATACATTCAATATATGTACGTATACTTGTATATTTTTATATACCTACATATTTAAGACGATGTTCGTTAATTTGTTATACCCTGTACCCTTAGGGTAAAAGGGTATATTAAGTTGGTGCAAATGTATGTAAAACACAGAAGAAGTATATATATATATATATATTTTTGATCAGCATCAAATGTCGAGTCGATATAAACATGTCCCAGGTCCATACGTACATTCGACCGTCTGTTTCAACGACGAGATCACATCACGTTTAGATATTCAGATTCCGCTTTACCCTCTTCAAAATGTATTAAATGAACGTGCCAACCCCTTTTTAAAGTATAGCCCCCATACAAATGTGCCCCATAAATTTGAAATTTTGTATGAAAATGATTTTACTTTTGTTGTTAATTATGCAAGAAACGCCAAATTTAGTGCAAATTTAATTAAGCTAGATATTTCATGTAGGCACAGATCGGACCAATTTTTGAGTTATTGTATTTTAATTATGTAAATTTTTTTGTTTTTGATTTTAATTCAGCTAAATTTTGTGTATCTTACGTCAGTCCTAATAAAATATGCCTTATAGGTCCAATGTATAAAATATATCATTGTAGAATATAGCTATTGCAAAACTGTGGTTCAACTGTGGTTATTACAAGGGCAATTTGATAAGTCAGTGATTTTTTAAATTTCGGTTTATATTGATTTGAGTGTAGTTCCTGAAGTATCCAGAAAGCTGGTCGGAGCCAAAATTGTTCTTCAACATAATAATGTGATAACTTCGAAGTAGTGTTTGACGTTGGTTAATCGCAATATTGTCAAGTTTTTGTGCCATATCAAGAACTTGTATACAATATGAATTAATTGTAGTACATCAGCGACCAGGCAGTAGATGAAACAGTGGTTTTCTTTGATCGAATCGACGCGGTAACCTTCTTTTTGTCCGTCTGTCTGCCTTTCATATCTGCTTTCAATGGCTGTCAAGCACATACATAAGATGCAGATTGCTTAAAATTTGACCGTAATCTATTAACAGATGGTAATTGACAGGAACAGTGTTGCATTTAAAGTTACTACGCAGAAAATTCAAAAAGTCACTGACTTATCAAATTGCCCTCGTACAATATAAAGTGAACAGACTTTTATTTAAATTATGTGCAGCTGTTCACAAAACTTTTGACACTAATTCAACAAATTAGTCAACACGGAAGTTTATGTTACAATTTGGCAGTTTTTTTATGTGAAACTCAAAACTTGGGACGAGAGTACCGCCAGAAGTACACGAAATGCTCTGACAAGTACCATCTATAATTACTCTACTATATAATTTTGAGCAATCTGCAACATTAAGATTGTGTTTGGCAGCCATTGAGCTCGGTCAATAAAGGCAGACAGCGCTCAAGCACATTAGTATGAAAACTTCGAATTAGCGTTTGGCGTTGGTTAACCGAAATATGGTCAAGTTTTTACGCCGTTTCATGACTACTGTAGAATATATCCTCATACACATATATGGCTCCTATAAGGAGCCTTAAAAAAGATACAGCGTATTTCGAAGTCGAACACACTCGACAGCAGCGTTCTGTATTGTTGTTTGAACTGCGCTGAATCTATCATAGTGATAAAGCATTCTAAGGATTATCACAGTACTTGTTTTAATAAATAAAGATTCTAAATATGATTCTCAAATTTCCTTTTGAATTAGTTGAGGAAAATTTATATTGATTGATGAGTAATGCTCGGAACCACACGTCAAAGCGTAGTTATAGGGTGATATGAATGTTTAGTAATTGATAAGCGTTGGATGACTAATTACAGATTTTATTGTAATGTAATAAAAATATATGTACCTATGTATGTACATTTATCCATTCTACAAAAGCTAACGCTGAAATGCAATTGCATTTCATGTTGAGAGCTATTAGCGCGAATTTCACAAATTTTACCACAACTAAGTTCAACTTTTATTTCATTCTTTTTATGGACTAATCCAAAAATCTAATCGCAACATATTAATAGCCACAGGCACAAACTTATCAACTGTGATAAACAGGCCGTTGGATTCTAAACACACTAGTAGTATGGTATTGTATTGTACATAGGCGTAGCAAGAGTTTAATTTTAGTTGCGAAGGGGGTTCGTTAAATTGGTCAACGCTTCTGATTTTTGATATTTCAAAAATGTTACCGTGGAATTATTATTTGTTCAACAATTTTGAAATTGTTAATGTTGAGTGGCTACGCCCATGTTGTGGTATAAACTGTCGATATGGTTTTTATGTTGATTTGCGTGTTTTTTGCTTGTTTTTGGGCAACGTTATAAATAACATCGATCGGAATTCGCCAGTGCCGACGCGATTTGCTTTATCGGCCAAAGTGGTGCGCGATTATAAAGCAATAACGGCCATTGGCAACGATAAGCGTTGGAGCTGGTCTGGGCTCTTCAGCGTGGGAAATCTATAAAAGGCGCTGTAGCCATTTTAGCCAAATCAGTTACCCGAATTTTTTTTAAACGTGCGGCCAAAATGTTGCCGCCTAAATTTTTTAGTGCGGGAGTAGCACTAATCATTCTGGTACTGTGCACTTCCAGTCGAATCGGTAGGTCGCAAATTAAGCGCTAAACGTTGAAATAAGGATATTAAACTAAAAAATTATAGTTAACTTCTTGTTGGTGTTAATGTGACAAAAGTGATATTGAAAAATGACAAAAAAAAAGAAAACAAAAAAATGTAAAAACTCTGCTCTGAACAAAAAAAAAAACGTGTGCTACAAGATAACACAAATAATCATTTGAATTATAATACCCATACGGCATACAATCTAAGACATCAAATAATCAAGGACGTTCAAAGTGCAACGACATAAATGATTATATAAGAACGTTTTGTAAATCCATGAAAAGTGATTTTAATAATTAGAAAAGAAACGAAAAAAATGTTAGCGGAAAAGCATGCAAAAAAAATAATAGAAAATGATTGAACTGACTAATACATGATGAACTGATATCAAATACTTGAATTGACGTCGCAAAAAATGCATCAAGTGGTTTTTTGTCACTTGTGATACTGAAATTGTGGATTAGATAATGTGTAACCCATTTAATATTTATAGAAAATCAGACTAATGGAAAAACAAAAATTCTGATTATAAAACATACAAGACAGCCAACTTATTATAATATGAAGTCAACAGTTTCTCATTTAACTAATGTGCACCTGTTTACATTAGTTTCGACAATATATCAAAATATGATTTATCAAAATACGAAATATCATGTATTTTTGATCAAATTGGTACGCCAGAAGTACCCGACCTGTTGTCACATGGCGCTTGTAATATTTAAAGTAGTTTATTTCTGACTTGTACCATCATTAGATTAAACTACTTGGCAAGTTTTGAGCAATCCGCAGTATTAAGTTTGTATTTGACAGCCATTCAGCGCAGGCATAATCCACACAGACAGACGAACAGAATAAAGATGGGTGCCTAAATTGATAGCCAAAGCAATCGTGTGATAACTTCGAGTTAACATGTTTGACGTTTGTTAAACGCAATATGGTTCAGTTTTTGCATCGTTTAATGACTGTGGATGACACATGAATCTTCACGTGCCAAGAAATGGTTGAAGCCGTGGCTTTCTTTAATCGGAACAGCGCGGCATTATTCTAATTTCTGGCCGTCTATCTGCATACCTTTCATGTGTGCTTTCAATGACTGTCAAACATAAATTTAATGTTGCAGATTGCTCGAAATTTAATCGTAGTCTAATGATAGTCTGTATCTCACAGAAAAGAAAACTTGCTTAAATACTACAAGCGTTATCCGACGTCAGAATGCTTACTTCTGGAACTACGCTTCTAGTTCAAAATTATAATTGTAAAAAAATGATTAAACATGAACAAAATTTCTCAATATAAAAAATTTTTAATAAATACAATTCTGAGTCCAACAAAACAAAGTTAGAATATGTAAACCAACTTTCTGCTTAGAGGCTAATCTAAGTATATTTATATGGTTTGTTTGTATGGTTCTTTTTATGTTGCATAGAAATTGATGCTTTTTATAAAAATTGTACTATTGGGAGCTTCGATCAAATGATTTAGAAAAAAATAACTATCGTACATATATATACGCACATATTTGAACAGGAAGCTTTCGAATTTTTTTATAACCTGAAAACCAAGTTTCATCAAGTTTCCCTTTTAGTTGACACCTTCACTAAATTGATCATAACTTCTGTATTTATCCATAGATTTTCTTCATCAATAATTTGTTTTCTTCGTAAGAAAAATAAGAAGCTGGGCATAGCATACCGTTTTCTATTTTTGATTTTTTTTGCAGTGAATTTTTCAATTTTCTTTGGCACAAAAAATCAAAATTTTTCCTATATTTTGGACCATAACACTTAAGCTACAAAATTGATTGGAAGTGATTGTTAAACATTTTATTACCTTTAATATGATGTTTTTTACGACCTAATCGGACATTTAAAACTGACCTAAAATGTGAAACTATCACCGAAAAAAAGAAGAACAAAATGAAAAAATTATATCTCCGAAACATATCCATAGAAAATGTTTTATTTTGGTTTTCGAGTTTGTGGGCCATACTTATTACATAAGAAAAAGATAGAGGCATTAAATGTTCATGAAATGTGCTTATTTTTTGTAAACTAGTGTTTTTTTGTGTTCTGCCATGAAAACCTGCTGTACAGCTTGTATAAAAAGAAAAAATATAAAATATAATTTGAGCAAAAATAATAGAAACACATTTTATCAATATGTACGTGTATCTGTATTGTACGATATTCAGGTATAATTGAAGAACACAAAAGTTTAAAGTAAAATTATTAAAAAAAAAAAAAAAAACCCATAGATAAAAACTTATGAAATTGGTCAATATGGATCGTAAATTCGTATAAATTCGTAATACCTAAGTAGGTACGTCTGTACATCATTTTTGGCTTGTCGAAACACAAGTATATGACATTGTTAAACGATTAATAATATTTATACCCGCGATAAAACTAAGCAACTAAAATATTATAAAAGAAGAATGAAAAAAATTTTTTAACGCAATTGTACGCTTTGCTATTGACAATAAATAATCATTATATTGGCAATAGTAGCGATAACTATTCTAGTATATATAGCGACTTCATATTATCAAATTTTAATCGTTGACTGTGTTCACAAGTAATTAGACAAATGGCCATAATACATCGATACAATGCATCGAACTTTTAAAATATAGGGCGTTTTTTTTTACGAGCTTCTAGTTAAACTGTCAAAAACTGCTATTGTCATTTGTGTTCAATTTGGTTTTCCATTTTATCATAAATAGACTGACGCCAATAGAACGTTTGCAAATTGTGCGAATTTAATTTGAAAATCGTAGTTCAGTTCGGGAATGTTCATCCGAGCGACTAATGGATCGTTCGTTTTCACACTCTATGCTCTAAATAAAAAGTGATCGAAAATTGAACTTCCCGAATGCGCCACATCCGCTAATGCCCGAAATCATATTTAAATACTAACAAAATTATCTTTCCAATAAAGCCAATCAGTTTCAATCGAATATAATTAATCGATAACCAATTGTTAACCATAATTTACAGTGGAGAGTACACATAGTTTTCACACGGGGCCCATTAATTGTTATGTCTGCGATAGTCAAACTGCCTGCGCTGCCAGTCTGGGCAGTGTGCATAAATGTGTGGACAATGAGACTCAGAATTGCATAGCGGTGTTCAATTCTGCCGGAACTGTGATCCAACGTGGCTGCAGCGATGCTGTACAAGATCAGTGCAATGTGGCGGACAATAGCTGCTATGAGTGCCGTTCGAATGGCTGCAATATACAAAAGACGAATACAGATTTAATCGATTGCCTGCTGTGTGATGCCCAGGATGGCGCTGAGTGTGTCTTCAAACAGGAATCTATAACTGAGACACGCAAGTGTCATGAGAGTTGTATGACAACACTCTATGCACGAACCGCTGACGCCAATGCACCATTTGAACTGGTACGCAGCTGTTTGGATGACTTGGATCTCGATGAGCGTGAGGCCTGTGCAGCAGGTAGCGATGACAAATGTATCTCCTGTTCCACGGAGAAATGCAACAAAGATGATCTAGGCGAGCGTAGCAGTTGTTATCACTGCAGCGGTGAGGATTGTGATGTGCCAGTGATGCAGACTTGCCGTGCTGTTGCAGCGCTGAAGGAGCAATGTTTCATAGAATTTGATGAGGATGCTGAAATTGCGCAATTGGGTTGTAGTAGCCAATACGATGCGGATGAAGTTGCTACGCTACTGCGGAACAAACGTTTGTGGCAGTGTGAGGGTGAAAATTGCAATGAGAAATCCACTTTACCAAAGGAACAGACTTGTGCAATTTGCAGTTCACGTACGGATCCGAACTGTGCCATTGCACCGGAACTGGTGGAAACGGCGACCACATGTAGCACATTATCAAATACAGAGTGCTATGTGCGTATACTGGATAGTGAGTAGTTTTAATGGTAGCAAACTTGCTCGAATGGTTCATGAAAAACTAATTTTCAGATGGTCACACGGAACGTGGTTGCGCCACTAGTCTAGAGTCGGATGATTTTTATAATTGCATAACTGAAGCCAATGCCACGGCTTGTAGTACATGCAGCGGCGACAATTGCAATACGAAGGTATCCCTCATTTATTGCCTACTATAAAAAACAACATAATCTAATCTTGATTTTTCTCAGTTGCATCCTGACGATCGTCTTACTTGTCATGTCTGCAGCTCAGCAGATGACGAAAACTGCGAAGGTACACCTGATGCAACAAAGTCTTGTCTGCTCTATACAATTAATGAAAAATGCGTTTCATCTGTTAATGGTAACGGACACACGGTGCGCGGCTGCAGCTCCGAGGTTGCATGTGATCCCAGCGATAGCAGCACTTGTGTCATTTGCGAGGGCCCTAACTGCAATACCGCCAATTTGAAACGTAAATCTGATGGCAAGCCGGGCCAGTGGCAATCACTACCGTTAACATGTTTGAGCTGCTCCGGTGCAGAGAGCTGCACAAGCAGCACAGCTTCAGAGACATGCGCTGAGCATGAATATTGTATGACCGTTTTCGATGCATCCGGCGCAGTTTCCGCGCGCGGCTGTAGCGATGGCATTGAAAAGACACACAGTAGCTTCTGTGACAGCACTACCGGCAATTGTCACAATTGTAACTCGAATGAGTGCAATAGTGCTACCAAACTTTCCGACTATGTCGAATGTGTGTACTGTGACTCCTCAAAGAATGCCGATTGCTCACGTAGTCCTACAACGGTCGCCGCAAGGCGCCAGTGTAATGGCCAGTGCATGACAGCGTTGTACCCACGCGCAAATAGCTCAATTTTCGAAGTCACGCGTAGCTGTCTAGATGACAAGGATGCGGCTGATCAGTCGACTTGTCGCAGCGGTGGTGACAAGAACTGCATTGCCTGTACGGGTGCCGCTTGCAATACAGCAAAGTTGCCAGAGGATCGTTTGTCTTGCTATGTTTGCGATAGTTCGGATGAATGCGCGGATGATGCCATTTCCAAGCAGTGTGCCAACTATATTGAAAATGACAAGTGCTTCATGTTAATCGATAGTAATTTCGATGTCGGTAAAATGGGCTGTCTATCGGATTTAAGCGAAGAGTACGTGAACGGAAACCTACATTTGTTGCATATCTGCGATACCGGAGATAATTGCAACGGGTTCGAGAATATGCCACAGCCCAATAATTGCGTTGATTGCAATTCGAACCAAGATGAAAACTGCGCTTCCAATCCTACAAACTTTAATGAGGGCGTGACTTGCAATTTGGGAGCACATACCGGCTGCATGACGCGTCTACTGAGTGGTAAGCAATATGAACAGTAGTTTTTATTCACAGTTCTTAACCTACATATACTTTCAACTCATTTGTAGATGGTTCTACCCAACGTGGATGTTTAAGCAGCTTGGCGGTTAAAGATCTCAAGAACTGTTTGCTTGGTTTAGGCAATTGCGAAAATTGTTCGGGCCCACTGTGCAATCGAGAGGTGTGTTTCACAAATTCCAGAAAATGTACAATTTTAAATGTTTATCTTGGTTTGTTAGATCTATCCCGCCGATCGTCGACGTTGCCAACGCTGTAATTCCGAAACGGATGCCGCATGCACAGATTCGCCCGCAGCTCCTTCAGTGTGCCCACGTTACCGTGCTGATCAAGGTTGCAGCGTAAAATTGGTCGATGGACATACATATCGTGGCTGTGAAACCGAGTTCATTTGCGACGATAGCGATAAGCAGTATTGTCGCATGTGCTCCGGCTCCGACAACTGCAATGTCGTCGATTTGCTGCGCACTAATATTGGCTATCCGGGTAACTGGCAGACACCACCAATTAACTGCTATACTTGCTCTGGTGATGCATGCAAGGGCGTTGCACTGGGCGCGCTCCAAAAGTGTGCCGGTAACGATAGACAAAACTGTGCAACCGTCTTTGACGCAACTGGCGCTGTAGTACAGCGCGGCTGTACCGATGCCTTGTACAGTGGCGAGTTGGGTCAGTATTGTGATGAGCACCCAGACTCGTGCAAATTCTGTAAATCCACTGGCTGCAACAATGCCAAAGAGTTGAGTGTCTATGTCGATTGTCTGATCTGCAATGGTGTTGAGAATGGCGATTGTGTCACGAAAGTGAGTGACGTAACACGCACGGTATCCTGTCAAAAGTCCTGCTTTACTGGCTTATATGCACGTAATAGCTCTGATGCTACGTCAGCATTAGAACTTTCACGCGGTTGTCTTGATGATTTAGAGTACGATGATCGGAACGAATGCGTCGGCGGCGAGCTAAATTATTGTGCATCCTGCGAAGGTGCCTCCTGCAATACAGCTACCATACCAGATATACGGCTCAGCTGTAACTACTGCGACGACTATGAGTGTACAACGCAAACATCAAAAGTATGTACTGCATACAGGGAAAATGATCAATGCTACATACACGTAGGTGATCGGCGTATCGAAAGCATGGGCTGCGCAAGCGATTTGGAAACGAATTTCTTGGAGAAAAATTGGCGCGATCTTCACCGTTGTGACGGAGACAATTGCAATGTTAAAGACAGCCTCGATCTAGACGGTAATTGGTGTTATATATGCAACTCAAACACGTCTTTAATTGGACCAAGCTGCATTGATAATCCCCCGGTCTCTGCCAAGTGTGAGCATTATTTGTATCCACAGTGCATTACGCATATCACTGAAGGTAAGCTCAGAGTCAACTAGCTGTAAGTAATATTCTTTTGTTAACCAATATTTGCCATTGCAGATGGTGTCTTAAAACGTGATTGTCTTATGTCCGTAAACGATGAACTATTCAAGGATTGCGTGAGCGGCACAAGTGAAAAGTGCGAAATTTGTACCGATAATTTGTGCAATAATGAGATATATCCAAAGGATCGTCTCAGTTGTTTGAAATGTGACTCGAACAATGACGCCGATTGCGAAAAGAATCCCGTTGACTATGCCAAATACTGCACCACTTATGATACAGAAGACTCTTGCGTCTCCAAGGTGGAACGTACGCGCACATTACGTGGCTGTAAGTCAGAGTTGGCATGTAATCCGGAGAGCGGAAATTGTCGCATTTGCGAAGGAGCCAACTGTAACGTAATCGATCTGTTGGCTAACTATGTTGGTGAGCCGGGCAATTGGCAGGCTTTGCCGCTTAGCTGTCTTACTTGCGACAGTGAAACCGATTGCGGTAATGGTGGTGGCACCTCGCAGCAGTGTGAGGACAATAACAGACAGGTATGCGCGACAGTTTTTGGTGAGCAAAATACTGTGATCAAACGTGGCTGCAGCGATAGCATAGATAGCACGAGTGCCGACTACTGCGACGAGAATCCGGATAAGTGTTTCCGTTGCAAGTCGAACGATTGTAATGCCGCCACAAGCATTACCGACTACATCAATTGCTATTTCTGTGATGCCAACGAGAATGCAAGCTGCGGCTTTGAAACGCCCACTGCCACCACTTCACGTACGCGCAAATGTCACAAACAGTGTGCCAATGCATTGTACCCACGCAGCCTAGCGGAGGACACTGCTTATATACCTACACGAACCTGTCTTGATGATCTGGAAGCAGCGGACAGAGATGCTTGCGCCGCCGGCACCAATGACAATTGCAATGCCTGTACCGGAGATCTGTGTAATACAGAGCCTGTTATAGCAGATCCCCATGAATGTTACGTGTGTGCCAGCGACGACTGCGAAGATACAGTGACGCAAATATGTTCCGCATATCGGCCAAATGATAAGTGCTACATTGCCTACGACGATACCTCTGAGATCGTAGCCATGGGCTGTGTGAGTGACTTCGAAACGGAAGTGGTCAACGAACTGGTTGCACAGCAAAAGATGCTGCTGTGTAGCGGTAAGAATTGCAATACGAATATAGTACCCACTGCAACCAATTGCTTGGCCTGCAATTCTGCAAGCGACACGCGCTGTGCAACGAATCCCAACACAATTTTCGAAACTACATATTGCTCCAGTGTGCCCTATACTCAGTGTGTCGCCCATGTCGATTCTGATGGTTATACGCAACGGGGATGTCTGTCCACACTGGAGGGTAGTAATTTCTACAATTGTCTGACCGGAGATGATCCTCTCTGTGAAGTATGCAATGACGAAAAATGTAATGGCTTAAATGTCATTCCGGCCAATCGACTCAAGTGTCATCAGTGTGACTCATCTTCGAATGCCAATTGCGCTACTGCTCCGAATAGTGTGTCGTTTTGTGGCCGCTATGTGGAGAATGATTCTTGCGTAACTGCGCAACATGGAAATGTTATTGTACGTGGCTGCAATTCGACAGTGAATTGCGAGGATGAAAAGGACACGCGCACTTGCCGTTTGTGCAGCGGCGACGGTTGCAACACAGTCGACTTGGAGAAGGTTAACGCAGAGGGTGCGCCCGGCATTTGGCAGGATGTACCAATTACCTGTAATGTATGTTCAGGCGTGGATGATTGCGCTTCCGGATCAGTGTATCGGGCGTGCACCGGTAATCTGTATCAGAATTGTATGACGGTATTTAATACCGACGGTCAGGTGTCACAGCGTGGCTGTGCCGATAGTGTGCTGAGTGATCAACAAGCTTACTGCGATGCTAATGATGGAAAATGTCCGCGCTGCAACTCCAATGGTTGCAATTTGGCCAACAGCCTGGATGATTATGTCGAGTGTTTAGTCTGCGACTCCCAGAAGGAGGCTGATTGTGTACAAAATACAGCAGAGATCACGAAGACGCGCCAGTGCAACAAGCATTGTATGACTTCGCTGCGTCCATTGTTCGGAGAAGATAACGATGCATATAGCACTGTACGGTCTTGTTATGATGACAAGGATCCGGAAGACCGTGATGCATGTGTATCCGGCGATGACAAAAGCTGCGCAGTTTGCAGTGAAGATCAGTGCAATATCGATGATGTCGTAGAGAAACGTTTGAGCTGTAATATTTGTACGGACAACGATTGTCAAGAACTGAAGGCGCATGTGTGCCCCACTTACCGCCAAGACGATCAGTGCTACATTGAGTTCGACGAAAAGCAATCGATTGTGGCGTATGGCTGCTTGAGCCAATACAGCCATGCAGAGAAGTACACGCTGCTAAAATCGAAACGTTTACTGCTATGCGATGGAGATAACTGCAACACTTTTGAATCCATACCGAGCGCTCAAAGCTGCACACTCTGCAGCTCCCGCACCGATATTGCATGTGCCACAAATCCGAGTAGTGTTGCCTCCGAGTCGACCTGCTCATTGAACGGCATACCGCAGTGCTATAGTCGTATATTAGAAGATGGTAGCACCGAACGTGGTTGTATATCTAGTCTGCAGGACGATGAGTTTCTCAGTTGTTATAATGGAACTTCGACCTCGTGTGAGGGTTGCGTGGGTGAAAAGTGCAATAATGAAGTCTATCCAGATGGGCGCCGATCATGTCATGTTTGTAATTCAGAAAGCAATGCTTTGTGTGAATCAAGCCCTGCCAGTCTTAGCATTTGCCCGCTCTTTGCCGAGGACGATGTCTGTGTGACGAACTACAGCAATGGCGTCACTTACCGCGGTTGCGGCTCCTCGATTATCTGCGATGAAAGTGACTCGCGCAACTGCATCAAATGCTCAACAGACGGCTGTAATGTTGCTGATTTGTCTACCAATCACGACGATAATTTCGGTAAGTGGCAGGATTTGCCCTTGACCTGTAAAACGTGCAGGGACGATGATTGTAATTCTAATGCCACTACAACCGCTGAAAAGTGTCAGAACAACAACGAGCAGGATTGTGTCACAGTATTTGATGCTACGGGTAAGGTGAGCGCACGTGGCTGCAGCGATGCAGTCGCGGAGGATCAAGGCACTTATTGTGCTGGTAATTCCGCCAATTGCTTAAAGTGCAAATCGAATGAGTGTAACACAGCTACTGCCAAGACCGATTTCGTAGAATGCATCTACTGTGATTCGTTCAAGGATATTAATTGTTTATGGAATCCAACTAGCACATCGCACAAGAAACGCCAGTGCCAGGGCGGCTGTATGTCGGCACTCTACCCCGCATATGATGGCGAAAATCCTGCATTGGATATCATACGCACCTGCTTGAATGACAAGGAAACGGCCGATCAGACCATTTGTAGTTCGGGCAGCGATGGTAATTGCTCCGCGTGCACCACGGCAAACTGCAATGTGGCACAATTGCCAGAAGATCGTTTGTCCTGCTATGTTTGTGACGGCGAAGACTGCGGTGAGCCTGAGTCGAAGCCGTGCGCCAGTTATAAGGAAGACGATCGCTGTTACATTTGGGTTGACGAACAGAATTCCATCTCGAAGTTGGGTTGCCTGAGCGAATTCCGTAATCAGGATTTGGTGAGCGTTATTAAGACCAAGCGTGTTAGCGTTTGCGAAGGCGTCAACTGTAATGTGCCTACATTGCCTTCACCAACGCGCTGTGCAGTTTGTGACTCCAAAAATGATACACTTTGCGCAGTGAATGCTGAGGCCATTGGAACTTTGGAGGATTGTAGCCAAATGCCGTACACTCACTGTGTTACACGTTTGAATGATGGTAAGATTGTGGAAGTGTGTGACTAAAGTGTCACAAAATTAATTTTACGCTTTTCATAATTTCAGATGGTACAACAGCGCGTGGTTGTCTGTTTGATCTTCCGCAGGACGACTTTGCTGCCTGTGTGCTTGGTACTAATGAAAACTGCACAATTTGCGCTGTAGATGGCTGCAATCGTGAGGTATGCCATCTTCATCAATCAAGATTTGAATTCAATTCTCAACTTGGATCGTATACTTTCAGCTTTTCCCAGCCGATCGTCAGCAGTGTTATACTTGTACTTCCGAAGATGATGACGACTGTGAATCGTACCCGTCGTATGCACTTGCATGTCCCATTGTTAGTGAAACCGAAAGTTGCCAGACCACGCTCAGTAACAATATAACGACACGCGGTTGCCGCTCCGATATTTCATGTAATGCAGCAGATTATCGCAATTGTCGTACCTGTTATGGTTCCCACTGCAACAGCATCGATTTGCAAAATCGTATCGATGATGGTTTGCACGGAATCTGGCAAAAATTACCGCTCAGATGTCACACGTGCAGCGGGGAACAGTGTCACAGCTCGGTCGGCGCTGCACAGCAGTGTACATTGAATGAGGAACAGGATTGTAAGACTGTTTTTGAGGAGGATGGCATAACGGTGCGGCGACGTGGTTGTGCGGATGATGTCGATGACTTCGAGGATCTTTACTGCCGTCAGCATCCCACGCTTTGCTTCAGCTGCAAATCGAACGAATGCAATGACGCATGGAAGACCAGCGAGTATGTACAGTGCTCTTTTTGCAGCTCCGAATCGGATGCACTTTGTGCCATTAATCCGGTGAATGCTGGTTTTGCAAGCCGTGCATGCCAAGGCCAATGTATGGTCGCTTTGAATGGTACTGAGTTAATACGTAGCTGCTTGGACGATAAGGAATTGTACGATCGCAATGCATGCACTGCTGATAACAGTGGTAAGGAATGCGCCAGGTGCGAGGGTGCACAGTGTAACAAGTTCGTATATCCCGCTGATCGTCTCAGATGTCACATCTGCACCGGCGCAACTTGCACCTCAAGCGTTGCAGAGTATTGTCGTCTCTATGACGAGAATGACTTCTGTTTCGCAAAATTCGAGAATGGACAGGTTGAGGTAATGGGTTGCGGCAGCTCTCAGAATAACACCGATCTGGATCAATGGGAAACCGATAATAAGCTGTATCGCTGCACGGAGAATGACTGTAACGATCTGACTCGTTTGCCAGCAAGTGGCGTCTGTGTGTCTTGCGATTCGAGTAAAACACCGAATTGTGCACAGAATCCAACAGCGGTGACAGTAACCGCAAATTGCAACTTGCCGGTGGGTGATTGTCTAACGCGCGTTAATGATGGTATGTGAAACGTAGATAAAAAAGAACAAAAATAGCTGTTTTTAATAAAAAAAAACTTTATATTTTCTAACACAGCTGGTCACACACTAAGAGGTTGTCTTAGTGATTTGAGTTCTAACGAGCAAAACGCTTGTGTTGCAGCCGGTACGTGCGCCAAGTGCACTGGAGAAAAATGTAATACGGCAATCTTTCCGGAAAATAGACGCAGATGTCACATTTGTAATTCTACCCAGGATCAGACATGCGCCTGGCAGCCGAATGCAGTGCACATTTGTCCAACTTATGTGAAAGACGACGGCTGTACTGCAAGCAATGTGGATGGCTTCATTGTGCGTGGCTGTCAGAGTGATTTGACTTGCGATGCCAGCGACACGAATCACTGTCAGTTGTGCGCTGTGGATAATTGCAATACAGCTGATGTATCGGGCTCGGCACATATCATTGGCAGCAGCATATTACTCACGCTGATCTTGGCGCTTGCGGTCACACTTGGCTTTAATCAATAAGCTACGATAATTTGAGGGAGAGAAAATCGTTTCATTGGCAATGTGCCTAAACTGAAAAAATTCTTCATAGAAATCGGAATACCACAGTTTTTACTTATTCCGTCAGCACGCCATTAATTAATTAATTTGTAGTTGTAACTTATTGTAGTGTATATGGAGATAATTTAAACATTAGCCGAAGAGTGTTAACTATTCTTAGAAATTAGCACTAAATAAATGTTATAATAGAAACGGAAGCATTTCTATAAATGTATTTAAAACTTACTTTGTGCGCATAAGCTAGATGCCAGGTGACATTGAAGACTGTTCCGGATAGTAGCGATGTGCGTATGGAACCTGCAAGAGTAGAAGAATTACCATACAATTTGTTAGTGCAATTGTTACTGCATAATTTTTTGTAGAAGCTTTGAACCATTAAACTATAATAGAAGCAATGCACCAACTACGAGGGTCGTACGATTACATTGTAAATGAATTTAGACCATTTCTTTTTTGTCGCAACATTTTAAACCTGTACCGCCTGGTGATTGGCTTGAACTTTAAATTTTGTAAATTCTTCTCATAAATGTGGGTGCAAAACTTAGTTTAACTTGAACAAACAGTGAGCGCAGCATACTCCAATTCGGTTTAGCTACCTGGTCTCTGGCTAAAAGTTTTTTCAGCTAGAAAAGTGCTATTATGGATACATAGACAGTTAGTATAATTGGACGTGCTATGCAGTATAAACCTACCCTCTTCATTTGGCAATTTTCTTAGTTTTGAAATTCTTTTCTTCTACTGTATATCTATTTATCTGATTTGTAGTAAAATGTTGGAAATGCGCCTTTAAGTAGACGAAACCATCAAGGTTTGTGCTAATGTAGAAGAAGAATGTGTGGTACACCCCATAAAATATATATACTTTATGGGGTCAGCATTTGAAACTGATTCTATTTTACTAATATACGTCCGTCGGTCCGTCCGAATGTATGACACAATAGATCTCATGAACTGCAAAAGCTAGCGACTTGAATATTTAGAATCTCCTTGACCATACGCATATGTCTTATAATAAATTTTGTGAATGTCCCGCTCACAACGCCAACTGCGTCCATAATATCGTCATTTTAACCGTATTTACACACTTTTCAAAGCCGCATTTTTTAATTTTAATTTAAATAATTTTTATAGATACAATTTTTTTTTTTTATTTAAAATTTAATGGTGTCCGAAGATCTATATTAGCAAAGGTACAGGTACTCTATGTTTACTTGTTTTTTACATAAAAATATTAATTTTTTCTTGGATATACTTCGTATGATTAATCATCATACGACTATCTATCATAAATTGCTTTTGTAGGTGATTATTCAGGCGTTACATAATAACAAACAGCAACATCGATAAAAGAGCAATTTGGTAACTGAGTCCAGTTTAAGATACTCGTACAAGTGTACATCGTAGTCAAATACAAAGGTATGCTTTGAATATATCTAATTGAATGTTTGAATTGGTTCAAGTTGAACTGGTTTTGATGCAACAACGGCAGTTTTATGAGTTCCACTCTCTGTATGAGATGAGTATCTATGCGTAACAATTGCATACATTTTTCTTGGTTAAATGTTTTGTTTGTGACCTAATAAATTCTTAAAGCTCTAAGCTAGTTCAGTGCAGCTGCGCGCATTTAATTTTAGATCTGCATATTAAAAAAAAAAATAGAACATTGCACTCGTGTGTGTTCTACCACAAAAATAACTTGTGTCCAGACTAAGTATCTTCATTTCAACCATATGAGGTACCAATATTCTTTAGTGCAGTAATTTATAAAAAAGTGGTGAATAAAATAATAGACTTTAGAACAACTACCTCCCACAGGAATACAATTAAACACTGTTTTAATCCCAATATATACCTAAATATCAGTAGTCCTAAAGCCTTAGTGCGTAATATATTCAGTGGTTTACACATTACTTTAGATTAGCTTACACACTTAATCGTATTTAATTCGTTTGCCTTACTGAAAGCTCTACGTTTTCAAACTGTCACCAAACTATGATCATGGGTCAGTAAAGTGAAACAAAAATCGTTGTCACGCCTTCCATATTAGTGAAAAACAAAATTCGTCATATCTCGGCATCTATTAACTAATTGAGGTAGAAGGATACGAATTGGTGCATGTATGTATTTGAGGGTATATGTATTTAAGAAATACAATACGTTTTAGTGGAAAAATGGGTGGCGTCACATTTTAAAGTAAGAACGTCTTAGCAGTTAAGCTATTTGATTACAAAACCAAAAAAAAAAAAAAACCTTATCTTCGGTTGAACCAAAGCTCTAAGCACTGAACCCATTTTGATATCTTCTCTTGAAATAATTTACTGTTTAAAATTTAAAGTCTATCGATTTCAATCCAAAGACTTGCGCGTATCAAATGATTTCACCCCATTTTCTTTAAGTTGTAAACGTGTTGAGTCTCGGATAATAAAAGCTAGTTAGACAGAATAACAGATAGTTAAATTTTAACATGACATTGAAAAACTCGTTTTGGATGAACTATATATTAATTATGCTCATGGATCACATGCTATTCTACATTATGCATAAAAAAACATTTCGATTTTAGCTGTATTCTTACCCATAACTATGTACCAATATAGGAAAGAGAATAATATCGTTTGTTCTTAACCAATTCCACTTTCTTCCACTTGATCTCATTGTATAAAAAAGGCACAACGAACGCCTTAAGACTGAGTTAAACCAAATCTTGCGCTCGAGGGTACTCCAACTTCAACTTCAGCACAGGGTATTGTATTCATGCTACTACTTTCGAAAATCGCAGTCCCTTCTACATCACAATGGGACAACCTGCAAACATTCCATCATTACTAAATTCACTGATCATTGTAAGCTCGGATTCTCCGTTCACTGAAGCGACTCCTATATTTTCTTCGACAGTCAAGCAAAACCATTAGATCTTTTAACCAGATAGCAGAGCACTACGGAATTCACATAATCAGGGTATCTGCGGACGGAACATTGATGATAACTCTAAAACCGATAAACAGTGCATAGTGGGTACTATTACTTACATGCTTCCGGGGTATGAATACACAGGGATAAGCTGCGGTTCAAACTCGATGCTGTATTATGAATACATGAAAAACATCGAAACTTACATGGCTGAGCCATAGCTGTACGCAAACAACCGCACTTCTGTTCCTGAACTTGCCTTATAGGCATTTATGCCAACAGATATATCTAGAATGCAGGTTAAAGCCGTATCGACTTTCCGGTAAAGATGAACTAGCTCGGAAGGATAAATCAAATGTTGCCATAATGGACACACAATACTCTCTACAGCTCTTCTTCTGCTTCTCTGCAATATGCGGCATCATCTTCATACACAAATATTTCAAGATGTCATTGATGATGATGACGATGTTGATGATGACGATGATGATGATATGTGGTTAAAGTTGCTACATCAAAGTAAATAATGCAGCCAGCTGCTGAAGTGAGCAAAAGTGAAAATCAATTGACCACAGCAGCATTAGGTCTTTCTATGCATTTAACAAGTTTTCTATTTTTGTTTTTTTGATTTTTTTTTTGTTTTTGTGTAGGTCAAACAAGTTGCGATGAGGTTTTTCATTCACGCATCAACTCTCGCTTGGATTGCATAATGCACTCAGACATGGACAGACGTATTTATATGCATACTCGTATGGGTACATTTACTGAGATATTCGCTTGCATTTTTGTCTTTCAGTATGATTATCCGTCCATCCGTTCATCGATATAGCATTATTAATACTTTTTTCTTTTACGATTGAATGCACCTGCTAAGCGTTTTTGTCATTAAAAATACTTATTTTTTTTTTAAATTCTTTTTTGTGCATTCGATCAAAACTGACGCATTGTCATAATAGGAAATAACATGGGCGATAACAACGTTAATAACTCAACAACAATAACTACAATATGTAGAAACAAGCGGACAAAGGCGTGGTATGATACGGAAAATCAAGTCGTTGAACTGTTTTTAAGTGGGTTACGTTGAAGTAAATAAAATACGCATTCGTAGATAAATATCTACATTTATCTATAATAATATTAATTATTTTTATTCGCAGTATGTTCAAAATTATACACAGCACATACTCGTATATACTACTATATATAATATATAAATCAAGACAAAAAGTGGGCGTGTTTAATTAATCGATGCGCAGATTTTGTAAAATTTCCAAGACGAAAAATGCTTTATAATGCTTTTGAGAAATTAGCAGGTGTTTTCTCTTCTTGTTTTTCAGTGTTGTTTATGTATTTTTTTTTTTGGATAAGTTTGCAAGGCTTTTCTTGTTGTTCGATTCGTCTTGATGCAAAGAAAACAATCGCGCGAAAGTTGTTCACCTTTGATTGGAGGCTGGAGAACAGCATATATGCCGTTATGCTTGAATTCGGTCAGTGATTCGAAAGTCTAGCTTAATATGCGCATGTCTCACTGTCTGTATGTCTGTCTGTCTGTCTGTCTGTTGGTTCGACCCTCAATTTGATTATTTGATTTTGGAATTTGTTTACAAGGTGATGATTAGGTTAGGTACCTTATTTATTAATGATAGCTGTATAACAAATCAATTGCGTTGCGTTGGGCTGCTCGATAAGTCAATTTGTGAGGTTGATATGGTTAATTATGTTGTTTGCTACATTGTACAGTACTATATTTTACCAAAAGAAAAACCCGACGTACCATAGGAATTTCTATACAATCTCTCTAATTCGCTTGCACTCACTTAACTCTCGCATAAAAAAAAAAAAACTTTCTTTTAATTGAAAAATGTACCGACATCTCGTTGTTTATACTCAAGACGGACTTTCAGACGGATGGAAAGATGTACTGATACCTGTTACATAAATTTGTACAGACTTTGTATATACTTGGCCTTTAAGGACATTGTATATTAAAACTGATTTTAATGCAAGACTGTAATAGATGACTTTTTATAGATGAAAGTCCGAATTAAAGCTATTATAGTTACAATGTATAGAGTTTAAATTGAACTTAAACATGTACTCAAGTTATTAATTCTGGGACATTACATAACTGGAAAATCATTACATTGCAACCACTCTATTATTTATTCATATATCTATCCTACAATAATAATAAATCTATTTACATTATTTTAAACCAATTGGGAATATCAATGACCAATTCAAGTATTGAGTAATCGAAACACAAACAATAGCCAACAAAAACTACAACTGTTTACAATAGAAAACAAACAATCAAACCCAGCTGTACTTTGAGTTTTTAATAATTAAAGCCACAAAACGCTTGCGTGCAACTTAAATTATCTGACAAAAATAGATAAACCGTTAACACTGGTCGTATCGAAGCTAAAATACTCTTTACATTTCTTACGATACAATCCGATATAAATTGTGTATTATAAGTAGTAGGTACCTATTGATTATTTCTCGATATTTACTACTCTGTATGATCGAAAATCAAAATCAAATTCCGAAAATCAAAATTCTATTTTAACCATGGAAATGCTATCAATATTGGCACAAAAAAAAAAATGGAAATGGTTTTCAGATAGTATCGAAATCGAAGCGCATCACATAAAAAAAAGTTACCTTCGTTGAAACTGAAGCTTTAATACTCTTCACACTTGCTCTTTTTGCTTGGCAACGCTGGTGTTTTACTTTACTTTTTACATTTTTGAATGGATGCTTATAAGCTATTTACACTGGGAAACATCTAACATTTACCATTTTGTGACAAGGTGATGCATAAGGTTTTGCCGTGCCGAAATTTTCTCATCCATTCCAACATCTCTGTGGGATATTCCTATATCATTCGGTTCCACAAAATCCTTTAACCATACACGATTTGTTTTTTCGTTTTGTTTGTTTGCATATTACTGAACCGTAAAAATTTTTTCATCACAAAAGACCACATTTTTAAGTTCGCCACTAACGTTCAAGTGTTTTAACAGCTTTGCTCTTGCTAAGTGAACTGCCTTTTGTGCAGGTGTTAAATCTTTCACTTTTGTATTTTGTATTGAATTCTGTATTTAAATTCTGGCCTTCAACTTTCTAACCATTTCTGCCGATTTTTCTGTTTTACACAAACATTTTGTTCACACGTAATTGACGTAGCTCATTAACAATGGCTGGTTGCGATTTTTCATTGAATTCCATTTCAATAAATTATTTCTTATTTCTTCGGATTCGAAAACCGAAAGAGTTCAAAAGAGTTGCGTAAATTAAACATGCTATCAACACAATATGTAAAATGTATTAATTGATTGGTCTCGGGGCTGATCACAAATATGTACGTTCCAAACTCCGTTTCAACATAATAAAACTCTACACAGTTTGCGCGTAGAGTATAAAATTGAATATGTCTTACGCCCGCTGCAGTTAGATTCATTTCTTGTTGTTATTGTTGTTGCAATAAAAAAAAAAAAAAAACAAAAACAACAAAAAACCTTAGCACAAATACAATAATTTACAATAAATTGCCAAATACCACAGCCGCCATCGTCATTCCTATTGCAACGCGCCACTTGATGCAGCAGCGATGTTGCAGATGCAGTTGGTCAAGCGGCCACGAATTAGTCGAGGCAAGACGCTCAACTTGTGGCGGAGTGCAGTTTGCATCTATTTTTCCACATACTTTTAGGGTTGCCACAGCGAAATTAATTTTATAGCGTTCAAAAGTCGTCAGTGGCGATGTTGTTCAAGTAGCATTCTATGCCGAAGGTAAGACTTAAAACTTCCGAAATATTTGCATAATGTTGATATTTGTTGCTTGTCTCACAGAGTGTACAATGCAAATATTTTACTTATTGCATTGGCTATTTTGAGGTCGGTATTATCACAAATACCATGGCTAAACTCGGCATTCGAACGCGGAGGATATGTTACACCCATTGATATATACATATGTGAAGAGTCCCTTCATAAGAAGTCACCATGTTCATTTTTAAAGTGATATTGATAGCTATAAAAAAATGTTCGTAGAAAAAGTCGAAAGTGGGATTATAGTTCATATGGTGGCTATCCTAAAAAGTGGGCGTAGCATGACAATTTTGATACTCTATTCAACTGCAATAAAAAAAAAAACTACATACCGACTTACAACTGGATATCTTAAAAATTGGTGCCTAAAAATGCGCAACAACATAAAGACAGATGAACATTTCTAGTTCGACTCGTCTCGTCGAACTGATCAAGATCTACCAGTATACTTTATGGGGTCTACAATGTCTGCTTTAGTGCCCAAAAAATGCGCAACAACATAAAGACAGATGAACATTTCTAGTTCGACTCGTCTCGTCGAGCTGATCAAGATCTACCAGTATACTTTATGGGGTCTACAATGTCTCCTTTAATGCGTTATAAACTTTCAGACAAACTGATACTATTCAAACTCTGTGTGAATAGTATAGTAATCAAAATCAATTTTTATCCGGCTGGTTTGCCGTGAAAAACGTGTATTCAAGGATATACTATAATCGTGTTGTGGAAGTTACATTCAGCATTTTTTATACAATTGATCTGCAAACATTGCATTTAAAAGTCAAAGTTAGTAGGCTCTACCTTTTACAATCTCTGATATATCGTTGTTCAAATATACAGACAAACGGACATGGGCAGGTTATAAAAATAACGAAGAAATAATAGCGGTTTCCCTTTATTGTTGTGCGAAGAAAGAACAATAATTAATTCTTTATCTCTCTTTGACATTTAAAATTGTTTTTTTATTTATTTTTTTTTTAATAGTTTTTTAATAGTTTTTTATTATTTATGTGAAAACGGTTATGCCATTAACTGCATAGCAAGCACATACACAAATCTTTTCATTTTCTTAAACATTTGAACTATTGAATCGTTCCTTGAATGTTGTGTTGTCTTGCCGCAACTTATTTTCTTTCTTAATTTTTGTTATTTCTTCTTTTTTTTTTCGCAATTATTCCATGCAACGAAGTGTGTGTTGTGCAAATTTATTGCATTGCACATGCGCAGCGCTTCGTTAAGCCGAAGTTGCCAGTACTTTTATATCGCATTTCGCTTTATGCGCTTGTTTCTCACCCACTTCTCTCTATGATAACTCTTTACTGCTCCCATTCGCTCTTTCGGTTTGTCAACCTTTACAAGGCGGAAGTCTTTCTTACGCGCACCGCACGCCATTTTTGGTTTGTCTTTTTCTAATTAGTTGCGCATGCAATTCGAATAGAATGCACTTTTCAAGTGTCATTGTAAATTGATTCAAGGTTCGTTAACTTGACGTTCTAAAATAGATGTAACAGTAGTTTATTCTGACTAAGATTAAGCCGAACAGTATAGAATTCTTAATAGAATGGATGCCTCAATTATATTATATGAATAGTCTTTCAGATAGTTTTTGAACTTGGGATATTGGAATTTACATAAGTAAGTATGTATATATGTATATGCCTATATATATATGTATACTTATATATACAGTATAAGTATAAATTTATTTCTGTATAAAAAACTGAGAATTCATAAAATGACCGTTGACTATTATGAATTCACCACCTTCAGCGGGAGTGTAGGCTAAGCTAAATAATCGATCACCGATTACCTGATTGTGATGTTGCGAGTGGAAGGTACCATTGCTGGCATAGAAGCACAGCACGTGTCCATTCTCGCGAAGTGGGCGGGCCACGCCCATTAGTCTGTGTATCTTAAACGGCTGTCTGTAAAAGGCACCATATCGCATTTCAATCTAAAATTGAATTTAATAAAGAAGTTTTTCTTACAAAAACACAAGAGTGGGCAGTATATTTGTATGGGGGCTACCCCAAAAAGTGGGAGGGCCACGCCCGTTAGTCTATGTATGTTAAGCGGCAGACCATAAAAAGGCACCATATTTCATTTCAACCAAATATTGACTTTAATGAAGAAGATTTTATACAAAAAATCAAAAGTTGGCAGTAGGTTTGTATGGGGGCTACCCCAAATAGTGAACGGGTTCCACCCGTTTATGTATATATGAAGTATCCGTCAACTAAAAGTTCCCATATCAATTATTAAATTGATATTGACTACAATAAAAAAGGTTTTCATACAAAAAATCACCAGTGGGCGCTTAGTTTGTATAGGGGCTACCTCAAAAAATGGGCGAGGCGGGTCAATCTTGATACTCTATTAAACTGCAGTAAAAAGAAGTGTACGTGCAAAATTTCAACTGGATAGCGTAAAAATTGGTCCCGAAAAAATGCGCAACAACATAGACAGACGACAGACGGACAGACAGACAGCCAGTCGGACATGGCTAGATCGACTCGTCTCGTCGAGCTGATCAAGAATATATATACTACGATGCCTCCTTTAATACGTTACAAACTTTCAGACAAACTGATAATACCATTTCACACTATGTGTGAATGGTGTGAAAATCCAAAGGTCGATCTAGGCGGCTAGTAGGTGCTCATTGAGCACTGCTCACCAAAATGATTTCTCTATAAAGCTATTGTTTCTCGCTGTGTGTGCCGTAACACCGTTTTATTGAAACCAAATGTCGCCGATATCACGGGCTTCAACTGCAAGCAACAAAAAGTCCGTTATCATAGTGCTGTAGCGCTCGTCATTGACTGTTATGTTCTGTTCGGTCTAATTTTTCAACAAATACGGACCGACGATTCCACCAACCCATAAACCACACCACATAGTGGATTTTTGTGGATGTAACGGTTCGAGCATCTCTTCGCCTTGCTCAACAGACCAAATGTGCCAATTTTGTTTATAGACATATCAATTGAGCCATAAATGTGCCTCATCACTAAACAAAATTCGGTGCGAAAACAACGGTTCTTCATTGAGTTGTAGGGCACATTCATTGAAATTAAAGTGTAAATTCAATTCTGGCCGCTTCATTTCTTGAACGAGTTTGATTTTGTAAGACTTGAAGCCAAAGATTCTGGCGTAAAATTCCGACTTTCACATGCTGCCGAATCGATTGGCCATAGTCTTCAGCCACACTCTCCGCTACAGCCGCAATATTCTAAATATGGTCTATCTGGTCACGTATCATCCAATAAAGTACACTGAGACTCAAATTTGCGGAAACTATTCTCCCGATTCCCTCAATATTTGAACTATTGGTCTAAAAGTTCGTATGTAGACTTTTTACAACCATAAGTAACTTAAGTTCGAAAATGACCGCGATATATACATAAATACTTTTTATACTAGTATTTATTTTGTTGTATCACACAAGTTTGGATTAAAGCAATTATTAATGATAAAGTGATAATTTTTTTTTTTAAATTAGCCAACTACTTATGCTACAAAAGGTGAATCAAAAACATGTTTTACATTTAATTTTTTTAATTCTAAGTATCCATTAAAAAATTAAAAACTAAAGTAGAACACAGGCACAAACTGCGACCTAAAAGGTCTATTGTTTGTTCTACTGAGTTAGATGACCTGCCCTCCCTAAGCCTATATGTTGAATGAATCTTAGTACTTTCCTAGGACCCAAACATATCAGTTAAGTGCCTGGCTATCTGAGAGAATAGCAATATCACAGTTGTGATAGCCTCTGTCTAGGTTGAATTGTGTACATCTGATTATTACGCATATCTCTGTTTGGAAGATACTGGTGTGTTGCCCAGTGACTCCCAGTAGTGAGTCCTATGGCCTACAACTCTTGGGCCTGTAGTATTCATCCGTGTACCACTTGATGGTATGTGGTTTTAATACATACGCATACGCATACGCATACGCATTTTCCGACTTTCACGATTTTTTGTAGGACCTTTTGATGAGGAAACTCCGATCAACTATGTTCCTCTGTGTCATTTCGTCTCTTGGCATGAACATTAGGGATGCACCCTTCGTCCATGTATGGAGACGTTTGCAGGTCGGATTGAAATTTCTAGTCATAACATATAGCAAGAATATTTAATTCGCAATCAAATGTCTTGCAATTTATCAAAATATGAATATAAAAAGAAATCGAATATAAATAACGTTAAAATCAAAAAAGGTGTATACAATACATTCTCTGTCATCCACGGAGATATCAGCCAAGTCAGAATGCTAGCTATTTACTGTTGGTCATCTAACAGAGACACTGATGTTTCTGACTATGAACATAAGAGGCTCTAGTTCTTGTTTAACCAATCACCGTTTTCGTTTGTTAAGTATGCCAGACCAAAAATAAAAAGCTAAGCGAAATTTTTGTACATTGGAAAAAATTAAATAACATTTTGTTTTTTATTCGATTCTATAAAGTAAAAGCCATTTTTTGGAAAATTTAATGTTCTTTCTAAGTGTAATGCCGAAATATTTTGCTGAAAAATAATATGCATTTCGTAGTGCTCAAAGTATAAAAATGTAAAAAAAAACAACGATTTTTTGAATATTTCTTTTAAAACCTTACTTATCTTCATTTCAAAACCAAACAGTGTTCACAGAAATGAAATATCTATTCTTCTTCTCACCAATAATCGTTGAGATTTCTAAAACCGAGTGAAAAATGTCGCGCGGGGTTTAAGTATTAAAGTTGAACCGTTGAGAAGGCAAGTAAGCCGGAAATCTAACTTGACCTTTATATGATAAACACACAAACTGTCTAACAAAGAGTACAAATCAAAACAAATGCAGCTAAATACTCGTTGAAAAAGAAACAAAAAACTTAAACTAGAAATCAAAGAAAACAAAGCTGCAATCACGAACAAATTGAGATGAAGCTCTAAAAACCATTAAAAAAAAAAAAACCAAAATTATAAAAATAAGAGAAACCTTAATGCGCTGAGGTCAAAACGAGTAACTGCCAGTAAGATTTAACAACGAAAGAGATAGCGATAGAGATGCAACTTCAAAAATAAATATACATAAATAATCTCTGCACTTGTGACCCACTGCACCAGTTGAACAAATCAAAATTAACTGCTTCTGATCAAACTGGGTGAAAAAAAGTGGTTTAGCCCAACACGTTGCCAACGCGCTCAGTAAACCATAATGACAGACAACAAAAAACTATCTTTAAACTACAAACAAAATTATAAAAAAAAAATATGAACTCAACTGGTGCTCTTATTGCAAGTATTTCATTTTATTTAGTGTTGTATAACAAGGTATGGCTGTGTGTGTGTGTGCTTGTTTTTAAGATGAAGTTATGTATCTGTCTGCCTATCATTGAAGAAAACTTTATAATTAATATATGTAGTACATCATTTCATACTTACACTTTTAGCTGCAAGTTAAGGCTCACGCATAGTTGCGTTATTTCAACAACTTGAAAAAGACGAAAAAACTAAAATAGTTCTGTTAAATCCGAAGCTCTTATACGCTTCAGACATAAACTTATAAAGCAGCGATTTGTTGCAAACGAATCGAAATATGTAGCTAGATAAAATTTAGGTCGATATTCTTAAATATTGAAGACAAATTGAATGATCCAAGTGGCGAACTTTGCTTCATTTTTATAAAATAGTAGAGCTTCCCCACAAAGCGATTGTCAAATTACGCCGTATGCAACGCGACCAAATCTTCTTGATTGTCCAATGTTCATTTAGTATCGAAAGCATGCTTGTGTCATTCACATGTCTAAGGATGTCTCACTCTTACGGTGTGTTACATAACGATTGTGCACTATCAATTCACGCACAGCATCAATTGTTTCTGGCACAACAATCGTTTCTGGACGACTTTCAAGAAATACGTCAATGAACGAAAGCCGTGGCAATGGAAGTAAGTTTATCGTTGCACTGTTACCTTAATAATCCATATCGAAAGTCGCAATAAATTATCGTACGAAAATTTCTTTTTTTGGTCGACATGCATCTATTCAGGCACTGTAAGCTGCACAAATAGTGCTCGTACATCAAAACATGCTGCGTACGTTTATGCTTTAAAATGTCATACTTTCCAATGGAACACTATATTATAAAGTATATAAAAGTATAATACGTTGCACATCAAGTTGTTTTTAATATCGCTGACATAAAATCTATAAAACAAGCGCAAAATGCTGCAAGTTATACATGAAATATGTAAAATTACATACTCAATGTATCTACTACTTAATGCAGTGCGACATAAATCATGCAGCAAGAGACACAGTTACACAGATGCATACACATAATCCAGTTTTTTTTGGCAAACTTGTTGCAAACCTTTTTGCTTTTGTTATTGTTGCTATTGGTCCATGCTGCTTCTGTGGGATTTTTGCGCTTTTCGCATGCCGTAATGCAAGTTTTCCTTTCATCAGCCGCATAAGGTGCAAGTGAAAGTTTTCTTCACTTGTTGCAACAAGTTGATGTACCGCAGCGCAAGCTTCGAAACCGCAACGCATGGCATACATCATCATCATCATCATCATCATCAAGGCAGTCAGTCAGCAATTCGTTCGACAGTCTTGTTGTTGTTCATTGAATACTTTCGCGGTTTTACCCGGGCACGGCGCTTTTTGTGGTCTTTGGACGACTTCGACTTCGACATCGAGTTCGCTTTCAATTGTGTGAGACGCGTGTTGCGTAAAAAAAAGTTGTTATGTCCCGAAATGGGTTAAACGTGCAAAAGTCGTTGGCTGACTTGTTGCCCCCCGCAGCAAGTTAATGCCCAAGCCAATAATGCGTGTACGCAGCGCTTGTAATTAATAAAACCATGGCGCAAAGTGGCGCTGCAAAATAAAAACATTGAATTGAAATGCGAAATGAAGTAAAGCAAAAATGTCGCTGAACATGCGCCAATAGCACTTACTTATAAGGGAATTTTTCACTGCATGCGAAATTAATCTAATCAGCAAAGAAACAGACACACTTCAGGCAACACACTTTATTCAACATATTGAGGACAATTTTTGCAAGAAATTCATTGACTTATGGATATACATAGATGGTTTTTCTTCATTTAATTGGTTTTACAGCTTTACATATTGCTGGGAACCTTACCAGGTGCTATTGTGTTATTATCTTACCGTAGTAATGGGTGCGTCTTCTCGTGGTCACCTTTTTTTTATTTTAAATAACTTGAAAAAAAAACTCCAAAAACTTAATTTCTGTTTTGGTGAAACTGTACGATTTGTTTGGTCATTTGTGGAAGATGACATCGGGCCACGCAAAGATTTTTTCTGAGTTTTCTGAGTTTTCCATCACTTTTTCCAACATTTCTCTGGGAATAACGAGAATTTCTCGGCAAATGTTGTATTTAAGCTGCTGTAGGGTCTCTGGCCTATTCGCAATCATAATCGCTACTTTTCGTTATCATACGTCCATCGAACATTGGACGCAGTAAAGCCATTGTTTCGCGTGCAGTGTGACATGGCGCACCGTTCTGTTGAAATCATGTTCCTGGCGTAATGAACACGTCTAGGCTTGTCTGATGGCATTAATTTAAGAGTCATTTGCATCTTGTATAGAAACCGCTTCAAATAGAACGCCGTTTTCTGGGATGATTTGCAGGCACAGATGTTGCCACAGTACCACTTTCATTGAATTTGGCCACTAACTTGTGTATACATTTCGACCACCATGTGCACACCGATATGCACGTTGAGTACCTACAATTGAGGAGTTACTCGTAAAGTAAAATTTAACAATTTCTGCGCGTTGTTTTTGTGTGTAGTGCTCCATAGTTAAAATTGTTATGAAATGACTCTTCCAATGAGCGCTTATATGTATTAAAATTCCAACTAATGTCAATTTTATGGCAAGTTTTTATAGGTGACCACAAAGTGATGTACCCTGTATAAATCGACAACAAGTCAACAAACCTCGTCAACCTAATAAAGTTCTGTTGATAATAGCCTCGAAACCTTAAAAAAAAACCCGGAATTTAATCCAAGCTCGCTTGAGATATTGTGAAATAAATATTTTCTCATGCTTGATATAACTTTCATACATAAATATTGGTATTACTCTCAGGCATTCTATCCGATGATTCGTGTGAAATAATTTGGTCGAGAAGTTAGTGTTTGGTGAGTTTTTCGAATTTTGAAGATTTTTTTTTTTTTCGGATTTTGTCTAAAATTTTGTTTTACAAAAAAATTTCATCTTCTGAAGCTTTCAAAATTTAAATGAAATTCTGTGGAGAGGCGACAATGCCAAAAACACCGGCATACCAGTAGTACAAAGAGTTCAAATCGGCCCGCAGCGTGGTTGATGATTTGCCTCCTTCTGTGCGTCTATTCATGTCTTCGACTGACTAAAACGGCCAGGGTCCTTTGCGTCTCGTTTGGATCGACCCGGAGCATTATACACGATATTTTGGGCATGACACGATATCAAAGAATTATTTATTTATTGTCAATTTCTTGGTACTTTTCGCACCATACTTCCCGACCGTTTACAGAATTGTAAAGTTGATAATCAGAGGCTTCGAAGATAAACAATAGTCCGCTGCAGCATTTCTTGTTGTAAAACAGGCTTTTGATCGTGTGTGGCATAAATGTCTGCTTTACAAAAAAACTGAGTTACTACCTGCATCACATTATCTATTTCTTCGGTCATTCCTTCAGGAGCGACGGTTCTGTGTCAGTTAAAAAAAATAGCACTCTACTGTCAAAACGATCAACATTGGAGTACCATATGGCAGTGCATTTGGCCTTTTACTCTACGTTATATACATAACGTGACGTAACCATTAAAAAATATAAAAACTGAAGTAAAACAGCAGCTTGTTGCCGGGCAAGTTGTTTTGTATATGAAGTTCTGCATCAGCCTGTTCTAATAAAATTAAAATCTCTCGGAAAATCAATTGCATGAGTAACCATATTATCTCACTAAACATTCATTAAAAGTATTCAAACTTTTTTAATACTTTGTACATCTGTACATTGCATAATAATTATTGTAGAGACCCGTATAGCATAAGCCTACTCGCCGCAATTTGTAAGTTTTGACCCAGTTATGTTGGATTTTCGAGCGGTGAACGTTATGTGAATGTGGATTAATATACATATAAACATTTATACTTTTGATGCGCACAAATGAATGCAACAAAGCCATTCACTTGGTCGTCTGCTAATTCAATGATATGCAAATTAATTGGTAAGACTTTTCAACTTACGAAAGAAAAACACTAAATACAAAAATGTATGAAAAATTTACACATATATGAAATGCTTTGAAATAAATACAAATACAAATATTATGCAAACAAGAGATGGTCAGAAATGCTCGCATTCAGTTGTCAAATATTGTACAAGAGCAGATCTGTTGGCCGACTACAGCTACGATGTATGTCTGTCCGACCGTTTGTATCAATCAGTAAAGCAGTCTATATTCCATAGACTGCTCCATACACTGCACACAAAAAATCATATATGAGACTTTATATAAAAAAACTATATTTATATTGCACACGATGTTTATCGCGTTAGCAAACATACGTAAGTGTAGATATATATTTTTTTTTTTGGTTTTTGTAAATATAAACCTTTAACGTGCAATAAACGAAAGATTTGTTCATATTTTCATTGGACAGCGTGCATGTTCATTTTTCTGTCTTTCAATGATATATGCAACTGATATTAATTTGTTTGAGCGTTTCTTTCGCAAGCGTTTTGAACAGCCATTAAACAAACATACACGCACGCACACACATTCAGGGCCAAAGTAAATTAAATTCGAATTACATTTGAGCTCAAAAAAAAAAAAACCACACACATATACACCTGCTCGAAAAAGTCTACGTACACCACAAAAAAAGTTTAAATTTTAACTTTAATCGCAAATATCTCAGCTAAAGTTTTATGTATTGAATCAAACTTTATTTTATTATATAGTTTATTAATTTCTCTTAATTAATAATATTTTTGCTGAATTTAAATACTTAAAATTATAGTTTTAATTCATTTTATGCTACAACATGTCAGAAAGGCACTACCGCAAAAGTCTACGTACAGCTGCATGCCAGACGCATGTAACGAGCAATTATGCGATTACCTTTACCCAAAAATATTTTTAGAAATCCTAATCGAATTTGGAGTTTTAATTCATTATTTTTCTATCAACTGGAGTGTCAAATCAATGTTAATAGCGCCATAGCCAACAACGCAAATAAAAATTTGTGCGGATTGGGGAAAAATTATTTTAAAACTATATCTTGAGAGAAATCTTATAGAACAATTGGAAATGTAGTGGACAGAGCTTACTCTCCAATACAAAGACTAGTAACTAACTACACTTCAAAGAGTTCTATCCATTCAAAACTCCGATCAGGTCGTCCATCAAAACGTAAGAAAAACGTTAGTGCGACAGAATCCAAGGTTGACTGCACACGAACTAAAAAAAGGTATTCAAAAATAATTTCCGATGATGCAGCCCTGAAATTAAAAAAAAAAAGCTAGGGCCATGGTCGAGTTGCCCGTAAGAAGCCCCATATCACAGCTGTAAATAAGCAGAAGCGTATGGAGTTTGCAAATAGTAGGTTTCCAAGCCCCAGAGTTTTGGAACAAGGTTTTTTTTTTTGGATGAGAGTAAATTTTGTATTTTCGTGATAAAAGGAAAAAAGCTGGTATAAAGAAAGCGGAGTACGGCCATTTAAAAGGAAAATTGGTTGCAACCGTAAAACATGGTGGAGGAGGAGTTGTGATTTGGGGTGTATGGCAGCCAATGGTGTGGGCAAAACTAACATTTATTGAATCAATAATGAACCAAACTAGTTATATGCAAAGTTCCCAGAAGTTGGGACTGCAAGAATAGTTTTGGTTTCTGTAAGACAATAACCCCAGGCACAGTGCGCATCAAGTAAAGCTCAGGCTCCTTTAAAATATAAAAAATCAGTTGAGGACACGTCCCTAATGTCTGGACCTGTTTCCCATAGAGCGTACATTTGTGGGACTTACTCGAATCCGCCAACACACCAATATCTCCAAAAATATAAAAAAGACATAATAAGAGAGGAATGAGAAAAAATTACTACTGAAGATACAAAAAAACTTGTGGAATCCATGCCAAGACGTCTGGCGTGAGAGGGTTATCCTACCAGTTATTAACACATCATTTTCTTCGAAAACAAAGCCTGTACGCAGACTTTTGCGGTGAAAATTTCAAAGCTCAGATTTTTTTGTGGTGTACTACATAGACTTTTTTCAAGCCAGTTTATATACGATATACATATACCAAGTATTTAATAAAATGTAGCGCCATCAAGTACTGAAATTTGTAGCACAACTTGTCAGTGGAAAAAAAAAATAAATAATAATAATAATAATTCAAGTCAAGAAGTATTTAAGTTGCTCTAAGATCGAGTCAGTGCAAAATTATTGGCAATGCAAAACCTGCAACATTTCCCACGAATTTCTGCAACAACAACAAAACAACTGGAAAATAAAAACAAGTAATGCAACACAAAAGCGCAAAAAAAAAATTGTTTATGTGGCACAGTCTTCAACAAATAAAAAAACAAAAATCTAATAAAACAATGCAAAAACTTGCTTCAACCTGTCGACTAATCTAGTTCAATGCGGGTCAATCTATGAATGAATGAGGCAGACAAACTTGCAGACAACTTTAAAAATTTAACAACTTTTTATTGTGATTGTATAGTGTATACGGGGGTTGCTTTGTATATTGTGCGTCACTGGCAAGTTTGACATATGTTTAACAAAAACGTACGCAGAAAGTTTTGATGTACGAGCACTTTTTGTGTTGTTTACAGAGACTTGTGTCAGCCAAAAAAAGAGTTAACTTGTGAACATTTTGTACGATGTTTTATTATGACTTTCGATGTGGATTATAAAGTTTAGAGATGAACTTTTTCGGCAATGAAACCCCTGTCCCTGGTATAACGAGTTTAATCGCGGACATATTTCGCTCAAGAACGTCTTCAACAAACAGCGGTTAATGTGTCAGAAACAATCAATAATGTGCGCGAGTTGATATTGCTAGACCGTCATATGATTTGCCATCAGATTGAGATTTTTTTGGGAATTAATGGGACTAGCATACATTCGATATTATACGAGTATTTGATTTCAGGCACTGGCTACATCTACTTCAGCATTTGATCTATCGATCCTAAAACTGAACTCGGGTAATGTATGCATAATGCTACGCACGTAATTTTGCTGTCCTTTGGTGCTTTTGGCAATTTCTCATGTGATATGTATTTCTTTGTTTTTATCACGAATATTCCTTTGATCAAAGACATAATACGCTGCATATTCATTGATCTAAACCAAACGTTAAACGAAAAAACTAATGAAAAGAGAGCTCGAGCTATGCTGATTAATATTTTTGAATGGCATCAGAAGTACATAAGGTATTTTAGCAACTGAAAGTTATTTGCAAAATATTCCTTCTAATCGCATATTTGTTTAAAGTTCAATTGACAAAACGGACCAACTCTTCTTCATCATTGTTTTCGTTCAGATCAGATTCGGTAAAACGTTTTCAATTGTGGCGACCATATTCTGCGACCATTTCATCAGTGCTTGGCCTGCATGTCCCGGGTACCTTTTTATCGTCACTATGAAAATATTGTTGGCTCGGCACTGTAGTCGAAGATGCGGTATTTACAATTTAAAAACTTACCATGTTGCACAAAACTCAGATTTCAAAAAAATTTAACAATCGGTAAAATTATGCCACTTTCAATGAGTACGTCTATGCTGCTAATGGCTGTATGACACACGAATACAACCAGAAAATTGTTTTCCCCTTCATAGAGCAGATCAGAAAAAAGACAAAGCAAAAATTCTACAGGTGCGAGAGGTTGAAATATAGTTTCACCAAAAAGTGAAACGAAAACCAACAGGAAAATAAACAGCAAAAATACTATATTAATATGAAAATATATTCGAAAGATGAGACAACTCTGGACTCAAAAATGACAAAGTACCAAAAGTTCGGCAGAAATATTGTACGAGTATTTATCTATATTTTTATGGTATTTTGGATTATTTCTTCACTCTTTACACAAGAAGTAAATTAGTGCACAATAAAACTAGAAAAAGAGCAACAATGAATAATGCAAAGACAATTACTTTGGTATATCATGCGCAAATGGTGAATATACTCAATGGATGCATTTTTAAAATGCTTTCCTTTATTGATTCTGTATATTTTAATAGAAACATAAGCAAGAGTCAAGTGTGACCTATACGAGTCGATGTGAAAAATGTTGTTGTATGTATGTATATAGCTATCCCTTTCGCGAGCTCTCTGTCGTGTTTAAAATCCCAGAGCATTGAAGGGGAAAACAATTTGCTGATTGTTATTCTTGTGTCATATGGCAATAACCAAAGTTATCTATACTTATGTAATGATGCTAGTACAGTATTTGGAATAAGTTGAACATCTAAATTGTTTTCAAATTCGAATTAATGTAATTTCTGGTTGTTCAAAAAATGTAAAATTAAATTGAAGAAAAAACGTTACCTTCGGTTGAACTGTTAGAGCATCCATTCATACGAAATTTTAAGTCGTATTGTAAAACATAAACGTGGGATGGTTTTAAATAGGTGCTACCCCAAAAAGTGGGCGGTATTCGCTCACTAGTAGATGTATATGAAGAAATCCTTTATAAGGTGCCACCATATCGAATTTCAAGTTGATATTGACGTTTCCATAAAATTAAGCTGTGGGTTTGTATGGGACTACCCTAAAAAGTGAGCGGGCCACGCCCATTAGTCTACGTATGTTAGGCGCCTGTCTATAGAAATGCACAATATTGCATTTCAACCTAATATTGATTTTAATAAAGAAGTCTTTCTTAAAAAAACACAAAAGTGGGCAGTATGTTTGTATGGGGGGCTACCCTAAAAAGTGGGCGGGCCACTCCGATTAGTCTATATATGTTAAGCGGCTGACCATAAAAATGCACCACATTGCATTTCAACCTAATATTGAATTTAATAAAGAAGTCTTTCTTAAAAAAACACAAAAGTGGGCAGTATGTTTGTATGGGGGCTACCCCAGAAAGTGGGCGGTTCCTACCTATTAATGAATATATCAAGCATCCGTCCACTAGAAGTTACCATATCAATTATTAAGTTGATATCGACTACAATAAAAACAAGTTTTTCATACAAAAAGTCAAAAGTGGGCGGTGGGTTTTATGGGGCTACTCCAAAAAATGAGCGTGACGGCTCAATCTTGATACTCTATTAAAAAGAGCAAAATTTCAACTGGATAGCATAATAATTGGTTCCCAAAAATTGCGCAACAACATACAAACAGACGGACAGACAGACAGACAGACAGACAGATGGTGTGAATGGTATAAAACAAAAAGTTTAAATGAATCACCCGTTATAAAGAGTATCAACAATTGAAACTTACCTTTTGGCATGCCACATGGCGCTTTTGTGCGAGCATTATCTAAAAAATCCAAGTCGTATTTGCGTGCAGGTGGATAGGTAAGGGCCACGTGTGCCTCGGTGACCACATTGAATAGACAGAGAAGCAGGGCAAAGCCGCAAAACACGAAGCAAGAGGTGGGACCACTATGGCGGGCGTTGCCGCGGCGTGATTGGTTTTTATTATATATAGACATTATGTATTATTATTATTCTGTTTTGGTATTTTTTTTTTTTTTTAACGTAAATCTCTTTGCGCACTTGAGCAACAATTTGGCAAAATTATTGCTATTTGGTAAAAAATTTTTGTAATTTTTGTTTATTTTTGTGTAAGAGCACCAAAAAAAAAAAGAAAAAAATTTTTTTTTCTTTTTAATGTAATCAATATATAATTAAAAAATTTCTTTTTACTTATTTATTTAACTATTGTATGCACGTTTTAGCAATGAACATTTTTAATAAATAATTTGAACCAATAACACTCTCTCACTCGCCGACACACATTACTAATTTGGCATGCTTTAAATCACATTTTTGTTTTTTGCAAATATTTCAACATTTTTCAGCTGCTACAATAACAATTAAGGACAAACGAAACACTTTTGCACTTTTAAACGCAACTGCAATAAAAAAATAATTATAATAATTTTTTTTTATATTTTCTCTTTTGAAATAATATTTATGATGAATTTTACACTTATGCGACTTTGATGTAGTGTTAAATCAAAGTTTGATGTACAAAAACAGTCCAATGTAAACTGCAAAGAAAGAAAATCGATTTAAAATGTTATTAAAGTATAAAAAAAAAATCAACTTATTCAATTAATTTTTACAAATGATTCATGATTCATGCAAAGAGTTAAATTACTAAAAAATCAGGGATTGTGCGCTTTGTGACGTTTTGTGCACTGATGAGGTTCACTTTTGCTTCTATGGCCTTACCAATAAGCTTGGATTTATGAGCTGGTGGCATCATCGGGCTGTACTTCTTCAAAAACGAAGCAAATACAAAATCCAGAGCGTCAAT
Source organism: Leucophenga montana (assembly GCA_035044765.1). Classification (NCBI taxonomy): domain Eukaryota; kingdom Metazoa; phylum Arthropoda; class Insecta; order Diptera; family Drosophilidae; genus Leucophenga; species Leucophenga montana. Next base: position 1,011,237 of record JAWNNQ010001824.1, read on the forward strand.
GGTGCCTGATATCGTGCCATATTGAATGATTTGCTGCCACCGATTTCACCCTTTGAAGCTAATATCGAGGAAACTATACGTGAGATACGGCCGGAAATGATTGAAAAAAGTGATAGAAAATTGAACCATGATGCAGCTCGTCTGATGCCTGAAATCTATTTTCATCATTAATGTCATAAAATGTTCTACCGAACAATTTAAAGTTAAACTCTTAAAAAAATACACTGCATACATATGTAGCAAATATTACTTTTTGGAAGCCATGTCTCCATGCCTTCCCTTAAATTTAATACGTACAAAAATAATCTCTACTAATCTGTAACTTGTTTTAATATATATGTAACACTGTGAATGGCTGGTAATCCACGCAAGTGACGAAAGCCCTGCACTATATTATACGCTCAATACAAAGTTTTTACTGGTAAGTCCGATCGAAACGTTATGAACCATTATAAAGGTCTTGAAATGTACATTCAGAAAATCTTAAAACATATAATATCGGATCGGATCACACCATTCCGAAATATAGGGGGTTGAAAATACGCAGCCCCAGCAGTATTCAAATTATGAAATTATTGACGAGTTAATGAAATGATTTGTTTATTTGTTTGAATACTTTAGAAAACCAAAATTTTTTTGATACATGGTTTTAGTTCATAAGAAGAAACTTATATTCTACAAGTTTTTTCAAAATGGTGGATTTTGGCGGGAAAGCTCAATAAAAGCTTAATTGGCTACTGTGGCTTAATATTATTCAATGTGTAATAGCTCGTTGGAGAAGTCTTTCGACTGCTTTTCAACTAACCTAACCTAACCTAACCTGGCGCTGTACAATCTCTACTCAAAAAATATAGGTCAAAATAACTTTTTAAAAGTACATTTTGCGAGTTTGTCGAAAATTGAAACCAAATTTTTGTGCTCATATTTGGAGTGATAATACATTGCGAAATTGTTGGAAATTTTGATATACTCGTATTATACTTTGCTGTGAAAATTCTGTTAGCCGAGATGTAATATTGAAAATATCAGATTGTGAACTTTAAGTTATTGTTCAACATGGACATTAACTTGTTATATATAAAGTATATATATAAATTGGAATCCAGACATGTACATTAATGTACAAAATTGGCTATTCGATTTTTCAATAGCGAGATGACGGTGTGGTTCCGAGTCAAACAGAAATTTTTGAAAATTTTTATAATATTGAGTATTTATTTATGTTGTTACTGGTTTTTTTTTTTAATAATCAACGTACAAGGTGGCTCTAAAAATAACCGAACTTTTAATTTAAATCATAGAACATCTATTAATTATTGGCAGTGTTAGAAAGGTACATTTTACTTCTTTCGAAAGCAGCTAAGTTCATGCTAATCGCTTGACAAGTTACAAAATGACACACATTTTAATAACAACAGTTTTTGTAGTTATGTCGTAAAAACAAAAGAGAAAATGTACAATTTTGTTTTAAACTCGGTAAAAAATTGGCTGAGACTTGATGATGATGATGATTGTATGAGTCGTATTCGATGATGTAAATGATGATTCAAGATCTGGACGACTAGAAGCATCTAATCGTGCTGAGTTAGTGGAAAAACTAAGTGAAATAATCGCTATCGATGCAAATTTTACTGTGAGAATGCTGGCAAAAGAAACAAATTCATCTTTTTGTACAATCTAAAAAATATTAACTGAAGATTTGGGTAAAAGAAAGGTGTGTGCACGTTTTGTTCCACAGCAGTCAAATGATGAACAAAAGATCGCTCGTTAGTGAAATGCATGAATTTTTGATGAAAAACAGATTTGTTTCATCGACCACCCTCAGTATTCGCTTGATCTATCACAGTGCGACTATTTTCTGCAATAAAAGGAGATTTTTACGAAGACTTTCCAACAATACAAGCATCCGTGACACAGTTGCTAAAGAACAATCCAAAAAGCGAGTTCAAAAAGTCTATGGTTAAATTCTTTTAGCATTCCAAACGTTGTATTGAGTTAAATGGATCGGATTTTAAATAAAAATTGGCTTTAAAACATACTACCACACTTGTTTTATTTTATAACTACAAAGTTCGGTTATTTTTAGTTCACACCGTGCATATTCAAAGCAAAAACATTTTTTTTGCATATAATTTTTTTAGATTTGCTGTATTTATAAATTTAAAAAAACACATTGTTCTCAAATTTTTTTCAAATAATATAAAATTAAATATCACAATAGTTCTGTTATCAATATTGGAACGAAATATTTGCATTTTTCATTTGTATTGTTGGGATTGATTGTAAAATGTAACTTTTTATTTTATTTCTTTTCCTAAGCAACAGTTTTTATTATATTTTGTTATATTCATACATATACGAGTTTGTTTTTGTTGATAATACACGAAATAATAATAATTACTTTAACCCATTTATTTGCTATACACTTGTAAGCTTTAAAAAAAAAAAACAATTTTTTATTTATGAAAAACTTGCATAATCTGCATTTTCTTTTGATATATTTGCGTCAGCAACAAATTTTGAATATTATGGGTGAAAAAAGTGCAAAATTGCTAAACAATGCATAAGAAATTTCACACAATTTTTCAAAAAAGCAAAAAAAAATAGCAAAAAAAAAAAAAAATACGGTGTGTTTGAGCGCCGAAAGAAAACTGAAATATTATTGTGTCATAGTTGTTTATCTTTGGCAAAATATAAAGTCCATCAAGTTGGATTCTGTAAATCTGATAAATGTTAACGATACGATACGATGTTTTTTTTTTTTAAATGTACTAATAACAACAGAAATTGGGTGTTGTATCGAATATCTTTATTTATTATGTGTAAAGGTTCATGGACATTATAGCATCGATCAAAATGTTTGCCATCCGTTTGATCGTCTGCGAACCTATGTCCCAATAATGCGCTAAACGACATGCTGCCTGGATCAATGACGTTCATATACTATTCGAAGAAATGGTCACTGATCATTGTCCGGTAACATTTTTCATTGCCTGTAACCGACCGATATGTACCGATGCTTCACCAGTGCACAGTGGTCTGAAAGTCTTATAAAATTGCCAAAATTGAAAGTTAAAGATTCAATTTAAATTTAAGGCTTATATTTTCTAAATAAGTAATAGTACTGTTAAATGAAATTTTTAAGTGTCCTTATGAAAAGAAAATTTGAAAGTTCAAAATAGTTTAAAACAAATATGGATGATACTTTAAAGAAAGCTAGATTATTTATTTAAAAATGTATGATTTTCAATGTTTTCAGTTATTAAATATCTTTAATAAGTATTAAATTGTCCATTAAATTAAACATTTTTAAATTTTTGGTAAGCCTTTCCTTAGTGAATGAATAAAGACATTTTTCCGATTCATCGTTCTCCGCCGTTTCCCGTTCAAATAACAATTTTTATACACTATTTTACTCGTGCATATTTCTATTTTCAAATATGCTGCTACTTGATTTTTATTTGTAGACAAAGTTATCATTATTTATATTGCATAAGGTAAGTACATATTACTGTTGATACATTTTGTGGCAGAATATCTATACATACATACACACACTTGCTCGAAAAAGTCTGCGTACACCACAAAAAATTTGAAATATAACTCTAATCGCAAATAACTATTACGAGTATAAGCATTACAGAGAGGAGCATAGTAGAAAATGTAGTCGTCTTTTAACTATGAAGGATTTATTTTATTGAGTTATGGATACATTTATCTCATAGTTAATGATTTTAGCTTAACCTTAAAAATTAAAAATAGAAAGAAATTGTCACTTCCAGAAGAAGTCAGAAATATGCTTTCTATAAAAGAAATTGAAAACAAGATAAAACGTTAACTTCGGTTGAACCGAAGCTCTAATACCATTCACACGAAATTTATCCCAACAAGTGGTCGGGCCACGCCCATTAGTCTGTATATGTTAAGCGGCTGTCTATAAAATGACACCATTTCGCATTTCAACCCAATATTGACTTTAATAAAAAAGTTTTCATACAAAAAGTCAAAAGTGGGCAGTAGGTTTGTATGGGGGCTACCCTAAAATGTGGGCGGGCCACAACCTTTAGTCTATTTATGTAAAGCGGCTGACACTAAAAAGGCACCACATTGCATTTCAACCTAATATTGACTTTAATAAAGAAGTTTTCATAAAAAAAGGCAAAAGTTGATATTGATTACAATAAAAAAGTTTTTCATACAAAAAGTCAAAAATTTGGCGGTGAGTTTGTATGGGGGCTACCCCATAAAGTGGGCGTGGCGGGTCAATCTTGACACTCTATTAAACTGGAATAAAATGAAGTATACGTGCAAAATTTCAACTAGATAGCATACAAATTAGTCCCCAAAAAATGCGCAACAACATACAGACGGACAGACAGACAGACAGACAGACGGACATACATGCGGACAGACAGACGGACATGGCTAGAACGATTCGTCTCGTCGAGCTAATCAAGAATATATATATTTTATGGGGTCTACGATGTCTCCTTGAATGTGTTACAAACTTTCAGACAAACTGATAATACCATTTCACACTATGTGTGAATGGTATAAAAAGAAGGAACTGAAGAAACATAAGAAACAGAAGAAGCAGAAAATGAAATGATTCATTCGAACTTTCGGAATTTTATAAACAGCTAGAAGAAGTAGAACTGTCTGAAGATGAAGAATCAGTATAATATAATATCAACATTTTGTCAAATACATACATCTAAACTTGTAAAAAATACAGACATTCGGAATATAAATACTGATATATCTTAATATAGATATAACATTTAAAACATATATATTATGATATATTAAATTTAACCTTAAAAATTGTTATAATAAAAAGAAATTTATAGTAATCAATTTCAAATCTTTCGAATAAAAACCTTCTTCGATATTCGTTTCAACAAAATTTATTTTAAACTTCAATTTAGAATCCATATTTAGCTGTATTATGTTCAACTTTTTAATTTTTCACATGTTATTCATTATTTATTCATTATATATCCCAAACTTATCTTTATACAAAGTTTTCTCCGATTATAAATTAATATTTTTTTCTTTCATTGACTTGTGAAATATTCAAATCATTTGCGGTATGAAATTTCTGAAAACAGATTACGTATATATACAGAAACCCCCATATTAGCAAATTTTCTAAGCACTGATAAGGTTTCAAAAAATGTTAATCACTATATTAAATACACCATTTTGAAATTGTGGCCATAAAATGATCTAAAAGACCCCAAAAAAATGTTTTGTTAACTCATATTAACAAGCGTTTTAATTTTAAGTTCGCCATATTAGCTACCTTCAAAACCTTCTTATGAACACATTTCGCTTAATCTGATTACATTTTCAATTTTGGCAGTTTTTCGTGGCTTTCAGACCAATGTGCAGTGTGAAGACCAAGCCAAATTTTGAACTTTTTTGGGTGTAATTACGTCTAATGAGTCTGTATTAGAAACAGAAATTCTGCTTGTCCACAAACCAATTTTTAGACTTGTCGCTAAACACGACTTTCCGATAAAAATAAAGTTGAGCTGCCTGACGCAGGCCATTGTTTCGCGGCTTTAGTGCTTGCAGCCGTTGGATTTAATATGGCTTTAGAACGAAATTTTCTAGCAAAAATGTTTTAAATTGTGAACGAAAATATGATCTTCAACAACATTTTCACTTACAGCGGCTACAGTTTCTTCTATTGATATTAGTTAAAGAACTGTCAAAAGTTAAGATACAGTTCAAAAATTTGAAAGATGTAAAACGCTAATAAATAAATGTAAGACGCTAATCAGTGAAGCGGATTTTAAGTCTTCTGTGGTATGAATTTATGCTATGGAAGCAAAATAGTTTTTAACAATTTAGACTCTGAAAAGATAATTAGAAGTTTAATAACTGTGGCAAAAATAGTTGTAGCTAAATCCATTCGATCAGTTAATTCAACAAGTGTAGCAATTGACCAACAAAAATGCGCTGATATTGTAGTAAAAGTATACAACTCCAATGTAGATTCAATAAACCTACAGCAGTGCCAGTGGGCTGCCATACACGACCCCGATTAGAAAAACCAAGGCAGAAATATTTTGAGATAACGCAATGTAATTGTTAAATGTATCATTTTTGCTCTGAAGAAGATAATTGCAGCTTAATACTCTCTACTCTGCCTTGTAGGCAGAGTAGAGAGTCTCACAAAGCAACACTCGTCAAAGTATTTTTTAGTATCTGTTGATTAGCGTAGTATTAATATTTTTGTTGACCGGTTTTGCTTTAGTTTAGACTAGTGTAAACTAGTAAAAATTTTATAACTTACTACATGATTCATTATCAAACAATTTCAGGATAAACAAAATAAATGATGCCACGCAACGTACTCTGGACAGTTGCAGCTGCTCGATTAAGCTGTTCCAAATTGTTTGCTTTTGCCAATTGCACTAAACTGTTCAAATCTGACCGACTAACACTATTCCACAATTTCAACTGCCAGTTAGCGGTCAGTTATCTGACTGCATTTTAAAGCGGTCTGCAATTGGTCTAAAAAAAGAAAAAAAAACAAAAAAAAAAAAAGAAAAACTGAAAACATTCACATTTGGAATAGCAACAAATTTGTGTATCAAATTTCAAATTTCCATAAATAACTTTGTTTGTTTTTGTTGTCTATCCACTATTTGCAAACAATACTATTTCGTTATTGCTGATTTTACGATTTTCCCGCATTTTCTCGCAGCTCACAAATTGTATTCTTTTTTTTTCTCACATTTCTAACCTGACACAATTTTGTTGAACACGTTTAATAGCTTCAGGCGGTTTTTGAATTTTGAAATTCGTTTGTACGAGGGTAACCTTTTAAGTTTCATGATAGACAATCAACGGAAACTAGACTTTGTGAAGCTGTAATGACAACAGACAGCCTAAACCTTTTCAAGCAAACTCTTCCTGCAGTTCCGGGAATCTTCACCCGCTTCTGAAGATATATGTGATTAGATATATGAAGATATATGTGATCACTCCATCGATCGATGAGAATCGAGATTTCGGACGCAAAAACCGGAGCTAGAAAGGTTTGAGCTTGGGAATTTTGAGGTATTGTATTATGTGGTAGAAATGAAACTCGAAAATTTTATGAAAATATCGAACGTCTGACCGAAGGGTTTAAGACTGCGACTATGTAGCAGTCACTTCTCCAATTTGCTTGAAGGCGGTGAAGGTAACAATATCGCTGATACATATCTCTAGATAAACAGTTATTGATGGCTCTCTTGAAAAGTAGTTAAAAAGCTGTAGAATATTTAAATGGCATTTTACGATGATTTGTCAGGTGAGTTGTTTAAGATCGTTGGCGCTGAATTGTATGCATCCTTATGCACCCTTATCCGATGAATCCCACGATTTGAAGCTCAGTGTGGTTTGTCTTATCTTCAAGAAAAGAGACCCGTTGTCTGCGCGAACTTCCATACAATAAGTCTCCTTTCAATTGGATATAAAATTCTGTCCCACCTACTGTGTATACGGCAGGAGCCATACACGGATGCGCTGATAGGAGAGTATCTGTGCGGCAGTAAGCCAAAAAGGTCGACCATTGGCCACATTTTCTTACTTCGACATATCCTGGAAAGACCCGTGAGTACAATAAAGGCTCCCACCACCTATTTGTACCTGATGCAGTCACTCATTGAGTTTAGGGGTCGGGGTATCGAAACCTATAGATGGCTTTGCTGTAGCGTAGAGTTCTTTCCCCTTTTGGTTCAACCTGTATTTGACCAAGATGCACCTACCTCCTTTCTGTATAAAAATGGTGACCTATGCGGATGATTGTACCACTTTAACTTAGGGCGTGGACGTCGATGAAATTATTGCGAGAATTAATATATATTTAGAGAATTCGCTGAATTTATGCAATGTTCGCAACCTCCAGCTTTTAACACATAAGTCGTCGGCTTCCACCTTCACCTCCTGGACTAAAGATGTTAGAAGAGAACTAGTTGCCTTTGTTGGGGACTTTAGTATTCCGATATCTTTTATATATTTTAATCGACTAAAGTCAAAAAAAAAAAGGTCTGAAGGCACTTCTTACCCCAGGTAGACCTATAAAGCTAAGGATCTATCCTAAATTTAGCTGCTCCTATATGGACCACTTATCTCAGTAAGATTTAATGGCAATGCCTGCAAAGAGCTCAGAATAGTGTTCTGAATACTGTTGCTGGTTGCTTACAAATGAATCATGAAGTAAACCTGCATGAAGAAGCGATAATACTTTCCGTTCACCAACGTAATGCGTAAATGCTTTCGAAACAGTTCTTATCAGGTGCGTATAGGAGTAATCATCCCAATCATGGCACCCCCATGTGGGCTACTCTTACAAGTATTCGAGACGTTGCCAAACGCGTGTATTTCGATTCACACTTCAAGAACATATAGAGAAGTGCATTTATATATCCGGTAGGGCCTAATTATACAAACATGCAATTGAAAAGTCAAACTCTCTCCGGGACAATATTGTGCTTGGTGGCAGGCCGTCACATATTAATAACTGCGAAAAATAATACGTAGCATGAGGACTAAATCCGGATGGAGCAACATACTCGATTGTTACAGGAAACGAATCGGGGTCAGCCCCTATGAATGAATATGACAGGCCCATTTGTATATGTACATAAAGCGGCTGTCCCTAACTGGGAAGATAACCAGCAATAATAACATCAGCCGAAGAATCACGCTGGCTAACCGCGGCAACATTGGCTTTGGCAAGCAAATTACAAGTAAAGCACTCTCTCGAAGTACGAAGATAAAAGTCTATAATTCGAGCACATAAAATACCAGCGACAGCACTTATCATCTTATCCGGATGAACCTGGAAGCTCCAGCATGGAAGGTTTACAGCGAAAACCTATATCTAATAGGTGGACGGCGTCAGATATAACATCCAAGCCTACGTTGAAACTTTTCATACAAAATTTAAAAAGTGGGCGTGACATATGTTCAGCCTAGAAACATAGGAAGTATCCATAACCGATTTCAGATCGATATCTTAAAAACTAAGGTATTATTTTTAATTTATACAGTCAGTATCAAGTATTTACTTTATGGGATATCCGATGGTCAGTACGTACCAAAACCGGAACCAAAATACATTTCGGTTTTATTCCCTGATATATAAGCTTAGAACGTATTACATAGCATGTTTAACTTTACGAATTTTTAAATATATTATGTATTAGAAATTATGCATCCAGCAACTTAAAGGGTTTCCCTTAAATTTAGCTAAGTTGTTTGCAGTGCCTCAAATTTGTTTTTATGATGACGCCCATTTACTTTAATCTTATTTAAGTTTTTCATTTTATTTTTATTTTTATTTTTATTTTTGTATAGCACTAAATCGAGTACATTCATTTCTGCAGACAATTTGATTTCCTTTATGTATGGCGTTTTTGTCACTCAGTTTTTTTTTTTGTTCGCTTCAAGCTTTCAAGTAGCGCTCGGAGACGCCGTCATTAATGTAATTGTTTTCCCCACCTTTGACTTTGCTGACTAAAATCGGTGCTGATTTATTTATTACTATTTGCCATTGCTGTTGTTGTTGCTTTAAGAGGTTTGTTTCTTTTCACCTATTAATTTTTCGCGCAAACAAGTGACGCCTTTAATGGAGTAATCTGTCATTTGAACGAACGATTTTGTGTGACTTTTGTACCAAATTTAATTCCGTTTATTATTTTGATTCAAATATATTTTTTGGTAAATACATGTCTGAATTAAGACCTTTGTTTTGATTGTTTTTATTTAAAATTTATTGAACTCTAAAGCGATTTAACTAAAGTGGAATATTATTTGTCTCTACTTGTCGTAGACACTTTAAATAGTTTCCAGCATATTTATTCATTCCGATGGAGAAAAGATAATCGTACCAATTTGCCGCCTTGAGTGTACATGCAAAAGTTGGAGTATTTAGCTCTTAAGACCTCTCAAATTCAACCATTCGAACTGATGAAGATTCAAGACTGACTTATTTCATATCTTCATCGTGAAATATTAAAATTTTCTGCAAAATTTAAAATCAAAATCCAGTTGAAATTTTGCACATATAGTTCTTTTTATTGTAGTTTAATAGAGTATCAAGATTGACCTGCCACGCCCACTATTTGGGGTAGCTCCCATACAAACCACTGCCCACTTTTCACTACTGCCCACTTTTCACTTTTTGTAAGAAAACTTCTTTATTAAAGTCTATATTAGGTTGAAATGCAATCTGGTGCCTTTTTATGGTAAAATCAAAATTTGGCAATCCAGTATACCGGAAATTTAAATACGGTTATGAATTGTAACTGTTATATATACATATAATCTCTGTAAAATTATATCATATAAGTAGTAAGGGCATATACGAGTATTTTGCATCCCTAGTTTCAATCTTATTTCATAAGCCAAGTTTAACAGTTGGCAGCCATATTTTGTATTGTACAATGCTAGTACAAGTTTTCTATTAACAATAAAAAAACGTATATAAATATTTGTAATAAGCAATTGCAAAATTAAATTAAATTAAGTTATTTTGTGCCATCGTCAGGGTGATATGCGGTCTTTGACTTTGCGTTCTATGCACAGCCATATTGTTTTGAATTTTTTTTATGCCGTTTTCATATACGAGTATTTGAAGTTGATGGATGGTTTGGTTTAATTTTGTAGTATAGAAGTTGACCGACATTAAAATAATTGTATAAGAAATCTAGCAATCAGCTACAGCAAGCTTGACATTGATCCAAATGTTAAAAAAAAAAAAAGTAGTCGTAGCGGAAAAACTTCATTAAGCTCAACACCAAAAGCAAATAGCGACACTAATTCGCGTATAAAGAACACAACTGCAAAACAACATGGTCAACAACTTTATTCATATGGTAGTCAAGTTGTTAAAACAAATTTGTGTACGAAAATAATATTCATTATATCAAGTGTATGAAAAATGAGAGCAATATACAAATAAGCCGGCAACAAGTGACGCAAAGTGTAGCTGCTGCTATTTTTTTTTTCTACTTAATGCTTGATTTGGTTAATTGAAATATTTTCTTGATGAATTCAGCTTTTTATTACAAGTACTAGCACATCCCGGCGTATTCTGCTACGTCTACATTTTGTTTATTGATTAGAAAAGGGGTTATACAGGTTGTGGCAGCATAACTTCCTTTTTTCAAAACGCAATAAAACCCATTTTATGAATCAGATTTTGTTTTATTATTTTTATAAGGTAGGCTCTTTATCTAAAGTTTGACAGTTTTGAAAATCATATCATCATAGCCCTTACCAAAGCATCAGCGGGTATGTTGGCAATTTCAGCCCTGATGTTGACTTTCAGGTCATATAGGTTCCTTGGCCGGTAGATACAAATACGGGATTTTCGAAAAAACTACAAAAAAAAAAACAAAAAAAAAAAAACAAAAAAATCGCACGCGGCCTAATTGGGGTAGCGGGCTAGCCACTCCAAACGGCCCCTAATGAGATGTGGCACTCTGCGATGGAATGAGTCCAGTTCATAAAGTCGTGAAAAAAATGTCGCCAACATGTTTACATACCGGGTTGCATTCACTGTCACTGTGACCTCCTTATCTTAAAAAAAAAAAAAACCACGGTGTAATAATCCCAGCTGAGGAAATTGCACACCACACGGTGACTTTAGTTGAATGCCAAGGCTTTTCATGCAATTATCGGGCATTGGTGTCACTCCAGTAGCGCATGTTATGTTTGTCAACGCGTTCATTCAAGTGAAAATGCGCTTCTTCGTTGAAAAAAAAAACAACAACAACAACAACAACAAACAAACGCAAGCTCCTTACTGTTCCAATGCATGTTGACAACTAACCTCGAGGGAAATAAAATTTTAAAAACACGCGCGCAATTCAAAAAAGGAAGTTATGCTGACACACCCTGTACTATTTACTTATTTTTCCCAGGGCCCTTCATATACTTCTATGTACAAAAAACAATTTTCATACATTCTTTAGATTCCTAAAATTTATCATATTTAACAAAGTGCATAAGCTTCTCGCTCGGCCAATTATTTTCCATAAAAACTTCATTAAAATCGGTTGGATAGTTTTCGAGTTCATAACCAACTTACAAATAAAAATAAACAAACAAATATACACAATCTCATTTTTCTAATCTGTACTTATAGTGTAAAAGGATGTGTTACGTTTGTGCAGATGTATGTAACAGGCAGAAGGCAGGCAGTGGCTGGCCCTATAAAGTATATAGGTATTTTCTAAATCAGTATTAAAAGTCGAGTCGATATGGCGACTATAAGAGACAGAAACTTTAAGTTAGGATAGGATATTTAGGCTCTCCTTTTTCTTTTCAAATAACTTGTATTAAATAAATGTGTCAAACCACTTGAAGCGGTGCGGAAGAGCTTTTATATGCAACTTTTTTGTTTTGATTGTTTATAACGCTTTAAACTCAGAATTTGGTTCTAATAAAATATACCGCATACGTGGTCTGATACCACTATGAAGTTTTAGTTGGAAATTTTAATTTTTTGTTCTTAGTTAAACTAGTTATGCCAAATTTGGTGTGTCTTTCGTAAATTTTTTTTTAAATATTTCCCATTGGTTCAGATCAGACCAAGAAAAAGAATATAGCTCCATACAAATTTATGGTTCATTTAACAAGCTTTGACCACAGTACTGGGTATCTCGAAGTCGAGCATACTGGTCTGCAGCGTTCTTTCCTGTTATATATATATATATATGTACTTGTATCTACTTTCGGCATTAGTTTCACACATAAATAAATAGTTTAATTTAGTACTGCAACTAAGAAAACGCCAATAGTGATAAGGCATTTTAAAAAGAGAAATCATTGGTCATAATTTTTTAATTACAAACCACTTCTACGACTTCCTCTAAACTTCATGATTCTCGAAGCATATAAAGGTATTTCTAAAATCAAAAGCTTAAGCATACTTATATCCGCTTACCAGCGTATCTCATTAGATAATTTTATGTGACTTGTTCGAATTGTGAATTTCGATACTAAAAGTGCACATTTGGTAAAGATCTGTGCTTGATACTGATCGCATAGAAATATTGATGGCTATTTGTTGGTTTTATTTTTTTTTTTTTCTATTTTCATATTTTTGGCTAACCGGTTTTGGACAACACGAACTGCGCTAGCTAGCCAGTCAGTCAGTTAGTCAGAGAATACTATAAGAGATACATAGATACACTATGAAACGTATATCAAGCTCAATATGAATGAGCTTTTTTTTTAGTTGTTGTTGTTGCTCTCAGATATTTCGTAACCAGTTCGACTGCATTTTTTCACTGACGATTGTCAGTTTGGTGTTGTTGTTTCGCTTGGCGTTGTACAACAACATGAAAAGCGTAACCAAATGTTTATGTCGGCAATTCGCAATTGAGCAAAAAAGTTAAGAAAATCTCTGAAAATGAAAAATAAGAAGAAAAAAACAAAAAACAAGCGAACAAGTGTTTCTAGCAGCCGCATCGAATTGAATGCAACAAGAGTCAAGAGTTAACTTGATTTAAACATGCTGTACATTATAAAGTTCTTTTAAGTAGTCTCAACTTCATAGATACATAGATAATTTTCTGCAAATTGCGTGTTAAATACCAATTTAATTTGAATGTCGTTGAATGTTGTGCTTCAAGAATGTTGCAACAGCAATTTGTTAATTAGACGATTTTAATTAGCACAAAACGAGCGAATAAAGTAAATGGACAGGCAGAGAAATGGATGTCATTTCTAAGTATTTGTTTTGAAAATTGTAACAAACTGAAACTGAACCAATTTATGATCTATGAGCGTGTGAAGCACACTGTAGGACGATGATAAATATATAATAGAGTTGTGTTGATAACTTCAAAAATATCAGTATTGTAAATATCACGATAATAACATTCGATATTCGACATTTGGAACAAAAATATATCGATATTACTTGGAAAAAAAATCGGAAGCCTAGCTTTTGGGAATTTAGTCGCTATGGAACGTTTCTTGGGAGCGGGCCGTGCGTTGTGCGTACGTGAGTTTTACAAAAACGTTAATTCAGCGACTGTAGCGCGTAGAAAATTCTGCAGTATTCGACATGCTCGTCATTTAAATGATGCGCCAAGCCTTCGACTCATTGGAAAATGGGTCGAGAAGTTTGAAGAGACCGGTTGAACGCTGGAAAAATCAAAATCCGGGAGTCCAAGGTCTTCGAGAACGTTCGAAAACGTAGACATTGTTACTCAGTCTGTTCGTGACAACCCGGACCTTTCGATTCGGAAACGTGCTGTTGCTTTAAACGTGCATAGATCATCATTGTTCCGCATTTTTAGTAACTTCACACACGTCCAACAGGTCTCTACCACGAGCTCACGAATTTTTTCCTGGCAAATTGATCTCCAGGAGAGGTGACATAAATTGGCCTCCACGAAGTCCCGATTTAACCCCTATGGACTTTTTCCTGTGGGGCTACGTCAAATATAAAGTTTACGGCAATAAACAGACTTCCCTGGCACAATTAAAAGGAAATATACCTGCCGAGCCGTCATAGGAAATTTTAGTGCTCGATTAAATGAATGCCGTGAACGCAACGGTTTACATTTGGACAATATCATTTTTAAGACATAAATTCCCAAAGTGTGTATTTTAATATGTAATAATTACTTTTTTTCAATAAACTACTTACTTTTTTTTGTCGATTTTTTAAATGTGAACTTTCTTTTGAAACACCCTGTACATATCAATCTGCTGGTTAGTTTGGAAACTATCTGTAATGTTTAGATGATCACATACACTTTTATAGGCCAAAATCAATTAAGTACATTAAAAAATTATAATAATGTTAATAAACTATAAAGTTTTTTATGTTTTATTTTTGCAAAGAGTTCAAAATTGTAGCTCAGTGTTACGTATTAAACTTTTACTATTCATGTGGGACTGATGCGAATTGTACATAAAAGTAAGTATATATTTAAAAGCACATACATGTTGTACATTGCTGCTTTGCTGTCTGTCTGTCTGTCTGTCTGTCTGTCTGTCTGTATGTCCATCACTCATAATTTCAATTCATTATTATGGCAACAGCAAATGAAAAGTAACTACACATCGCACACTCATTTCATTTTCAATTAAACATTTGCAGATACTATTCGTACTATGAATAGTTAATATTTTTACTTTTCTTATGAATTTCAATTCTCTCAATTGAAACGCTTTAAGCGCATTGCCTTCATAACTTGTTGTGTGCCGTTGTGGCTGCTGTTGTGTAATGTTGAAAGAAATTTGCACACTGAGTAAAATATTTTAGTAATATGGATTGTTGTTGTAAAAAACTCAAATATAAAAAGTTCGTTCACTGGTGTGTAAATCATGGTATCGAAGCGGACGCCTTTAGTATTTCTCTTGAGTGAATTTTTCACCTGAGTGGGCGCATATGGACGCTGTCATGAATTTTTATGCTAGTTGACTTTGTATTTCTCGGCTGCATTTCGGAAAAGTGTTTACAATTTGTCAAACGAAAAAAATCTGCAAAATTCAAATAAATCCAAAAAAAAAATAAACAAAAAAAAATTTTGCGTATAGCATACTACGATACAACAGACTACGATACAAACCAAAATTACGTCATTTGTTTTGACGGAAGTTACTGCATTGGCAAAAGAAAATTCAAGTTGTAAAAGGGGATTAGAGAAATATTTAAGCTAAGCTACAAACGCAGTCGAAGGAAGTAAGGGGTCAGTAAGTATTACTGCTTTAAATAGTTTTGTACACTTCATTCGTTGTTTAAATAGTATAATTATATTTTTATGCACTTTACAACATATTAAAGCAGAAACAAGAGAAAAGGTTAACTTCGGTTGAACCGAAGCTCTAATACCATTCACACGAAATTTTAAATATTATTATAAAACATAAAAGTGGGGGTTTACCCGAAAAAATGGGGTAAACCCCCATTAGTAGATGTGTATGAAGCGATGTAGTAGATGTGTAAGATGCCGCCATTATCGAATTTCAAGTTAATATTGACGTTTTCCCTACAAATGCATAAAAGTGAGCTCTGCCGCCCATCTGTATATGCATATGAAGCGGTTGTCCCTTAAAATCCACCAAATCATCATTTCAAGCTAATATTGATTTAAATGAAGAATTTTTTCATAAAAAAACTTAAAATTGCACGGTCGGTTTGTATAAAAGCTACCCCAAAAAGTGGGCGGGCGAGGCCTGTTAGTCTATGTATGTTAAGCGGCTGACCATAAAAAGCCCAACCGGTTTGCATTTGACGAAATGAATTTTCGGAAACTTATTCACAGATAGCGTTAATGGTATTATCAGTTTGTCTTGATCAGTTCGACGAGACGAGACTATCTAGCTATGTCCGTCTGTCTGTCTGGTTGTTGTTGCACATTTTTTGGGGAACAATTTTTGTGGTATCCAGATGTAAATTTTCACTTAGACTTATATTCATTGCAGTCAAATAGAGTATCAATATTGACCCGCCATGCCCACTTTTTTTGGGGTAGCCCAAAACCACCACCACCACCACCCCCGCCCACTATTAACTTTTTGATATGAGCTGCTTGAAATTCGATATGGTGGCTTCCTAATAATAGTCACTGCACACAAACGTACTAAAGGGCATGTACCGCCCACTTTTTTTGGGTAATCCCTAATCCAATTTTTCGCATAGTACTTAAAATTTTAAGTGAAAGCCGTTTAATTGCCGCCGTGATGAATTACATCTTCAATTTTTAAAGAAAAAAGAAACGACGTGCCTTGATTTAATGCATCTTTCATTGTAGGATGCAAGAGGGGTGAACTGGTGAACGTTCCTTCACCAAACAATATTTTTGTTCAGTTGAAAAAAAATTTTTTCGCTTAATTTTCATAAAATAATAGTTTTTTTTTAAAGTAGCTTTAACTCCTGCCCCCTTTCTTATTTGAAGAGAAAACAGCTGATTCGAACATTATATTTATTCGAACTTGAATATTTCGATCGAATTCTGTTACTCCATGAAGGATGTCCATCGAAATTGAATTTTATTTGTCGAAATTTTTTCGATTAAAAAGCATCACCTGCCTGTATTCTTGAATAATTTCAAAACCGAACTTAATGAATTGAAGGTGCAAAGCTATTTTTAGTGCCATTCCAATATGCTAATAATTTAAACAAAAATAGAGTATCGAAAAGTTGAAAAGAGACTAATTTAAATGATGTATTTGAAAACACTTTTTTTTTATATAATTTTCTTTAGAGAAAACAGGACTATTTTCCTGAACGGACTTCAAGCAACTCATTGCTGAAAGCCAATGACTGTTGCCCGACTTGAGACAGTTTTAAAACCGTGGAAAGAAATACATCACGTGAAATTTTATACAAAATCGAATAGGCTTATTATTGATAAGTCAATACATTGAATTAGTTTACCTTTCAATACATTATTAATTAATTCGTTATGAGCATCAGATATCAATGACAATTTGGTTTACCCTGTCGTTATTATAGCCCTAAGATAATTGAAAATTTCACTAATGGTTTGCTCGCACCCATCTCTCACTCTTTCTCCCACTCTCGCTTGCGTCAAATTTATCAGTAACACTTCAACACCTCCAGACACAACGTCAACGGCATATAAGTTAATAGTTATTATCTAATATGTAAGTATTAATCAGCTAAGCATGCCAACTTTCTAATCGCCCTTATTGACACTTGAATGAAACGTTTAGGTTGGTTTACGTTGGACGTCCAAGTGTTGAATGCATACACGTAGCCACAAATATACCAAGACAGCGAGGTCGATTGACAGCGGCATAGAAAGTTATTTAGTTTGGCATATTGCAGCGCGTTTTTATTTGTAAATATTTCTCACTTTGTTTTTTTTTTTTCAATTATACATAACGATATCGGATTTTCACATATAACAAACTGCACCATGGATGGATGACAGACAGACAGACAGTTGAGTTAAAATGGCATATTGGCAAAATTTTTATAAATTCGTGATTGGAGTCAGTTTGACTTGAAGGTGCCGTCAGCTAACTTTTGAAAATAGAAAATGTTTTTCTTCATTTAATTGATTGATTGATAAATTACTTTGGATTCGATTTTGACATAGTTTTATAAGTGTATTTGCGGCAAACTCGCAAACCGCAAAATCACTGTGGTATTCAGTTTCGTGCAGTATTTTGTGGCCACTTAATGTAATTGTTGCGCTCAAGTTGTTTTGGCTGCTGTTGGCCAAACTGATTAGCAATCAAAACAAGATACATGTACACATATGTATGTATATAAATAGATACAAGAAACATGCTCAAAAATAACTATAGATACAGATACCAGTATGTGCATATATACATATGTACGAGTATGTACTTATTTTTGTTTGCTTGTTTAATTAGCAAAGTGCGTCGAAAACAAATGCTACTAAACGCAAAAGTTGCTTTTGCAAATACAAATGAAAAACAAACAAATCTAAAGGCAAAGAAATGAAATAAAAGAAAATTGAAATGCCACCTCAAACTCACAGCTAGAAAAAAATTAATTAATAAAATAAACATTGCCTACAAAACATGATCTAAAGTGTACAAAGGAGGAGTGGAAGGGTGCAGATAACTAATTTTATCGCATTAAATTTCAAAACAGCAATACGAAAATATTTTTTGATTTTTAGAGAAAGTTGTTAGCAACTTTTTATCCAATTTTTCTTTAACTCTTGTGGAAAAGATTTGTATAAACCAGTGAGCATTTAAACATCAGCAGAACCGAAGTATTTACACTCTACATATGCTTTCCAAATATGGATTAAGATGATTGCTTTTAAAAGTTAATGGATAGTTTGCATAAAGATAATCAGATGAAGATATACATATGAGCTAATTGAGCTGTAGACTGTACACAGAAACAAAAAAATGACATTCTAAATTGCATTTTAAAATTCTTGTTTTTGGTCGACACCCTACTATTCCTACTCAATTATTCTTAGATCAAGTAAAAAATAAGAATATAATTATTGATATAGACATGAAAATCTAATTTTAATAACGATAAGAAAAGAGATTGCTTTTGATTCGGTAAGTCGATGTGTTGGTTAGCTGTTAGCAGAAGTAGCTAAGATGGTGAGACTTTGCGCTCAACGCCGTTGGTAACGTTTCGTATATCAGTTTTCTCCAAAAAAAGGACATTTTTATAAACATTTTTAAATACAACAAAATTAAATTAGTATGTTCTAAAAAGAGAAATTCGAACACAAAAAAAGCAAAAAACTTAAAAAAACGTTAACTTCGGTTGAACCGAAGCTCTAATACCTTTCACACGAAACTTTAAATAGTATTGTATAAAAGTGGGGGTTTAAATAGGGGCTACCCGAAAAAGTGGGTGGTACACGCATGTGTAAGATGCCGCCATATCGAATTTCAAGTTGATATTGACGTTTTCCATACAAATTCATAAAAGTGAACTGTGGGTTTATATGGCACTACCTCAAAAAGTGGGCGGGACACGTCCATTTGTATATGTGTATGAAGCGGTTGTTCATTAAAATCCACAAAATCAAATGTCAAGCTAATATTGATTTAAATGAAGTATTTTTTCATAAAAAAACACAAAATTGCACGGTGTGTTTGTATAGCGGCTACCTCAAAAAGTGGGCGAGCCACTCCCAATATTCTATGTTTGTTAAGCCGCTGCCTCTTAAAAGGCACTACATCGCATTTCAACTTAATATTGACTTTAATAAAGAAGTTTTTCTTACAAAAAGTCAAAAGTGGATCATAGGTTTCTATGGGAGCTACCCCAAATAGTGGGCGGGTCCCACCCATTAATGTATATGTCAAGCATCCGTCTACTTTAAGTACAATAAAAATGTTTTTCATACAAAAGGTCAAGTCAGGTGGAACCGAAGCTCTAATACCATTAACAGGAAAGCTTAAATCGTATTGTAAAACACAAATGTGGGGGTTTAAATAAGGGCAACCCCAAAAAGTGGGCGGTACAAAAAGTGGGTTGTGTATGACTATCTATAAGATGCCGCCATATCGAATTTCAAGTTGATAGTTACGTTTTTTATACAAATGCATAAAAGTGAGCTGTGGGTTTGTATGGGGCTACCTAAAAAAGTGGGAGGGACACGCCCATTTGTATATGTGTATGAAGCGGTTGTACACTAAAATCCACTAAATCGAATTTCATTCAAATATTGATTTAAATAAAGAATTTGTTTTTATAAAAAAACGTAAAAGTTTGTATGGGGGTGGCCGAGACACACCTATTAATCAATATATTTTAAGCGGCTATCCATAAAAAGGCACCTCATCGCATTTCAACCTAATATTGACTATTATAAAGAAGTTTCTCATACAATAACACAAAATTGGGCAGTAGGTTTGTATTGGGTCTACTCCAAAATGTGGGCGGGTCCCAAGCCTTAATGTATATGTGAAGTGTCCGTCCACTAGAAGCTACCATATCAATTATTAAGTTGATATTGACTAAAATAAAAAAGTTTTTCTTACAAAAAGTGAAAAGTGGGCAGTGGGTTTGTATGGGGGCTACCCCAAATAGTGGGAGTGGCCGGTCAATCTTGATACTCTATTAAACCGCAATATTTGGAAGTGTGTGTGAAAATTTTCAACTGGATAGCATAAAAATTGGTGCCCGAAAAATGCGCAACAACATACAGACAGACAGACAGACGGACATATCTAGATCGACTCGTCTCGTCGAGCTGATCAAGAATATATATACTTTATGGGGTCTACGATGCCTGCTTTAATGCGTTACAAATTTTCAGACAAACTGATAAAAACTATGTAAATGGTATAAAAATACAGACCATTAACTCAGGATTTTACAGGAAAGTGGTATTTTTCACCTTTTAAAAAGTTTTTTCTACTTCCGATCCAATTTCAACCAGTTTCAACCAATTTCAACCAAATTAAATTAAAACAATCCGCAATGATGTACACAAGTGAAGAAGATGAGTCAGATGTTGGGCATTTAAATCTACATACTGCACGCTCCATTTGTTAACAAATTTGACACCTTTATAGCCTTGAACTGATTTTCCAACAGCACCTTCATGGGCATTCCAATTTCCTATTTTTTATCTATGTTTAAAAAATGGATGTAAACAACAATTGGGTGTGGTTTTTTGATAAAAACTTATCGTTTACTTAATTTTTTGTTACGATAAGCATCGGTTTCATTTAGAAACTTCAATTCTGCCAACGGAATGTTTCATCCCAATTTAAGTTTAGAAACTATTCATAAAACTTAAGTCAAATTGTAAGATTTCAGGAAGTCAAATTGTAAGATTTCAGGAAGTTACATACAAGCCAAAAATTGCTCATGTTTGCTGAACAATTCAGATTTTTGAAGCTTAAGAATTTCGAGCGTACGCTGTTTGATCAAATTCTAACGAACTCTATTAAAATTGTAGGCAAAATATGATAAATATAAAAATTTAAAATAGAAAAACAAGCATTGAGAGTGTGCAATTTTTTTCTTCTCGTTTATTGTTGAACTTATTAGAAGTAATAATTTGAGTAAACAAAATCAAAGCTAATGAAAAGGTTTCAACGTGTTTGTATTTTTCTTAAATTAAATTTTTTTTGGGTCATTAGGAGTTGATTTCAATTCGAATTTCTTGCTATGAATACGCATAAATTAGCATGAATTAAAGAAAAAATAAAAAGAAGACAATGACGATGACGATGACGTTGGTACAACTACAATATAGTATACTATTTTAATTTTCTTCTTTTAAGACGCCGATAGGCTGTACAACTTGTACAACACGTTTGTGTCTTAAGTCGGTTCATTAACATTTTCATATAGCCATAGATACATGTATGTATATATATATATATATATATATATTTAAAAGCATGCAGTGAACGCTTTTGTGTGCGTTATATAATTATTTATAAATTCTTTAAATCAGTGATTTTGTCGTTGGATTTCTTTTTTCCAAAGTTAATTTTTTCGTAATCATTTTATAATCATTAAGCTATACTGTTGACCTTAGGGCGCACATAACACCCGAAAAGCTTTGCATATTTTATAGTATTAAGGAAAAGAAAAAGATAATGTTTTATTAAGCGGCAAAGAAGTTGTAGTAAAAATATTTTATTAACCATAAAACTATACGCTCGAGGTCATGGCTGCCACATTGAGCATCGTTGGACGGCCTCAGCTGAAAGAAGTCAAGTGTATATATTTCAATTGAATTACAGATTTGCTTGCTTTCATATTCCCTCCCTCTCTCTCTCTCTCTCTCTCTGTCTCACTCTCTCTCTCTCTGTCACTCTTTCAGTCATTTTATATAGTTATTAAACTTGATCTCTAAAACTACATTTTCTACACTGTTTTCTGTCAACGTTAGTTACATACTAGTATAAATAGATAAAGAGAGAGAGAGAGAGAGGGACAATTTGTTTTAGGTATATTTATACGTACATATATACTTGTATTTTTATAGCTGCGCCTGCAAGTTGATTTCTGTTTGCGTTGAATTTTATTGCCAGTATTAAAACATTGCCTATAAGATCATATTTCAAAAAAGTTAAGAAAAAAACTTGAAAAAAAAAAAAAAATAAAAAATATCAAGCAGACAACGACAAACATGATGGCCGTTTTGGCTGAGTTGCTTTTTGGCATTAGAAGGTGCACCAGTCGCACCGACTCAAATCGACTTGATTTGATGGTTCAACTCAACTTAAGAAATTTTTATATACTCGTACTAGACGTGTATGGCTAGCTCGAATCTCAAGCCATTCATTTGTCTGTCCAGTAGTCTGGACGTCTGCGTCCGTTTCAATTTATTTGATTACTTAACAAAAATTTGACCTCAAGTAAATTTTTTGAGCAAATTGATTTGATAGCATTTGCGTGTATAATTAATTTAAAAAAAAAAGAAAAAAAAAACATTGAAAAGATTCCAAGTACTTGTAAATTATATTTCTAAATACAAATGATGAAATCACTTAAGAAATATTTTTTCAACTTTTTATTAATAGGTTTTTTTTTTACCTACTTGAAAACAGTTTGTAGAATTCAGTTGTATTTCGATTGGTATTTTGTAATGCTTTAAGTGCTGCTAAGCTTTATATTAATATAGTTACATATATAGATACATTATATAGATACAATTTGTTTGTTCTTTCGAGGGCAGTACACAAAATTAGTAAGAATAGAAAAAATGTATTTCGGTTTTTATGCTTTTAAATTTCTTTAATTTAAGCGTTTTAAATTGGATTTATATTACATTTTCTATACATAATAAGCAAACGCAACTTTGTGTAATTTAACAAAATGTGGAGTTATGACATATGTACGAGTATAAAGTCTTGCTACTCTGAAAAAGATTAGTACAGCTGTAAGATTTGAAAACGGGTATTTTATATTTAACTAGCTGGTGTCCGGCGCGTTGCTGCCCTTTCTTCCCTATGCCACTTCGTTGCACTGCCCCATCTTCCCCATATCCTTTACTTTACCTCCAATTCTCCTACCCCTCTTTCCTGTCCCTTCCACCTCTTCACCAACCACCCCTTACGCTGCCACCATACCCAAAGCAGTAGATTTAACATTTTGTATACAGGCCTGTTTCGATTCTCACTTTCGTGACGATTTTGCGAAAATGAATTTAATAAAATGAGTAAGTTTTAACGCTTGAAAGAGTTTCACAATCTGAATTCATTTGAGATTGAGCATGTGAATTTCATATTATTCAATGCAAGTGAATTCAAATCACAATATTCTGCCAAACGTAAAAATTTACCATTAATTCACTTTCGCAATATCTTTCCGAAACTGAGAATCGGAACAGGAAAGATAAATTTCTCCAGAATCGGAACAGGAGAGATAAATTTCACTAATTTGCGTCACCATAATATATTCAACAGTGATTGATATTAACCACTTTAGCATAGTGTACGCCCTAAAAGGACCAAACAAAAGTAAAATGCACTGAAATAGGCCACCCTGAAGTTCGGTTCCATCGAATTTAACTATTTTTCTTTGCTTTAATTTATTAACTATTTTTACTAACCTACTGATCTGCCCTCGTATGCGAGTGTATAGTGTACATGTTTATATTTAGTTTTGTTCGTTGTTAGCATCTTCATTTCGCTATTTTTTCCAGTTACTTCATACATTATTCACTTGTTAATTTATTAATGATTTGCAAAACCTGTTCGACTTTGTTGTTTGTTCTAAGTTTTACACGCATTTTTCTTTTTTTTTTTTATAATCTAAAAAGTCATTAGCGTTGCTTTGGCTACCTCAGCTATATTGTTGGCCAAGTGTTAATTGTTAAACGTTTTACGAACTTGAAACGCATTTATATTTAAAAAAGAATAAATATATTTGCTCATCTGCCTGAGCAATAGACACCTCATGGGATCCAGTATAACTATGCTGCAAAACCATAAAAAACCGTTTAGAAACTTATAATCTTTGAATTTGGATTCTGTCTGACACTAAGATAGATAGTCAAATTCTTTATAAAATACAACAAATATGTTTAGCGTGACTGTTATGAATTTTAGCAGCTGTCTAGAAGATGTTCGTAGTTTTCATTGGAAACTTTTAATTAATTTCGATTATATTGAATATTTCATTGAAGGTCTTTTGTTGAATCAGTGTATCTTATGGTAACTAGTTGTTTCGCTGTTTGATATAATATGTTAGTTATTCCATAATGATTTAAGTAATTTGCACGATTTGCTTACAAATTTGCTATTTAACCTAGAAACACATTGAGTCAGGATGGCATGCATGTAGATTAAAAAGCGGAATTTATTGTAGTTGATTTGGCATTGAAACAGCCAATTTGAAATCGAAATCGAAATCGAAATCGAAATTGTCTTTGGCACTTAAATAACTACATATTTATTAATAAGGTGGCATGGCACGTAAGTGTAGCTAAATTTACAATTTTTATGCGTTGCTTAATTTTTGACGAAATAAAACACGCAAATTAACTGATGCCAAATATTTTGATACTTTGATTTATGACTGACACATTTCGGATGTGTTAATATTAGTTTTATTTGTGCAACAATTATAATAAATCTCTATAAAGAATCAAAACTAGTTCTAAAGACTAACAGGCAAAATTAATTAAACCATTTTATTTGTGTAAACTATTGTACACTTACGTTGAGTAGATCATACACAAATAGACAGGCATGTTCCTGAAATATGTTTATATATAGATATATACAATGTATAATAAGCTGTACCATGACCCAATAGTACAAGAGAAAGGTCAAATTTGTTATAGCTCAGCAACTATTCGAGGCAGATTGGTGAAATTTGGTACATACTATGTAAAGGGCATCGGAACAAGTAGGGTACACAAATAGTGTACTAATATTTTTACACTTCTTCCAAAATACATACAATATATAGAATACAACCAATCTGCATAATCTTGATCACCAATTAATTACGAGTTGATATACTTCTAGTTAAGTCCGTCTGGCCCTATGTCTGTATAAACTCAAAATTCTTAGAGACTATAAGAGATAGAGCCATCAAAATTGAATATTTTGAATATGCTATCCAAAATCCAAGCGAAGTGGATGAAATGAACGACCTAACCCAAAAGCCCACGTTCAAGTTGTCTCTGAAGACCCTCCGTTGTCAACACAGTTAATCCCTTTGATAGTGAACCTTGTTTTGTGAGCCATAGTTTGTGAACCTGGCTTTATGTAGCTTTGCCAATGTTTAATTTGATCAGCAACAAGTTTGACATCTAGGTATCGATCTAGCTCACTACTTCTGACGTACCACGGTGCATCTACTATGACTCATAAGACATTAGTTTGAAATCGTTAGATTATCTGGATTACAGAGTCACTAGCACAGTCGCATATTTGGCTACCATAAGTCCAAACTGGCTGCAAAAATTTGCTGGTAAACTACATGTTTCTTATAAATCGACCGTGTATATTTCTGGTCAATTAACCAGTTCATGAATTTAAACTTTATATCTAGCTCATCACTTTTTTTTTAACGCGATTTTTAAAGATTTTCATTGGATATATTTTGGAATTGACATTCCATCTATGTAGATTGTCTTCTTAGATATTCTCTTGTTGGTGAAGTTCCTGAGAACTGATTTATTATAATTCAATTTAATATTTCATTATCGTGCCCAAGCGTATAGTAAGGTTACTGCAGTATCATCTGTAAAGCACGCCAATTTTGTTTCGTCGTAAACTGGTACGTCACTTGTAAATTTAAGATATGAGTGATCCCAGTACACTGTCCTCTGGGACGCCAGCTTTTATTGTTTTTATGTCTGAATACGTGCAATTCTCTTTTACCACAAAATAGCGGTTTTTTAGATATGAGAATTGTATTTAACGTGCATATAGCTGTATTCTGGGCATTGTGGGTGTGGTATGCACAAAGTTGAATAAACTAAACTTGACGTATAGACGGATATGGCTTAATCGACTCAGCTTCCGATGCTGATAAAGAAACTTATTATACTGTTGTTCCTTTAGGTACAGGGTATGAAAATGTATAAACTTTTTGTTTTCGTTTCTTTAAATGTTTTCTTCATATGAAGTTTTACTTTTCTGAAGTATTTCTTGTCAGGAGAGTTCTGAGCTTTATGCACACCTACACATTACATTTTGGGTTTCGCAATTGTATCTTATCAATTGTATCTTCATCAAGCAGTCGTTTCTTAGCCATTTTAATCTTATTTATTTTAGAATTTTCTACAGTCGCTGAATTACCGGTTTTGTAAAACTCACGTACGCACGGTCCGCTGCCGAGAAACGCTCCATAGCGACCAAATTCCCAATATCTAGAGACAAACCCCCGCGCCCCTTTGAATAGTTGCGTTCACGCAATCAGCAAATCAAATGTGAACTTTCTTTTGAGACACCCTGTATATGCATACATACATAGACATACATACTATTTGTATATATATATATATACATATACACAATGGCGTAGCCAGCTGTATGGGAAAGGGGGCGGGGTCCCAATTGAACTCAAATATACATTTTTTTAAAAAATTATTTTAATATTAATACAAAAATGCTTCAAGACTTCCCGACATTGTAAAATATATGCATATTAATATCTTACTAGTCTTACTTTTTACTATAATATTATAAATGCGAAAGTTTCTGAGGATGGATGTTTGTTACTCTTTCACACAAAAAAAAACTGGTCGGATTTTGATGAAACTTTACAATGTTATAGCTTATACATAGGCTGTATTATATATAATTGGACAGATGAAGGCGACCAGGGGGACGGGCATCAACGCGCCGGGTACCAGCTAAGGAAGGCAGGGGAAGCGATTAGAGGGAAGGGTACATGCTAGCTGAGGCAGGGGAATGGGCAGGGGAAGGGCAGAAAACCCGCCTGGTACCAAATAGTATTAAATAAATACAGGTTTTCTTAGGTTTTTAGCTAAATTATCCACAATGAACTCTTGCAATTTCGCTTTTCTTTCCGGGCTTCTTTAAAGAAAAACTGTTTCAATATGGTTATTTAAAAAAAAAACAAAAAAAACTGTGTTAATCATTTATATGAGAATCAGTCATCGTTGTTTTCAGTTATTTTTTAACGCTTTTCAGAGTTCTGAACTAATGATCCACTGTAGACGTTGGCCATGGTATTGTGATCAAAATTTCTAGTTTTTCGGTAGACGTTATCCAAATCTGTCTCATCTTGCTCCTGACTCACTAATTTTAAGTCATATCGCCGAAACTTGAGTACTATTTTGTTCGAAAAATCTAGGATGAATCGAGGAATTAAGTTAAAGCTAAAAACTGACAGTATACAGTATACAGATACAAATACAGTTATATTTCTATTTTTTGCTTTTAATTTTTGTCAGCGTTGTAATTTCAAGCGTGAAGCGTTTTTTAAACACTGTACTAAAAATATTAAAGACATTTTTTTTAAAATATTTGTTAAATTTTGTTGTTTTGTTGTTGTTGTTTTGATGAAATAAAACCAATTTAATTAAAAATCACTAAAAATTGTGCCAAGGAATTTTATGCTGAACAAAAATTTGCTTTAAATCATGTTCAATGTTAAATCATGTTCAATAATTCAACAAAAAGCAACTATTTCCGACTATGTTTTTCATTAAAAACCCTATTTATTTTCATTTCAACACCAATACTTTCTTTAAGAGAATGTAGGAACTATTCATTTTCTATAGATCGTTGATAAGTCTGAAAACGGCTGATATTCGTCTGAGTTATTGAATGGTAATTGAGGGAAGTATCCCAGAAATTTTTTTTCCAATAAATTTAAAATTTGCAGCTGTTAGAAATTAAAAAAAACAAAAATGCAGGAGCATTATACTCGACTAGACGTAGTACAACATAGAGTAGGACACCTGAATAACAGTGTAGTAATGTCATTGCGTTTAGGCTGCATTATGTTGACTACTGGTTAAAGTAAAGCGTAGTAATTTGAAATAATGCAAAGACATATAACCATCACGCACTTACAAGCAGCGCTGTATAAATGATATGCTTGCTTTCTCGTGGAATACTCGTGGATAGCACATCCGTCAAGACTTAGTCCCACACATATCTCAGGAGCAAGGTGTATTTCCGCAATAAAATATTTAATGTTAGCAGCTATAATCGCTGCATGCAACAAATGTTAAAGTTGAAAAACTTACTGCCGATTTTGGAAACTACAAAATGAAACTCCATTTCAGCTTCCCCTGCCCCTTCTGACTATGCCTTTTTATATATTTACTATATATTCATATCACGAACACATCGAAAGCATTCAAAAATCTATTAAAACATGTTAGAGGAATGCGAATCATTTATGATCACTTGCAATTAATTCAAAGTGAATAGCGCGAAGAATGGCATATAACAACAACAACAACAACAACAACAAAAGGAATAACAACCACATCAGAAACCACAATATAATTTTAAAGAACGATTTCACATTCTAAGTTGAACTGAGCAAGTATTTTTTGCGCACCAACCAACTTAAGAATTGGAATGCTGTTCAGAACCAATGACAATTGAGCGCTGCTGAGTGCTTTCAGCTTTTGAAGCGTGCTGAATACATACTATTCTAAATAGCTGCCATAATAATTATTGCGTCAATACGAATAGCGAAAAAAAAATCTTGCCGAATCATGCAAGTTAAAATCTGCATAAAAATCAATATAAAAATAATAATTGATAGTAAAGCTCTTTGAAGTACTCAGTTAGAGAATTATATCTATTGTTTACCTAAATGGTGCTTAATATTTGCATGTAGCAAACTTTATTGTAGCGCATTTCAATTGCAATGCAGCCGATTAAAGTTTTTTTTTTTTCCTTTTTTTTTTTGCAGATTATTTTTTAATCGTTTTAAGAGTCAAGATGCGCCCCAAGGTCTTCGGCAAACATCTTTTTGTATGTTTGTATTAGAATATAGGCGTGTGTAAGTGTGTACCTAATGTACAGGTATGTGGGTATGTCTTAGTAATGGTTGTATTTCTAACCAGTTTATTTGCCTTTCGACATCCAATCAGCTAAGAAAGTACGCAGTACAGCTACATACTACAGGCTGGTTAAAATGTATCTTTACTTAAATTTTTGCTACTTCAGACACACACATTTATTCGTATCTTGAATCTGTTATACATGTTGATTTCAGCAGTAAATTATTTCAGTTCCAGTTAAACTCCAATAAATTGGTTAGATAGACAAACAATTCATGTTTATTAAATATTTTTAGGTAGCCTTCACAATATTTTCATTATTTTAATAATATTCATGTTGACTGACTGGATTTTTTGCTACTAAGTTTAAGTCAGCAGATGTGTATTGTAGGAACTGAACAGTTTTTCGTCGTATAACAGTTTCATACATAATAGAAATATGTATATATATATATATTAAAATGTATATATACATGGATATATGCGTATGAGCCGGAAACAAAGCAGCAATAGACCGTGTGGGTATTCCAAGACGAGCCAAATCCAACAAAAGTTGATCGTGGAAAAAGCACAGCGAAGTAAATGATCGCCTGTTTCTTCGGCCGAATGGGTCATGTGGCCACTGTTCCGCTTGAACAACGTAGGACGGTCAATTCTGAGTGGTACGCGACCATTTGTTTGCCGGAAGTCTTCGGAGTAATTCGTAAAAAAAACCGCCAAAGACGAATCATTCTCCATCATGACAATGCCAGCTCTTACACATCTCGTCAAACAAGTGCATTTTTGAGCAGTCAAAACATCGAATAAATGACTCATCCTCCGTACAGTTCTGATTTGGCACTCAATGACTTCTTCTTGTTCCCGAGTAAACTGCGTGGTCAACGATTTACGAGCGCCGAAGAGCCAGTTGAAGCGTTCAAAAACCATGTTTTCGAGGTGTCTCAAGAGGAACGGAAAAACTGCTATGACAAATGGTTCTAACGAATGCAAAAGTGTATTAATCATTAAGGGGAATATTTTGAAAAACAATAAAGCCATTTTCATTTAAAAATGTTTGTTATCATTTGCTCTTCCCGAAATATAAAGAGTACCTCTCGTAACAGCAGTTTGTGTAGTTATCTCGTAAAAACATAATGGAACAAAGAGCAAATAATAAATTTTGTTTTCAACACGGTAAAAAATTTTCTAAGACTTACGAATTGTTAAAAAAAAAGCTAATGATGATGATTGTATGAATAGTACTCAAGTTTACACGTGGTTCACACGATTTAAAAACGGTCGGGCTGATTTAAATGATGATCAAATACCTGGACGACCCGAAGCATTTAATCGTGCTGAGTTAGTGGAAAAAATAAGTGAAATAATCGCTATCGACGCAAATTTCACTGTGAGAATGCTGGCAGAAGAATTAATTTCATCTTACTGTACTATCTACAAAATATTAACTGAAGATTTTTGGTAAAAGAAATGTGTGTGTAAGTTTTGTTACACATCAGTTAAATGATGATCAAAAAATCGCATAAAAAATTGCGTTTTCAGAAGTCAAGAATCAAGACAATGTTGATAACTCTCTATGATTCTAAGGGTATTGTTCACAAGGAATTTGTTCCAGAAGGTCAAACTGTCAATTGCGAATATTCTTTACAAGTTTTACATCGTTTGTGGTCGAGAGTTCTACGTGTTAGGACCGAATATTGCAAAGGAAAATAGCTATTTTTATTGCATGCTGATGCACCACCTCACATGACTAAAAAAGTCAATGAATTTTTGATGAAAAAAACAGATTTGTCTCATCGGCCACCTTCCGTATTCGCCTGATATATCAACGTGCGATTATTTTCTCTTACCAAAAATTAAAACTGCAATGAAAGGAGATGCCATTCTAGCTATACAAGCATCCATGACACAGGTGCTAAAGAACATCCCAAAAAGCGAGTTTAAAAAGTCTATGATGAAATTGTGTGAGCGTTCCAAACGTTGTATTAGCTTTTGAACATAATACCATGCTTGTTTTATTTTATAACTAAAAAGTTCTTTTATTTTTAGATCAAACCGTGTAGTCTTTCTTGATTAGACTGAAAACAAGTTTACTATAAATTTCAACTGCGGACTCCATTCCAAAAAGTATGAAATATCAATATGAATACTCCGGCACCTAAATAAGCTTAAATAGTACACAGCAACAGAGGAACATAGCTAGATCGACGCATCTCGGTGAACTGATCAAGAATATATATACTTTATGTGGTTTACGATGTGGTCAACAATAATATTATACTGATCGCACATATCTAATGAAATCTAACTATACAAATGTTGGTTGTGTTGTTGCGCTTTAGTATGATATACTATAATAATACGCAACCACTTTTATAGTCGTACCAAATTATTCGCCTATATTTATGGTAGGAGAAGAACATATATATTATTAGAAAGATATTGTAGTGAAGATTTGCACAAAAGTAAAAAATTGTTTTCGTAAACTCTGTTTTTGAAGAAAGGTTTGGTCGACGCAAAGAATCGAAGTTCGATCAATCGTAGTAATATAAAAAATTTCCACGTTTGGGCATAAGACCTTTTTTATTCTTTGACATGTGCTATCCTAACTCGAGCGAAATCCAATTCTGCAATATATTTTTATGCATTTTTTTTTTTTAATTTTTGAGAAATGTATCTCGATTTTTTAACTTTCGTTAAATGATCTTCCTTAAACTTATCCATATACTTTTTCAACATAATATACATGAATAATCATCTTACGATACTTTTTTTTTTTTTAATTTACAACAGATTTTACATTGATATTCTATATTGTCCATAAAATATTAATCATTTGATTATTTTACTTCATTGAATTATTCGTTCGAGACAAGAATGTGCTTATGCTGAGTTATGTACGCGAATACTTCGGCGAATATGTCGGCAGCTAGTTTGCGATTGTTCCGCTGGTGCTGGCTTTGTCACAGACTCTTTGCATTGCTATATTTTTAGTTTTACTTATTTGTTTTCATTTCTTAGAGCGCTATCCGGTTTGACACTGATTCGTTTGTTTCTGCGACTCAAGCTCTGACTGCATTCCTAGCATGACTAATAAACATTAGACGACCAAAAGAGCTATTACCCTCAAGGTCACTTGGGTTTCAAGCGTTTGCTGAACAAGTGTTTTAAACAAGTTTTGCCAGCAATAAAGAAATATAAAAAAATGTCAAAACAAACACACAAAATAAAATGAACACACTTTCCAAATTGGAAGTAACCGAGTAAAATAACAAATATACAATATAAAAAATGTTAAATACAATTAATTGAAATCTGTTAAATTGCGACATTTGGATTAAATCAAGATTTAGCTAAACGCATTAATTAAGCGCGCATTAAGAACTTATAAAAAGATTTCTGTGGGCTTTGCATGTGTATTCATCAATCAAATACTTAAAGCCAGATACAAGTCAAGCTTAAGAAAGATAAAAAAGGAGTATCGAAAGAGAAAGATTGTAACATAAAATACAAAAACTAATTTGAAATAAAAAAGAAAAACACGCTTAAACAGGTACAAACTCCGGTTAACAATGGTAAAAGCAGCAGCAACAAAAGAGTCAAGAAGAAACCCTAAAACTGATCAAGATACATACAAATACTAAAAGAAGATATTAGCCAGCAGCACCGAAACAACAGATGACTCAGTTTAGTTTCATGTATGCAGATACTTGCCACAATAACAAAAGATACAAACAAAGCGACCGAATTCGATGAGGCGTTCTTTGTGATTAATGATTTACAATGCAAACGAGTAGAGTTGAAAGAGAAAGAGAGATAGAGACAGAGATAGAGATAGAGATAGAGAGAGTCGGTGAAAGAATCTTAACGATTTTGTAAAAAGTTTGCTTTTAGAAATGATGTCATCGCACATACACCCAAACAGCATCCAATAGAACTGTGTTTCTATAAAGTTTTATATACATATATGTAGTACAAAAGATAGATTTTCAGATAAATGTCACATCTATTCTTTGTTTTTGTTCTAACTACTAGCCTATACAATAAGATTTGCTTGGAAATTATCAATATTTGTTTACTAAATTTGCAGGTTTGACTGAAAAAATACTACATAAAAATATCGCATAGCTAAGTGAACGAAAAGCGATTGCTCTAAATTGTGCATAACGTAAGAAAATCAAAAAGTCACGAAAATTAGTCGCGTTCTAGAGAATGCTTCAAAAAAAAAAAAAAAATAGGAAATGATTTGCGGAAAAAATATGAATTGGAGGGCACGCCTGACTCTTCGTATTCTTGTTTTCTTGTTATGTTTGCTTTTTATACTAATAGAGTCAAAGGGTAAGTATACTGAATTTGTGCAAGTGTTTGTAACAGCCTATAATTTATGCTAGTATATATACGTCATTCGCATTAAAAATTGACTCGATATAGCCATGTTAATCTGTCCGTCTGCCTCTCAGTCTATATGAGCTCCGCGATCTCGATTCGATCCGTGATTTTGAAAAATAAAGCCAGAAAAGCTTCTTAAGCTTGTTTAGATTGAGTGTATGAAATGCGTGTGCTAATCCCACTTTTATAGTTCAGTTTTAATTTTTGTATCAAATATTTTGTAAGAATAGAAGCAAGAAACAGCTGTGCCAAATCTAGATGCTCTTGGCTATAAAATGCAAAAGTGGTCTAGATAAGACGCTGTTTGTGAGTCATAAGTTTTAATGTTGGCAACCTGATCTATTGTAGATTATTCTAGATAGTT
The DNA here is from genome assembly GCA_035044765.1 of Leucophenga montana. NCBI lineage: Eukaryota > Metazoa > Arthropoda > Insecta > Diptera > Drosophilidae > Leucophenga > Leucophenga montana. Next base: position 1,045,413 of record JAWNNQ010001824.1, read on the forward strand.
TTCTGCTTAGAATAGTTGAAAGAACAAAGTTTTTTGAAAAATTGCTTCAAAAAAGAATATTTATTTGATTAACTGGCTTATGACAGGTTGGCGTTTTTAATATCAATCCATCATGGTTGTACAAGGTGTGTCGCAAAAGAAACAGGACTTTTTAAAAATAGCTGTTTCTGGCCCGACTTTTCGTCGTCACAGAGTTCTTCACGACCTTCTTGAAAAAGTTTAAACTACTCGTGAACATTGCTATGGAATAGACAATTGTCACCATAAACTTTTCTTCATCATTTGGAACGTGTTGCTAAATATTTTACCAAGTTTAAAACAGAACTAAATATTTGCTCTTTGTTCGAGTTTAATTTTTCGACCGATGCCCAAAAGATACTGTCGCGATAACTTCGCTTGTAGTGGTTCTATTGTCATAAAACTTTTGCAAGATGTCAGTGAAGGATGTGGCGCCACCAGAAAACACCATTTTTTTTTAAAAAACTCCTGCTTCTTTTGCGACACACCCTGTATATACTGTATATATTGTATAAATATTGTTACCCTTAATTTGAGAAGAATTTGAAAAGAATTCGAAAACAAACACTATGATTGTATGGATGGGTATATTTTATAGTGAACGTATTTTTAATTGCAATAAATAGAGCCGCTACCATATGAAGTTTTAGGTCAATGATACAATATACATATATGCGGATACATTCAAAACAGACAAAAAGTGCACATTAATAGCAATATTTGCTGAATTTACTAATGGAATTAAGTTTAACAAGAGGTTTTATAATTACTGCTTTAGCATAATGCTCTACGTACGAAGCTTTCTTACTTATTATTTCTGGAGTCCCATGTCCATGAATTCGTTTTACATTAGGGTCCCAGGTTAGCGAACCTTGGAGTAAGTGAAACGGGTCAGTTGATTCATCTATGGTTTTCTCTTTCAGGAGGAAATGTAATTTAATGTTACTACTTCTTGGAATTCGGATGCTACTTATATTTACCTATATAACACAAATCTCTGAAGTATATGTACGAACCCGATAGGTTCCTTCTACCTTATACACAAATGGATTACATTGGGCCACAATAGCATAAAGATCCTTTGCAGAGGAGGATTTTGGATTCTCTGATGTGAGACTTTCAAAATTAAAAATGGACTATTGGACTATTTAATGCACTATTAAAGTCCAATTATTTAAAATTTGTCTTATTTTCTTATTTAGATGAGATATACAATAGTAAATATTGTAGAATCTTGGCTAATGCTCGATTTTTCTTTTTCTCTAGATATTACAGACACGTCGTTTTGACAAACACGTATTTTTTCCTGACGTGATAGAATTATATATAAATAGGCAAGTGCACAACATTCATACCCTTTATAACCCTTTTAAACACAAAATATTCGCTTTATTTTGTTGTTTATTTTTTTTTTATTTTTTTTTTTAGAAAGGTTATGAAGAGAAACAGGGACAAATGAAATTTGTTTCTAAAGTATTGCTGAGGTAGGTAAAAGCCAGGAAGGACCTGAGCTCTCTCCCACTCTCAGCTCTATCAATTTGTTAAAAACTAACAACAACAAAAGTCATAGTGAGGTGAGTATTAGCCATAGCAATAAGCAACAGAGGAAAAAGTGTTGTTTTGGTTTGGCACTGATCTATATACACAATGACACAGAGGAATTTGATTTGCCATTTCCTTACTTACATGATAGAATAATATACCATGATAGAATAATATAATAATGTAGCGTATTCCGCATAGCTGCACTCTTTTTTGTTTCTTTTGGTTCCTTTGCTTTCAGTTGAAAAAATAGAGCAAACAATATTCTCTATCTCTGTCGTGCTCTAAAGGGCGATTCATATCGACGTTAGCTTCAAAACTGTTGTGGGCGCACTTGCCAACATGCTTTTGTTAGTGTTTTGTTGTTAAAATTTTAAGTCAAAATGTGTACAACACCAATGCAACGTAACTAATTAAAATTTCTGTTTCTCTTTAGCATCAAGCAGCCGGTTTCGGCATTCGTTCGTTCGTATGTATGTGAAAACACGAAGGTGTTCGTCGCCTAGTGTTATAGCTGGACAGTGTTGATTTAGTGGCGAAAGCGTTATCAGTGACAGTCCTGTATTATTATTTATTTTTACTACTGGGTACTTTTAATACAAAAGGTCGATATTTTAACACTGGGCGAATAGTAGTTCATATAAATCAGGTATGACCAAAAGTTTCAAATTATTGCTTTCATATTCGGTATACCCAGAAAGAACGAAGAACTCCGAAAATGTTTCTGTATTTTTGCTGGTTTATGTAAAGAGCTAGGAATGGGAATGTGTTTTCCGTATGCAAAAAAAAAATAAATAAAAATAATAATAATAAAACGAGACCACGTAGCAAGTGAAGTTATTTGTTGTTGTTTCGCACTTTGGTATATGCGGTTTGTTCTCAAGGAAGACATATAACGAAGAACGATGAAGTTGTTTGTCTAAATTACACTGTTAATGCAAAGCATTGCGTGTGTGTACAACAATGCTCAGCGTAATCTGAAGAGTAATACAAAACCAAATGTGCGTGATTGTATACGGTTTCTGAGATATAGATTTTGGAGTCAGCGCATATAAATACAGGAAAAAAGGATTATTGGCGGATCCAAGGAGGGTGAACTGGAAAACGTTTAATTACCCCCTCTCCCACAGCGTTTTTGTTCAGTACAAGAACATTTTTAGGCTTCATTTTCATAAAATATATAATAGGTTTTTTTTTTTTTTTAAGCAGAGATTCCCCCAAGTGTAGAGCGTACACCAATAGACACACCCCCCCCCAACCCCAAGAGAAGAGCGTTCTGGATCCGCCCCTACTCTAGAATACCATCATTTAATAAATGATTCGACGATTCAAGCTCAAATCACAAATGAATCTATACGTATAATATATTCCTATTTTATGCATTTCCGATTATTATTTTCTACACTCCTTAGCTTTTCAAGAGCTGCAACTATTTTCAGAATAGCAGCGTATCAAATCAAATAATATTACACCACATGCCAATAAATTTCACTTTTTTATATAGATTCATTTTTTCGTATAAGACTCATTGCTATTTGTCAGTCAGGCTGATTCAGAATGCAAGCGGAATTTTAAAACCGAAAACATTAACTTCATTAAAAATGCACAACACAGTCACAGAAGACATTCGAAAGACTTCTGAAGAATTTTTTTTTTTTTAAATTTTTTCTTAAATTGTTTACAATAGTTCGCTTAACTTGATGGTTTATCAAGAAATTCCTTTGATGTCTCCTTACCTGGTTGCAGAAGCGTTTAAAGCAGCGGAGTGAGCAAATTATGATGGTGGGCGGCGATAAGTTCAGTTGAAAGCGATGTAGATGATTCGTTGGCGACAGGAAGAGGCAACTATATCGATATGGTATGTAGAAGGTAATCAAGCAGTTACGCCACGCATGCTCACAGTCGATTGCTGTATTGCGACGAGTTTGGCTTTGGTTGAATCAATTCTATCGATGGATGTATATAAATGTTTGGTTGCGATGCGCACTGAATCCGGCTTGTATGGTGCGCAGAGTTGTTTTGTTATGTGATTTGCGCGGGTGCCACGGTTCTTGGTACGAAATTAGTATTCCAATTGGTATTCGCGTAGGCGCAATTTAATGAATTGCTTGTGAGCTAAACTACAGAATAGTAGAGTCATATGCACTCGAGTAATCGCGCACTAGATGACGAACGGAGTTAGGTGTATCGGGTTTGAAATTAGTGTACACAGATGTTTTTTTATCTTCTGTATGAAGAAAAAAACATTGAAAACTTATTTTGCTAATTAGTTATATGTGTATATATTGTACATATATTCATATATTCAGTAGCAAGCAAGCACAAATTTAACATTAACCGGCACTGATCTGAATTTTATTATAGGTTTCGAATCACTTTGCATGCTCAGATCGTGCGTGCTTAAACATGGGGCCTTAAAACTGCACACGTGCCCAAACCGTCAACGGGAGGTTTTTTTTTTTTTTTTTTTTTTCAAATAAATTTTTCACAAAGCTTGTTTCGGTTTCGACTTGTTTATACTTCGTAGCACATTAACTTCAACGAAAGCCTCACATCCACTTTACAGCACGTCTCAAACTCAACTGACGAAGCGATTCGATGGCAAGTTGGTCTAAGCTCGCTTATGCTAACAACGAACGAAGTATTGAGCGTGCCGAGCGAGTGATCGAATGAGTTTGGTTTGCTTAGCAAGCGGTCGTTTGATCACTTTTGACCAAACTTTAAGATACGAGCTAAACAGTGAGTTGACTTTGCCCACTTTGTTGTTGCTTGATTTTGATTTTGTATTGCAGGTGTGTTCTCTGAGCGAGTAAAGCAGTGCAAACTGCGCTCTCTGAGCCTGAAAAGTTGCGCTTTGCAAACTGCGCTTATTTTGTTGGTGTGACCTAACTCGATGTCTTAATCGTTATCAGTGGCAAAATTGAAATCGTACAATACAATATACGTACAATCGTACAATATACACATGTAAATGTTTACAGGCCTACAATATTCAGATCGCCTAACCATAATAATCACTTCTCATGCACTTTTTTTATGCTGAATACAAAAATGGATCTTGAGATGTTTTTTGGCAAGATTCTATTATAATTTTATTTATAGTAAACTGTTATTATTAAATATTTAAATAGTGTTTGGTTTGTACCGATCTGAGATGTGGTAATTTAAATTTTTCAATTACTCTACTTGGTTGTGAAAGAAAAATGTAAAGTAAGTGGGCTGAAACTGATTATTCGGAGGTTTATGGAATTGGATTCGGATTCGGTGAATAATCCGTCACATTGGATCCAACATTGATCGGATTCCGAGTAACCATTTTGAGCCAAAATATTGTAAAGGATTAAGGATTTGATAGCTTATTAATCTGTGGCAACATTGTCATTTTTCTGTTTGTTTTTTCTGTTTGTTTGTGTTCTGTCATAGTAAAAATTTTACTATACAGCGATATACCATGCAGCAACACGTCGATAATGTTCAAATCTATATGAATTAAAATGAATGTTCATATGTATGTTTGTCCTCTACGCGTTGCTAAACCATTCATTCGATTGTGATGAAACTTTGTTAGGTTCTTCTGTATATGCCCGCGAGGGTTCTTGGCCAAAAATTTAAGATAGAGAAATGAAATGTTTTATACATGTTAATGGGATCGAGTAGGGCAGAAAAATGTGGGCAGGGGAAAGGGCAGCAACGCGACGGGTACCAGCTAGTTTAACTTTTTGCAAGCTACGAAATATTTACGGCCAAAATGATCGTCCGACCGAGCGTTCAAATCAACGAAGTAGCACGAAATTCAAGTACGACGCCGAAACCCGCTGTCAAGCTAGAATATTGCTTCTGTTGCTGAAAGTGTGGCTGAGGACCCAAAATCATATCGATTACCGTCGCGCACGAGCTGGATCTTCTGAGATCTTAACTTGGTACATTTTACGAAAAATCTTAACCATGCATTCCGTATATGATGCAATTGGTACAAGAAATGATGCCCCAACACCACCATGTTCATCATACATTCCTTGTAAAGGCCTTTTTTACATTTTAGTTTGTTATTTATGGGCGTTGCTTATCCATATAATATAAGTAAAGCGCTTTTTTCTCTGGCCCGATTGCAGCATCGAAAAGAATTTGTTCTGTTTGAAAGACAAGTTAATTTCTACAAAAGAATAAATTGGTTAAGGAAACGTTTCATGAGAAATCGCCACGAATTGGACAACATAGCTTGGAACCGGGCTGCATCTGACTTGCGCAAATTGCACTTCGACATCAAAGCCGATTATTTTTTATGAACTGGCCCGCAAGATTGATCAGACAATCCGCTCGGCTGTTCAGAAACAAGGGCCGTTCAAGTATTATGTGACAGATTTTTTGTTCTTTGTGCATCGGAAATATTATTGAAGTATTGTACGATTTTGACATCATTTATCCAAAATGAATCTAATTCTGCATCATTACAGACTTGTATTGATGCAATGCATCTTCAGTGGACGAATCAATCAATCAGAGAGTTTATCTTTGGTGTAACCTCTTCACGTTTATCTAAAGTGGGAGAAAAGTTCCAATATGCTATATGCGCTTTAATTATTTAAGTTTATCGATTTTAAACTTGTATGGTAACGAAATTAAAATTATTATACATATTCATACATACATACATAAATCCTAAAGCCATACGAATTCTTTTTATAAATTTCAAATTAGAAGTTCAAGAAACAAACAAAATATTTTTTCAAACAAAAATCGAGAAGCTGGCTATGAATTTTTTTCTATAAAATATGTGAAATATGCAGAAAATATTTCAATTTGTGGAAATATTTTCAAAATCCTACAATACTTAAATTATGCGTTATAAATTATTTTTCTGTTCGACAAAATTATACAACTATTATTCCCGAGCAGATACTCAGATGGCGCTAGTGGCGTGCGAAATGCGTGCGCCATCTTTAGGTTACGCAGACAAAACCAATAGATGGCGCAGGTTTTTAATATAACGAGCATTTTATTTAAATTAGCATAGAGCTGCTCCCGTTTAGGTGTGTTTATATTGTACAGATTACTGTTAAAATAGTTTCACATATGTTTTAGTATATGTCCTCATATACTAAAACTAACCAAATTCCGATTAATTAATTTCTGAGAGAAAGCAGACAAAGAGATTTTTTTTTTTTACTTTTAATCTTAATTATTATATACATTGGATTTGTTGAATTGCCAAAATGTATGTAACATAGCAAGGAGGAGTATCGTAGACCAAAAAAAAAAATCGATATATTCTGTCGATATAGCTATGTTCGTTTACATGTCAGTCGTAGAAATATGTTTTCTGACTAGAGAAGACTTGAGGAAACTAAACTCAGGGTATAGATTTGAACGCAATTCAAAGGATCCCAAATAAAGGAAAACAAGAAAAAACGTTAACTTCGGTAGCTCTAATACCATTCACACGAAACTTTAAATAGTATTGTAATACATAAAAATGGGGGTTTAAATATTGGCTACCCCAAAAAGTGGGTGGTACACGCTCACTAGTAGATGTGTATGAAGCGATGTCGCCATATCGAGTTTCAAGTTGATATTGACGTTTTCCATACAATTGCATAAAAGTGAACTGTGGGATTACCTCAAAAAGTGGGCGGGACACGCCCACTTGTATATGTATATGAAGCGGTTGTCCATTAAAATCCACAAAATCAAATTTCAAACCAATATTGATCTAAATGAAGTATTTTTTCATAGAAAACGCAAAATTGCATTGGGTCCCACCCATTAATGTATATGTGAAGCATCCGTCTACTTTAAGTTACTATATCAATTATTAAGTTGATATTGACTACAATAAAAATATTTTTCATACAAAAAGTCAAAAGTGGGCGGTGAGTTTGTATGGGGGCTACCCCAAAAAGTGGGCGTGGCGGGTCAATCTTGACACTCTTTTAAACTAGAATTAAAAGAAGTATACGTGCAAAATTTCAACTGGATAGCATAAAAATTAGTCCCCAAAAAATGCGCAACAACATACAGACGGACAGACGGTCACACAGACAGACGGACATGGCTAGATCGATTCGTCTCGTCGAGCTGATCAAGAATATATATACTTTATGGGGTCTACGTTGCCTCCTTTAATGCGTTACAAACTTTCAGACAAACTGATAATACCATTTCACACTATGTGTGAATGCTATAAAAATTGCGTGTACAGGGTATAATAATTGTGTAATTTTGTCATAGATTTTGTAACGTATTAAAAAAAAAATACGTCGGAAATATGTATGGGTTTGTATGGGGACTACCACATAAAGTGGTGGGTCACAACGATTGAAGTATATGTGAATATATATAAGCGTCCGTCCATTAGAAGCTACCATATCAAATATTATGTTGATATTGTCTACAATAAAAAAGTATTTCATACAAAAAGTCAATAGTGGGCGCTGGGTTTGTATGTGGGCTACCCCAAAAAAAGTGGGCATGGCGGGTCAATATTGATACTCTATTTAAAGGCAACAAAAGTCTAGGTGTCAATTTACAACTGGATACCATAAAAATTGGTCCCAAAAAAATGCGCAACAACATCCAGACAGACGAGCTGATCAAGAATATATATACATTGGAATAAAACAGTTGGAACAACTGTGTCCAATGTAGACAGTTTTGACTATATATATCCTTGATCAGCTCGATGAGATGAATCGGACTAGCCAGACGAACGTCTCTCTGCCTGTCTATCTTCTGTCTGTGTGAATCTAAACAAGCCCCCAATCGTTTAAGATTTCCATCTGAAATCGGGTTTATAGACTTCTTATGTTCGTAGGCCACGACCACCGAATGATATAGCCCCCATACAAAACCACCGCCCATTTTTAGATTTTAGTTTGAAAAGCTTTTCTAGCGAATTATAGCTAATGTTAACTTGAAATTCGAGACTGCGTTTTTTTTGTTTTTTTTTTTGGATGTCAATGGACATGTTCCTCCTACGTTTTCGTTTATTTACGAAAGCTGCTCATTATTGGGCTATTATTGGGCGTGCCCTGCTCGCTTGTATGTTGATCGAACCACTTAAAACACAGAAATGAGTCTTCGAATAATTACTGTAATATTTAAGGTCTCAATAGCAACATTTTAGACGTATAAAAAGAGCAATGAAGCTTCTCTTCTACCAAAATAAACGATTTTGCATTTTTTTTTTTTTTATAATTTTTTGATTGTAAAAGTGTGACGACGTTTGGCGTTATTTTTAATTATTAGTTTCAGAATGAAACATAAATATAATTAAAGATTTCTTTATAGAACTGACGAGTACAAATTTTCAATAATTTTATACGCAAAATAATCGTGAAAACTTTCGGTGATGATATCATTTTTAAACATTTGGTCGACTGGATGGCTCATATGGCTGTTCCATACATTTGCACAAACTTAATATATCCTTTATCATGAAGGTTTATAGTTGTTTCAATTTTTTCTTGTTAAATCCAGAATAAAATATCGGCGAAGTGGCCGGCGCAAGAGTTGATGTACATTTGGGCGTGTTTTAGAGCATTACTGTGATTTTCCGCGTTCTTGAGAACTATAACGCATCATGACCTGTTGGTGTGTTATTTACAACTGATTTCTTCACAAATGCCAAAGTCCCGGTAGTAAACGACGTCACTTGTAAAAATATGATTAAAACTCCATAAATTTTACACAGTTTTCGTTGTGTCAAGAACAATTTATATACAGAGTATATACAGAGTATATACAAAGTATATACAGAGTAAAAATCATGAATGAGAACTTAGAAAGATGACGTTTGAAAATTGTATCACTTTAAAATCGTACCGCATACCGCATACCGCATATTATGCTATTTCAGTTAATAATATGCGTATCAAATTGTAATAAGTACTTTTGTCTTCATGTGTTTTTATTTTATTTATGTACTTGCAATCTTATACTTTTTATTTTATTTTTTGAGTTACTCAACTAAAAGAAGGCGTTTTTATTTACCTCAAGTGACAAATTAGTTGAGAGCGATACTATTTCGTCAAGCAGTTCAATCACCGGCAGCACAACGCGCCAGATACGCATTGTTAATGAAAACTACTTCAGGAAATAAATTGCAAAGAAGTGAAACAAATAGTGCACGCCCCTAATCTGCTAACGATCGGAAAGGATACAATGACAAAGTAGCGGCACAAAGGACACACGCTGTGATAAGGATCTGCAAACTGCTAAATAAAATAAGAAAACAAAAAAAAAAAATAGGAGAAAACATAAAACCACTGTACAAAAACAAAAAAAAAAAACAAAAAGGAAGCCATGCATACCAATACACAACAGGATGAAGAGATACAATATACAATACTATTATTAGCTACATGTGCAGACAGGATAATGTGTACTACTTATTGTCCACATACTCTATTGCGGTTGCTACATCGTACTATTCTATCATTATCAAAAGATGACGTTGTTCATTTAACAATTGACTCAAAGCAACAGCACTTAGTAATCGTGGAGAACATTTTTTCATATAGTAGTACACACATATTTTTGAGTCTAGTTCACAACTGTTTGTTGCAGTTGAAAATGCGTGTGTATGTGCGTTAAATAATGATATAAATCCAGACAAAATGCATTTGTAATCCGCTTAACACACTCATATAGTATAGACACTCGTAGCGAGTATACACATGCGATATCCTGGGGCGCATACGTTGCGCGCAAAAGGTTTTTGACGGCTTTTGCGTGCATCGAAACAGTAGCATCAGCAAAATATAATGTGTGAAATTTTACGCCAGTCTCAGAGTCCCGCTGCGCGAATAATACGAAAAACTTCTGTACTTGTAGTTAACGCATGTTTAACTAATGGCATTCTTAAGTAATTTAACAGCTTAAACACACAAATTTAATAGACTGTGACTCTCTTATTAAGCGAAAGCGGATTTATAAGATGACGAAAGATTATAAAGAATTTGCTTTCTGTATTATCAATTGATTAGAAATTTCAATCAAAATTAAATTATTAAAAGTTTTTGCGTTGTATATATAAAAGGTGCACTGTCTAGCCTATTGGTATGTCAATATTGAATAATTTTGCAATTTTTTAGCCGTCATTCCATATCATTTCATCTATGGGCCAATACACACCGAAAGAAATTGTACCGCATTGAAAACAATCGTTTAATTGTGAAAACTGTGCGTGCTTATCTTAAAAACTAATTTTGCGCTCTCTGGCTGAGTCAATAAGCAAAACTGTCGAATTTGGGGAACAGAGAAGCCACACTTCATTCACGAAACACCATTACACGATGAAAAAGACACTGTTTAGGCCGAAGTGTGCTCAAAAACTATCATATTAAAATTTTTTTCATAGTTGGAGAGACCGTCGATGTTGGATGTTGGTGCAGTTAGTATGAAAACGGTTTGTTATTTCAAAAGTAAAGATGATGGCAGCCCATTGACGAACTCAAAGCTAACATACAAGCCAAAATAGCTGCTATAACGCCCGAAATGTTGGCCAATGTTATGTAGAATGCACCAAAAAGAGCTGCATTTGGTGTATCGAATGGAGACCGTCATTTTTAATCGACATTGTATTCAAAAACTGATTTGAAAAAAAAAAATGGTAACTTCAAGCTCTAATACCATTTACACGAAATTTTAAATCGTATTGTAATACATAAACGTGGGGGGGGGGGTTTAAATGTGGGTAGTACACGTCCACTAGTATATGTCTATGACCATTTATATGATGTCATCATATCGAATTTCAAGTTGATATTGACGTTTTTAATACAAATTCACAAAAGTGTGCTGTTGGTTTGTATGGGAGAACCTCAAAAAGTAGGCGGGACACGCCCATTTGTATATGTATATGAAGCGACTGTCCACTAAGAGCCATCAAATCGAATTTGAAGCTAATATTGATTTAAATAAATAAATTTTTCATACAAAAACACAAAAGTGAGCGGTGGGTTTGTGTGGGGGCTACCCCAAAAAGTGAGCGGGACACGTCCGCTAGTCTATATATGTTAAGTGACTGTCCACAAAAAGGCACCACATCACATTTCAACCTAATATTGACTTTAATGCAGAAGTTTTGCATACAAAACTCAAAAGTGGGCGGTAGGTTTGTATGGGTTCTACCCCAAAAAGTGGCCGGGTTAAACTAATTAATGTATATCTGAAGCTTTCGCTCATTAGAAGCTACCATATCAATTATTTAGTTGATATTGACTACAATAAAAAAGTTTTTCATACAAAAAGTCAAAAGTGGGCGGTGGGATTGTATGGGGCCTACCCCAAAAAGTGGGCGTGGCGGGTCAATTTTAAAACTCTATTAAAATGTAGTGTGTAGACTGCTAATAATTTTGATCTTTGAAAGCGATATTAAACCAATATTCGAAAGATAAATGTATTACAAAATTAATCTGAGAAAGATAATTTTTATGTTTAAAATTGATATTTCAAAATGTCATTTGGATCTAAAATAGATCAAAATGATATGTTGTAAATGATATAAGTTTTTTGGCAAATTGATCATTCGAAATATTAATTTGATATGTTCGAAAATATCAATTTGATCTTTTCGAACATATAAATACTACAATTTTTCAGATCGGGTGGAAACTGAGATGAAAAAATTTAAAATTGATGCTTAGATTATATCAATTTTTGTTCGATACGGCATGAATTGGATGAATTGGTATATTTAGGATTTACGTAAGATACACCAAATTCTTCGTTTCTAACATAATAATAAGCAACAAAACACAAATTTCTTAAATAAACTTAAAAAGGGGGCATGTTTGTACGGGGTTTCCCCTTAAAGTGACGTTGGCATGTTCATTTAATACTAACAAGAGGGAAAGGGCACCTCGAAATATCCAAACTTTCTCTATCTTTGTAGTTTCCGAGATCTGTTCATTAAAACAGATGATCGGACGGACATAGTTATGTCACTTGCAGTTTTTTTTCAGCTACAAAAATTTGTGCGTAGCATAACGTTTAAAAATTTAATTGAATTATGATTTTGATTAAGATACATAATATTTCCAATTTTACAAGTGGGTGGAAGTAAAATATTTTCAGAGTAGGTAGGCAAATTGCGCACATCTGGGGCAATGTTTCATGTTCGTTCTGTGCATTAGAAAACTGATAGTGTAGTTTTGCCAAAGCGTCACTATTTTATGAAAGCTAAAAGGTTCATACTACCTTTCGAAACTTAAGGTTAAATGAAAGATTTATTTATTTATTTATTTTTTTTGCTTATAAAATTAGAAGTTTCGTTAAAAAAAAAAAAGAACTTGTTGACCATGAAGAACTGGCACGCACCAATTCAAACGTATCTCTTTAGCACTGAATACTAATTTATGTATTAGAGATCTGCAACTTAAGTCCCAACGCTTCAACTCTCAACGATTCTTAATTAAAACTCAAATTCAAGAATAATGTCACCACTTTAAATCAGATCACACATGACGATGCAGTATTTGAATATTTGCTCATTGGACTACCAGGACTTGTAGCATTTCCGACAGATATCCTTCATGATCAACAGAATTCTTTACAAGATGCATTCATAAATTTTTTGCGAGCATTTTATAAAATTTAATGCCATATTTAAAAAATAATTTCTACCAAATATCACCTTCGACTACATTTCAAGAAGTAAACTCGAGAAGTTCAATTAAGCACAGTTTTATTTGTTTTTTTTTGTTTTTTTGTTTGTTTGATATTTGTTGTAGTACTTCTGTAATAACATAGAAGATATTATCATCCAACTTACTTTTAAATAAATGGAATATTCTTACATTTTTAATTCTTTAAATCACTGCATTCCAACATGGGGTGCGCAAAGGGGAAATGATTCTAACAATTTTATATTATTCGATATTCAAATGAAATAAATCAATATTTACACCACTGCATATTCCTGATATTTACATTTCTATACACTGACTACTTTTGTATTTGCATTGATGCCTTAAAATTTCTCTCAATGAAGTATAAAATAGCATCATATCTAAATTGCTTTCCGTTTTCCTTGACAAGAATGCGATGAATGCAACGATACCTCATGTAATAAGATGAAAACTTTCAACGGAAACGGAAATTTATTTCGAGCGCATTTTGAGTTGACTGTCAAGTGAGTGTGGTGTTTTTTTTTTCTTTTTATGCCATCACACAATCCAATCAAATACCAAACACACATAGTTTGAAATGGTATTAACGATTTGTCTGAAAGTTTGTAACGCACTAAAGGTGGCATCGTAGAAGTCATAAAGTCTATATTTATATATAAATAGGTAAGTGCAAATCATTCACATCCTTTTTAACCCTCCTAAACACAACGTAGTTGCTTGATTTTTTTTTTTTTTTTTTTTTGTTAGGAAGAATGTGAAGAGCAGCACGAACGAATGTAATTTTTTTTTTAAGTATTGCATCTAATGTCGGAAAAACCAGGTAGCGCCTTCGGCCAATCACAAAGACTCTCACTCACAAAGCTCTCTCTTTCTCTCCTCAGCGCTTTCAATTTGTTAAATTGTTTTTTGTTTCCATCGGTTCCTTTGGTTTCAGTTGGAAGCATAAAAAAAAATAATATTGTTTATCTCCGTCGTGCTCTACATGGCGTTCATCTTGTAGAGCATGTCGATCGTTAGGCTCGAAGTTGTTATGAGCGCACTTGCAAACATGTTGGCAAGCATCAGTTGAGTGTGTTTTTGATAGTGTTTTTGTTGTTAAAATTTTAAAAGAAGAGGAAGCAAAAAATTTTTATACAAAAAAAGAGAAAGAGTAGATACACGAACAAAAATTCGTTTATAACTGTGCATTAATTATTGCAAATGAATTGCTCACTTATTGCCGCTCTCTTGCTGGGCGGCCCTTGGCAGCTGTTCAAAAGCGTGCACCCAAAGTGCGAATAATTTCCGAGTCATAGTTTGTACAGTGTGCTAAAATACAACACGAATGCTATGTAACTAATTCAAATTTTGATTTGTCTTTACCATCAAACAACCGACTTTGGCATGCGTTCGTTCTTATGTGTGTGAAAACACGAAGGTTTTCGTTTCATGGGGCTATGGCTGGACAGCGTTGATTTAGAGGCGAAAGCATTTTCCGTGACATTCCTGTATTGTGGATACTTTTATTATTGGGTACTTTAAAGACAAAAGGTAGAATTACGATCTAGTATTCTTAATTGGCTCGTCGTTACGAGTCGATATTGCCATGTTCGTTTGTATGATAGTTGCTGCTCATTTTTTTTCACAAATTTATCTATTTGATCCCAATTTTATGAAGTATTAATATTGAAATGCCAATACAAACCCACCACCCACTTTTGTGCTTTTGTATGATTTTCAATATTAGTTTAATATTCGGTATGGTGGTTTCGCATGGATAGTCGCTTTACTCACGCCGTGGCGTAGCCTGAATATAAAGCCACCACTCACGTTAATGTTTTATAATACTAGTTGAAATTTCGTGTGCATGTACTAGAGCTTCGATTCAATTTCGGTTGAAGTTTTTTCTTGTTATATTATTTTTTATTGCAGTTTAATAGAGTATCAAAAGGCTTATCACACCCACTTTGAGGTAGGCTCCAACAAATTAAACATTTTACACATCGCAGCTTGAAACTTCATGTGAATGGTGTTAAAATATCGGTAGCACCGAAGTTAACGTTTTTTTCTTGTTTTTTGTTTTTTGTTTTTTGTTTCGAATCTTCACGATATTTTTATTAGATGCTTGAAATTGTTTTTGTTGGTTCCTTAAGCGTTTTAATTTAAGCTGCATAAGTTTATTTGCTTGATTGAACTTTGAACGAATTTCGATGTATACTTACTTCTTTATTTTTTATTTAACCATTACATCGTACATCAAGGATTATGACTACTTAAATATAATTTGCATGTAGATTTGATAAATTTGTCCTAATGACTAAGTTTCCCTGCCTCAGGGCATTTTACCACCCAACAAATCATATTTTTTTTTATTAACATTTGTCATACAGCCACGCCCAAGCGACCTCATATAGTCTACAGAACACCATTGGGCGTATGCAATCAAAACATTTTGCTGAAATGTCAAAATCAAAATCAAATCAGTCATCATAAAATCATAAATTGCATTTATTCTGGCCACATCAACCCTGTGGACATTTGCCCCTCTCCAACTCGTCTTTCCACCCCTTACTCGGTCACTATATTGCATTTAAATAAAACACGCAATTATTTTTCGCATTTTGCCAGCGGCACAGTACGTTTGGAAGGCGTATACGCATTTTTGGTTACTTTTATGCTAATCATGCCCGAGCCACTCCAATTTCATTCGACTTGACTCGACTCGACTCGACTCAACTCGACTCGATTCAAGCCAAGTCAAAGCGACACCCAAACATTATGCCCAAATTTTTTGTTTTTGTTCCAGGATATTTGTAAAACTCATTTTGTTTGCAATTTGTAGTTGAAATTGCACAAAATAAATAATAAATGAAGCAATAAAACAAAACATTTATAATTATTTTCGCTTCTAATTTCGTTAACAAATTTTGTGCACACAACTAAATAATGAGCATGCAACATTGAGTGCTGCCATTGTATCCTGGCCTCGCTGCGAATGCAACAGGATATTTGTGCAAGCAATTTCCGTTGCGCGTGTAATTAATTTATGCAAAATGCTTAACGCCGAACGCAGCTCCAACGCGCCAAATAGATTGTGAAATTTGTTTTAAAAAGTAATTAACTTTCATTTCAAAATAACTAAATTGTGCTAAAGGATTCATGGCCGAAATGCTAAGGAGCTGAAAATGTTTGACACTTGGAAGGAAATTGAGATTGTAAATTATATAAAAACGGGATGAGATGGTGAAACCGAAGCTTTAATACCCATCACGCCATCTTTTGTGAAACGGTATTCCAACGAAAAAAATTATGTAAACTAAAATATGAACAGCCCACTTAGATTATAGAAGATTATAGAATGGTTTACTTTCCCATAACAAAAATATAATAACATAACAAAAATATAATGCGTATTATGGTTATAATGGTCTGTGTAGGGGATGTATGCTATATAGTGGACTGACATACTCTTTTATGTTGGCAGATACAAATCAATAGTTAATTAATGGAATATTCATTCTGTTTACACAATTTCATTTTATCAATGGCGTCTATTGAAGTACTAGCCACTGTAAATAGATCTTCATACTTACAGCTTGGTCCAAACCAATTTTCGACACGGTGAAGTCGATAGGGCAATGAAAGAAGCTCTAAGAACGGAAAAATTTCTAGAAGCTAACTAAAGAACGCAGAGTCCTTTGCAGTCCACTGGTTGAACATAAAAAAGTAATATGGCGAAAATTTCTCCAATTCCGGGATGGGGACCATCCTACCTATTCAGCATCAGTTACTCCTATCAAATTTGGTTGGAATTTATTGAGTGTTTGAATTATTCTCAGCGTTTTATACCTTCTACCCTATACTCAAAGTATTTTTCATCGCTAGCCATTTTTTTCCATGTTTCTGGCAGCATACGGATGAATAACGACTCGCCTTTAGAAGCAATCCAAGAATCAACCCCTTTTTTTGCAATCTTGACAGATGGAGCGATGTATGGAGAATACGGAGGGTGGGGTAGAACCTCCCATTTGGCCATTTCAATGCATTGTCGTGGATGAAAATGATTTTCTTGTATCTATCACCATAATCCGGCCGTTTTTCCTTTAATAAGCGGTTCAAGTTCGGTATTGTTTCCCGTAACCGTTTCATACGGTTTGACCTGTTCATAGTGTATCCACTTTCATCGCCAGTTCTTTTCTGTTGTTCAAGCATAAAAAGTGAGTCCCATATAAATTAAAACCAAGAGACGTGGAGAGGCATACACTTTATGGGGTCTGTCACGCCTAATCTTTCATACTTTTGGAAAATTTAATGTACCCTACCCTTCTACCCTATGGATACACAATATAAATAATCCTTTTTCGAAAAGCCGAAAGAATTACCTTAGGGTCAGTTTATTAATATCTTGATAAATGGGTTGTTAATTTACCTGCGCATCAATTCTGCAATTCTGAAAAGATCAGGTAAGCATTTTACTTTTCTCATTCTACAGTTAAATTTATGGACTGATATGTGACAAAACAAGCTTAAAGTATGTAAATCTGTCAAGAAAATGAAATCAATCAGAAATGTTGACAATAAAAGAAAAACAATCAGTAATCTTAACCTGAGAAAGAGCTATGGTCAGCTAACAGAATATTGATAACATGAAATTGTATTGGTCGGCAGAATATACGCCCGCTAAATTTTAGCAAGATATTAAGAAATTGGCTCTAAATCCGACCTAGATCATAATTTTGATTTTAACTCTTCTGTTTCCTAATCTCAAAAACATAGTTTTTTCGTACACATCTTTTGCAGTACGACTTTTGCGGCTATCCACGGAACGAGCTATTTTATAGGTTCCTCGTAAGAATGAAATTTCTGTTTAGCTAATCCGTGCGTCATCAATCGAAACAAAAAATAATGAGAATACGGTGGGTAAGGTACTACCTTTCCGTTTCAAACTCATCAGTTATAAAAAAATACTTCAATCGGTTCTACTGGAGATTAATGGACGTGCCCTTGTCCTGTATGCCTCCTACGCACGTGGTTCTGAAACACCTTCCATGCAATTAATAATCGGTTCTTCCACTTGAACTACATTGTTTCATCATTTGCGTCAAAGAACTACAGCTACAGAGATTCGTTGAGTGGAGCATAAATCCCGTACTGCCATTGGCCAAAAGCAGCTCAACGAACTATATCAGCTGCGTGGTTCCGACGGTATGTCAATGCATGGAAATATGCGTCCCGTACAGCACTTTGGGTGAAGATCGTGAAGTGTTCCATAATGTGCTCTGAACGTTAAACGATTAATGAGTAAAAATTTAGACATCGTGATAAATTAGGCATATAATCAATTTTGTAATTACAGCTTGTCAGTGGCTGGCTCCATTGCTGTGTTAATTAAACTGAAATGAAAACAAATCTGTTCAAGTACTTTTTCACACAATTACACAATTTCATTGAACATATCGGCTATAAATAGTCCGCTAATTAGTCGCACATAACACTAAGGCATCAGCAGTTATTAGCGGATGACGGAACAGAGGTCAGCTGATGTTTATATGTAAGTGTGTAGTCATCTGCACTGCAGGATATAATAACTTCCTTAGCGTGTTGTTAAAGCGTAAACTGTCGCAAACATGCTCACAACCACCACAATCAGCAGCAGATTCATGAACTAAACACCGTACCCCCACTGCGAAGCACCCTGACTACATTAACATCGACACAGCTGCTCGACAATTACAATTACTTCAAAATGAATACAGATTTATTTATTTGTGTATATAACAACAATCATTTTTATTTTTAGTGTACTACGTAGAACTTCGATCTGCAATTCTATGTTTACTCGTAATTTGTAAACAAGAAAGAGCTCTGCATTCCGTGTGCTCGACTTCGATATACCCTGGCTCCTTATATGGGAGATATTTTTGAATTAATTAAAAAAAAACATAAAATATTCATAAAAAATTAGGTTTTTGGTGGTCCTATAAATAATATTATTTTAGAATTTACGTTAGATACATGAAATTCGGAGTTTCTAGCGTAATAAAGAAGAAACCAAAAAAATGTTGATACAAAAACTTAAAAATGGGGGCATATGAGTGCGCCATTTAGACCTTCAAATAACTTTGCCATTTTTTAGCCGATTTTGACAAATGAGCACGATTCTAAAACGTCATTCAATACCATTTTATCTATGAGTCAATACACATCGAACATACGGGCTGACATTGTAGCGGTTTGCATTGAAAACAATCGCTGAATTGTGAAAACTGTGCGTGCTCCAATAAAGATGTTGAAGCGGTAAGAGAGAATTTAGTCGATAATCCAAATGTGTCTATAACAGGAGTTAAACGTGCAAGATCTTGCAATATGGAAATATCGACGAAAGAGTGATCGGTGCAGAGCATTTTTTATGGGACAAAATTTTTATGACTGACGAAATTTTTTTACACTCTCTGACGGATTTAGTAAACAAAACTTTCGTATTTTGGCCGGACTGTCCTCAGAAACCATCATCGGACCATTTTTCTTCAAAGTTGGAGAGGTTATGAATGCCGCACGCTATCGTTGGATGTTTGCGCATTATGTGTGAAAAAGGTCTGAAAAACTTCTATTTTCAACTAGACCCGCCTTGCCATACCGCAACCGCTAAGATGCGGTTGCGTCGAAGAATGGTGATTTTGACTGGTCTCCTTATTCTCCGGATGTAACTCCACCAGACCTTTTTCAGTATGGTTATTTAAAAAGTAAAGTTTATGCCCGCAAACCGAAGAAAATTGACGAACTCAAAGATAAGATACTAGCCGAAATGATGGACAATGTTATGCAGAATGCCCGAAGAGCTACTTTTGGCTTATCGAGTGGAGACGGTCAATTAATCGACATAGTACACAAAAAATGATTTGAAATAAATGGTCAAGAATATTGTAAATAAATTGTGCTCATTTGTTGAAATCGGCTGTCAGAGTTACTCAATGTTGAAATGTCGAAGGTCTAGATGGCGCATTCTTCATCAGCTCGACGTCGAAATTGACGAAGTCGATCTAACTGTAACCCGGCACTCAGAATTATTTTTATTGAAGAATGTCTTATATTATATGCATGGTGAAGAATGGAGCCCCGTGCCCACTTTAATTTCCTCAAAAGACCGTTCTTCGATTTTCTAAAGGCGCATTTGAGACAAAGCCAGGTTCCGTTAAAATTTGTCACTTTTTGCTTCGAAGAGTTTCATGCGCGAGCAACTTTTGCTGGTTTTGGCTCATCTGTTAAGACCTTTATGGTAAACTGCTGATTTAACCAACATCACCTTTGACTACTTTAGAAATACGAAAAAAGAATTGCACAGTTTTTCTCAGCCATGGTAGAAAATTTAGTATTTTTGTGGTTTATTGAGTTCGATTACACAGATTTCACAAATAGCAAACAATTTAAGAACTGCTTGCGAATTAGATTTGCGAATTTTCCGATCGTTTGTTTTTGTGTCGAGTATAAGTATCTGTCATCAGGTATTAATTTTAAAACGATAAGCCGAACAAATGTGAAAATACCTTTATTTAATTGTGCGCACGTTAGTCATATAAAATATCAAACCGTACAATGAATATGTGAGGTATTACTTAACTACTGCAAATAAAATATTCTACTCGTGCACATATTTGTCCATCAGTATGTATGTGCGTATATCTGTACATCTGCGAGTATGTGCATACATCTATATTTATATATACATATTTAGGTATAGGTATTTAAGTTCATACTTGTATGTCCATTTGCGAGCATAAGTGCATTTGTCCTTGCCATAAAATATAATTTTGCATATCAGTTTTAGTGCGTTGTATTCATTTACTCGATTGTGTTTGCCAACCAATTTGTTTATTTGACAATTTTAGTAAAATGGTTCGAATTCCAATTAAAATATATTTTTGCATTCAATTTGCTGAGTAAACTTGCAAAGGCATGCGAAATAAAATTTTCTGTTTAGAAAATTTGTTTGAAATCAACGCTAATGATATTACCGCATTTATTTATTTGGACTAGTTGCGATTGTAAATTTATATTATGGTTCATTTTGCGCTATAATGCAGGAACAAAACTATTAATTATTCTTCATTTTAAGTTTGCCCTTAAATTTTGTGTTGCGAAATTAATTTCGTGTGCCGACTCGCTAAGAATGATAGAAAAGTGTTATGGCGATAATCACCATTTCAGCTTAATAGAAATACCACATCATCAGACCATTTCTCACGAGGTGCATAGTTTGGGAATGAGACACGGCTGACATGGTGTTCCATCTGATTTGCTGGTGATAAGCTATGGAACTATGAAAAAAAAAATGTTGATGATTGAATGGAAAGTGTGTGATTTATTTAACTAAAACCCGGTACTTATTATATATTCGTATAATATAATATAATTCATATATAATATAATTAGACAAAAATTCTTGTCGTCATTAGGTTGGCACAACTTAGTATTCTATACTGACGCGAAGTTTGAGCACCATATGCCATTTAGTTTGTTTGCAGTGCTCCATTTTGTCAGTTTATCTTAATTTAGAAGACTTGGTAAAGCGAGTCACTTCCAACTATACATTCATAAAACGCTTTCTAACTGGTGATGAGACTTGGGTTTATGAGTTTGAAATGCAAACCAGTTAACAAGTTTCGGAATGGCATCTTCCAACTGAGAAACCGAAACTGAAAAAATCACGTCAAAGTCGATCATTAGTCGAGGTAATATTGTCCGTTTTGTACTGTAATACGTTCTGTACTCTGAATTATTGCCAGAAGGTAAGCCGGTAAATAAATAATATTATCTGAACGTTATGCGATATTTGATAGAAAAAAAATTCGTCGAAAAAGGCCAGATTAGTGCGAAGAAAACTCTTGGATTTTGCACCACTACAACGCACCATCTCACAAGGCTATTATTGTGAACAAATTTCTGAGCAAAAACTCAACAAATATCATCGACCAACCACCGTATTCAACCGATATAAATCCGACTGACTTTTTTTCTTTCCAAAACTGAAATTACCACTTCGAGGTAATCGTTTTCGATCGATAGAAGACACAACTGAGAATTCGCGGCGAGAACTGAACTCGATACCGAAAAGTACGTTTAAAACATATTTTTATGGTTGGATTATTCGTTGGCGTAAGTGTATTAGTTCTAAGGAATCCTAATTCAAAGGCGATACAATAAATTTGGAGAAATAATAATTATTTTGTGTGTTTATGGATCAATTCCCGGTACTTTTTGGACAGAATGTATTGCATTAAAAATTTAGTGCTAGCAAATATAATTAACTAATTTAAATTAGTTTCCTTGTATTTACATAGAATTTGAGCAATTAAATGTGTTGTCGTTGTCGCTTTTATATTTATTGTTTTACTTAATGTTGTTTTATTTTTGTTTTTGATTTAGTTGCTATTGTTGTTGTAGTGGCTGCTGCGCTGTTCTATTTGAAGTATCGCATATATTGTACATAAGTATATACTTGTATATTTTTGCCCATGGCAATCCTGTTACAAATTCTGTTAGCTCACATGAAGTTGATTTTAATTAAATTTGAAATTCAACTGCAAACAATTAAACACACACATACATACAACCACAACGTGCTGCGAGCGCATAGTGAATATAAATATATACACTCATCCAGATACATTTGCATGTAGAACGACGCCATTTTGTCTTATATGATTAAGTTGAGATTCATTCAAATTTTAAGCCAAGGGCAACTGAAGCGTACGTAAATCTCATTCGAACGGTTTATATGCTCGTAAATTTGTATCTAGATACACATGCAAATGAACATATGTATGTATGTATGTATATATGTATCTACATATACATGTACATTCGTTCTGTTAGATAGCTACCACGATTTCTAATTGAATGTAATACAAAATGTAATTCACGTTGCTGCCATTTCAAAATCTTAGGCCAAAAGCTATCTAACTATATACGAGAAAATGAAAGGCAACAGTCAGCTGAACCACAGAATAAGCGTTGTCGTCGCACTTTGAACAAGCAAAAGAAATTTAATTAGAAGCAACGATGACTTGGCACATGAGTAGAACGACGACTAGAGAAGCATGAAGATGTTGAGCTAAAGATGTGGAACGGTATTATGACAAAGAAGCAGTCGAGTTTAGCATACTACGTGATATAAAATTGAGTAAAATTGCATTTAATTGTTGCCATTTTCAGTTAGAAGAGCAAACTTGAAGTAAACGTATAGTATCCGTGTAGATACGTCAACTTGCAGTTAAGCTGCTTTTGTGCCAAGAAAATTGAATAAATAATTGAGAGAAAACGAGCGCATGATGGCATTAGTACGTATTTGTCCTGGTTAGCAGCAGAGATGACGCCAAGGACGACAACGACGATGGCTGCAACCGCAGGTGGTGCAAGTTTATTTGTATTGCAAATTTGTAGCTAATGAAATGTAATTGCTTTCATTAGAAGAAGTACTTTGACGAAAGTAGCGAAGAAAGCAAAACTAAATGAATATATAACAAGTAAAATATAACAAGTAAAAACGTTAACTTTGTTTAAGCCGAAGCTATAATACACTGCACACTGGCTGTTTTTGCTCGCTTACATTGATATCTACTTTAGTTTTTAAATTTTTGAAGGAATACTTACCTTTAATAATTTTTTATATATAGTAAAATGTATTCATATACCTATATGCATATTTGCTGATATAAATATATAGTTTATGTAATATCTGCTATTTTTTGTATAGGAGCTATATATTCTAGTGTATAAATCGCGGTCATTTTCTAACTTAAGTTGCTTCTGGTTATAAAAAGTCTCCATACCAAGTTTCAAATCAATATTTCAAAGATTCAGGGCATAGGGCTGGGAGGCATGCACAGATACACAAACAGACAAGCGGACATACAGATAGACAGGCAGACGGGCAGATAGACATACGGACAGAAAGAAATACGGACAGACAGGCACACGGACAGACAGACACACGGACAGACACACATACAGACAGACATACATACATACATACATACATACATACATACATACATACATACAGACAGACAGACAAACAGACAAACAAACAAACAGACATACGGAGAGACGGAGAGACGGGGTCTGCGATGCTTCCTTTAAGGCGTTGCAACCTTTGTGACTAAATTGTAATACTATTCACACTCTGTGTAAAGAGTATAATAAAATAAAATATAATATAATACGAGTAGCTTAGTTGTAGCTATAAAGACACTTAATTTATTAAATCAGAATAAAAAATAAAATACTGCTCGACTCAAGCTCAGCGTGTTGAAAATCAATATGTTTGCTTCCGCTCAATCGGCGCCATTTTAAATTAACATTGCTGTCTTGCACACTCTTTTACTCTCTCTTTCTCCTTCTCTGTCTCTCACATTGCATCGTTTAATTTAATTAACGCCGCTTGTCTTTCTTTTACTTAACCACAATTTGCATTTGCGATGTTAATTAAAAAATTAATTGATAACAATAATTTTTAATTGAAAAATGTATACGCTGCACATAAGGCAATTCTGATGAATATACGTAGTTGCGTGTTGTAGTTAAATTGATACTAACTTACCTGTTTAATGAAACCTATTTATAAGATACTATTGATATGAGCTAGAGATATCAAATTTGGAATCATATCTTATTAAAAACTAAACCGCCAACTAGAAGTTACATACTACAAACCTAATACGCACTTTTCGGTTTTTTAATGTAATTATTACTAATATTTATACATTTTATTATTTATTTTTTTGAGCTACCAACTTGAATATGAGTATGGCGGGTCTGTACGTCCAAATGGTAGCTGCCATATATTTCAAGTTTAAACTTGTACAGAAAATCTTGTAGGAACTGTAGGAATTTAAGTGGCGCAGAATGGGAAACGCAGTATACGGCCACTCCAACTCCTGAATCCATTTTGGAACCGTCTATAAATATTTGTATTGCGCTCTGGTCCAGTCCTTTATGCCAGTCACCTGGTCCAGTGAAATTGGTGTTTGTATGAAGTTGGGTTTGGGTTTTGGGTGTACCTCAACGCTCCCGTGATGTAGACTAGAGCCTCCCAGTGGGTCCTCTCCATAAGCTTTATGTATGTGATCTTCTTCAAGGCCTGTCATACAAATACTCCAATAGTATCGGTCGCATTTCTGAATTAGTCTTGGTGAGAGATCCAATGTGCTGCTCAGCATCTTTTGCGATGCACAGAGCGCATTGGTTGCTTTTTTCTCATTTTTTTCCACATTGAGTCTCGAGGTCAGCTTGCTATCCAATACTATTCCAAGATATTTTACGCTATACAAGCACTGTTCCGCTTATTTTGGGTTAGAATCATTAAGGTACCATTATGTGAGGTATCATTATGTGGCGGGAAAATCGTGTCCAACCCAGGGATTTGTAGCTCTCGAATGAGTCTATAGCCCAAAGATTCTTGTTAGGTGTGATTCTTCGCATCGATATTTCGATCTGTGGTATGGAGTCGTGCCTGGCTCAATTCGGGAAACGCATGTTGCTTCCCTGCTGCTTTCTGTCCATTGTTCAGTGTTGGTTTTTTGCTGACTTTGTAAGGCTGGCTCGAGAGTAACTTCCGAAGTTTCAATATATTGGAGACCTTCTCTATGCCGGTGTAGAAGGATTTTCATGTGTTCCTCCATGTGTTCCCCGTTTTGTACGTAAGGGTGTGGAAATTTTGTGCTACTGATTACCATGTTTCGACCTGCGGCTAAATTTGCCAAAGATTCATTCTTTCTCAATTTTGGGGTTGAAATTGCGAAGAACAATTTATACATCGCTATGGGACAGAGCTCGTAGAGACGTTTAAGACGCTCGTAAAATGCATCCTTGTTCCAATCGTCTGTAACTTCATTCGGGGCGTATGCACAAATCAGACCTATGTTTAAGTACTTAGCCTCCAAAATCGTGCTTCCTTATTGAGAGACAGTATATATCTAAATCATGGTCCTTACATCGTTTGCGATACTTAAACTGTTCTATGGAAATATCATGTAAGAATCGGCTGCTTTTAAACAAATGTTCAAAATTGTTAGCATCATAATTTTCAGGAGCATCTCAAATAAAAATGCATTGACAAAAAAAAAAAAAAAAAACTTCGGCATTTTAATTTTAGAAAAGCGTGAAGAGGAAGGTGACTAATAGAAAAAAACGAAAATTAATTTGAAAACTGCGCGCAACTACCTCGACACGTTTCCTTTTTCAATTAAACGCCACCATTTTCCATTAATAAATTTGCATGCACACACACAAACACACATGTGCAATAAAAGCATGCCTGCTAATATGTATGTATATGTATGTATGTATGTTGTGTATGAGTTGGTGTCTGCCTGTGATGCGTTGCGCTGTGCCAATACTTTCGCCATTTTTCATACACTTCCCGAATCGCAGACACACTCGCCCACACACACGGCCGCTACTTCCACTTCCACTACACACACGTACGCACGCTCATGTATTGCGATAATAAAATTAAATTAGAAGACCAGAAAATTAAATCATCAAAGCTTGACGTCTGGCAAGCGCGGCTGCGGCAGCGTCACATCGCAGCTCCAGGCTGCAGGTTAGATTGTGTTGTAGAGTGGTAAGCGGCGAGGGACAATGGCGACACAAACAATTTCCAGAGCGACAGTTACGAGTTCATTAATTTTTTTAACCTTAACGCACATGCACACACACACACACACACACACACAGACAAGTGATTCAAACGAGCTTGTCAAATAGACTATATACAGCGGCACTGCCCGGCGTAGTCCGGGGAATGGTTGGATTGTATGTATGGACTAAACAGTTGGGATGCTGTTGCTCTCTATGTGCCTGCTGTCTGTTTTTAAACAGCATTTTTCATTAAAATTGAATGATGTCTGAATGAGTGGTTGCACGCATGAGAGAACATGTTAGAATGGATGGGAGTGGGGAAGCAGTAAGGGAATGCGAATACTAGTAAAATGTGCGCAGCGTTTGTAGTTGCTGCTGATTGAAAGAGTGCGCCCAAAATCTTCATTTCCTCCCTCACTCACTATATTTCTCTCACTGCCACACTTCACCCGCCACCCCACCCCACCCCTCCTCCACCACCAAACACTCATACTAATAAAAGTGGCGTTGGTTTGAGAGCAGCATCATAAATTATATTCTTCATCAACTCAAACTCGTTAAACGCCAATAAAGTGTCAGAGAGTTATTTTCATCATTTTACGTGGTTACAATTTCTATCTGTGTATTGGTGTGTATCTCTGTGGCTTTGTACGTCTACTTTAACTGCGCAGAATCGCTCTTATCTACGCTCTCTCTATCTCTGTGAAAGACTTTTTGAACTGGTTTAAACCACGCCCAGTGCACCACCACAACAGTTAAAAAAAAAAAAAAAAAACGCTATAGAATGTATCTATGTATTTGTAGCTGAATATTATTTTTTACGTTCAGATGAATTGGGCTGTTAAACTTGTTTCATTGCCTTAAGCAATGCTTTTGTCTGCATTTACGCATGCGCGTTTTATTTTGATCAGTTTTTTAGATTTAGTATTCATTGATTTTCATATTTGCATACGATAGATCGGGAATCCATTAGCGTGATTTTAAAGGACTACGCTGATTTGATTAATATACAAAAAATTTCAAAAATTAACTATGCTTATCAGTTTTGTTTTTTAATAACTTTAATTAAATATTTGTTTGGTTATATCTTTGGTATGGATCTAACTATGGCCGACTATCCGTAGATCCGTTGTATACTTTAAAATCTTTATGAAAATCGCTATCAAGAGCTGAAATGTTACATTCTGTTGGCCCGTGTTGCGCATTGAGAAACAGTTTTTTAATGTATTGATTGGCCGCAAAAAAAAAAAAAATAAATAAATTCATAAATAAGGTCACTAAATTTATTCATACTCCACTTTGTTTACACAAAACCACAAAATAAACCTTCAGTGTGATTTTTCTTACCATACATTGTGATGTTCGAGAGCACTCAAAGCATAAGATGAAAATATAAAGAACAGAAAGTTGAAGGTAATTTAACGATCAGTCATTTTGGTATCGTGTTTTAAAAACGTCTAATTTAAACTAAATACATATTGCAGCAATCCAACCATATTTCCCAGATTCACTTCGTTGGACATTTTTTCTACTCACAGCCATCCATTTGAGGCGGTAAAGAATTTGATATAAAAAAAAAACGATGCAAACATTTATCACTATTTTGCCGTATGACTTTTCACATAACACTCTTACAAAAAAAAAATACTTAACAACCATTCACTAAACAGGTTTCGAACCCGGAGCGTTTGTGATACATTGCATGTAAGTGCAGCGTCTTAACCCACTGCACCAGGCTGTAAGTTATTCAACAACCGATACGAAAAACAACTTTCAATTGTTGTTAGAAAAAAATCATTGCAACTACTTCCAGGGCAGAGAATATATTTTGAGTAAATAAATCAAACCATTAGGTATATAGGGTTCATTGTTTTTTTATTTTTAACTTCTACTAAAAAAATAGAAACCGTGAAAAAACAGGAGAAAACAATATACGAGTACTTATATGTATATCAATTTTATATGCTACGTTGTTAGTTTGTATTTGTTTGCCCATTATTTTATGAAAAAGAAGCGAAAAGTTCCCGTAGATATTTGACTATTTTTGCCATATTTCCGATGATATTTTGGAGAATATCGTCCGAAATACCGAATAAACGATGAAATGGTTACTTCAAGGCTGGAATCGTTCTTGGATCATCCAAGTTGACTTTATTCTTCATTATTATTCGATGATTTCTTCTTTAGTGAAGCCTCATAATCCTAAAATTGTATAGTATCATGATGACATTGACATAACATGTCAATGAAATAGTTTATAATGCAGTCATACATAGTATGTCACGCTTAAACTGAATCTACACTGGCGACAAATATCGCCATAATTTGTAAACTTTGTAGTTTCAATCTACACCGACGAAAAAACAATAAATTTGTTTGTCAACTTGTTTGCGGCCAATTTAACCTTATTTAAGATGTTACAAACATGTGGTGTGGATTAGAATTTGTCGTTTACCATCATTAATTTGTGTTTTACCATCGGTGTTGATTCATCTTTAGAATTAAAGTGTTGCAAATGATTGACTATTTAGTGTTTTAGTGATTTATGTTTCATGTTTATTTTTTGGCTCTCATATATTTCGTTTATACGATGGTGTTTTTCATGAAAATATTTCCAGATAAGTAAAAAAAAAAGTGCGTATAAACGCTTTTCCTTGAAATGTTCACATATCTGATTCATTTGGCAGCTTTCAGGTCATTTCGATATTGAGTATATCGCATAAAGATATTTACATTAGATTAGAATATCAGTACTCTAGTAATTAGGCTATTCTTATCCGAAAGGAGTCGACGAAAGCAACGTTATAAATCGGGCTTATAACACAAATCGGTAAGGAACTGCAGGACCAATGCCCATTGTTTTTGATACCTACATATAACCTGCAACTGCATGTAAATTTTGAAAGTAATGTTAGATTTCTAAAGCTTGTCGAATTGTGCAGTCAAGAAGGAGATGTTCGTTTATGTTATAATTTCTTAATCCGCAGATCCTCCATAGGCTCCAGTTACAGCAACGGTCTTTCAAACGGAGATCTTTAAAATATTGAATGTGCATCCTTTGATAAATGGCAATGGAACATGAAGTTCAAAATCTCTCAAAATGTTGAAATGTCTGAAAATATTTTCAAAATGCAATAACTCATCTCCCTATTTCTTTTAGTACTCGCCACATATGTATCCATCTATTACGAGTATCCATTGCAGAGTAAAGTAAAAACCAAAATACAACTTTCCTTTTTCAACATTTTCATTCTTATTAAATAATTACTTCGTTCTCTTAAGAAACTTGCATATAATAAGCCAAATTTGGTAAAAAATAATTAAAAATGAGAAAATGAATGTAATGTAATCTAAATGAACCAGTAATTCTGACTGAAACAATTACACACACTCACACAAATACTTCAGTAGACAAACTTTTAAGCACCCATACATCTGCGCACATATACATACACTCTTATCGTGCACAATACAACGCTCTATTTCAATTAAGCAGCACGCCAACATGGCAGCCACCATAAAAGCTACACTTTACTGTTCTGCCCTCCATTGCATGTCACTCTTCTCAATTTGATGCCACTTTGCGCCATATTGAGGTGCGTTGCTCCACCCATAGCCGTAGCCACAGCCACTCATCCTTTACAGAGAATGCTTGCGCTTAATTGTGTTTGGCAAGCTCATTATGCGTAAAAATAAACGCACATTAAGAGCTCATTAGCGCACAGATATCGAAGTGGAATTAACCGAACAGAAACAGACGTATGCGGAGCGGAAGTGCTCCACCTGGGTTACCAAGTAAATTGGAGTGAGTAGGAATAGCGCTGGCAACAACAGGCGGAAGTAAAGTCATTTAAGCTGTAATGACGAGAAAGCAATAGACATTGGTAAACCGCAAGTCATTTTGTGTCGGGGGAAATGTAGCAACTGAACGTAGGTAGACAGCAACTTCAAATTAAGTAGGTACATATGTTGTTACCACAGGTGAGTTTGTAGAGAAAATTAGAGAAACTATTTTTAGCAAATACTTTTTAAATGCTTTGTTTGCTCGTTGTGCTGTCCTGTGCCAAAGAAATAAACATTAAATTTTGCCACATGTGCTGATGTAACGGATGGTACGCTGCACGGTGCCTAGCTTTTTATTTTGCATTTTCAATTAACTGACTGCAGTTCATTACGACAGCAAATGTATCTCATCTGAACAGTGTGCAAATATCTCAATTATCTCACACTTATAGTTAAACTATGTACATGCTTGTTTACTTCATGACGCCACAATGGATTTTGTGCGCTTCGTTCGTTCATTCGTTCTACAATAACTAAATTAAGTACCATTTAAACCACACACACAGCCATTATTATCCTTTAACATATAAGAACATCGTCTGTTTCTGCTGTATTTGAAATAGTGTCTGTGAGTGTTCTGTATGTATCTGTTTGCTCAACAGTTGCTGTATAGGCGCGTGTGTGTATGTGTGATAATGAGAGAAAATCAGCTTGCGTGCTCTCTTTAATGCATACCACCAACTGTCGCATCCTGCGACACTCAGATGCGACATATTTCTCTCTCTTTCTATCTTATATAGCCATTTTGCCACTGTTTCCATTATTTTACTTCCTCATTGGTTTCCGGTTGGTTTGCTCATAATTTGGCGCAATCAGTTACAAATTTATGACAATAGCTGTGCATTAAATAAATCCACTTAGGACCCACATTCATGCTCAGCGACGCTTAATTGATGCAAGCAGAGTGATTATATTCAAATTATATATATAAACCAGTATTATATATATATATATACCTATACTAGCTGGTACCCGGCGCGTTGCTGCCTCTCTTTACCTCTGCCACTCTTTCCCCTTTCCCCTTGCCCCATCGTCCCTTCCACCCTTTATCCAACCTCCCCTTAGGCTCCCCCATTCCTCTTCCCCTACCACTCCTTACTTTTCCACCCCTTTTCCCCTGCGCCCATCGATCCCATTAACACGTATACAACATTTCATCTCTCTATCTTAAATGGTACCCAGCGCGTTGCTGCCATTCCCCCTGCCCCTCCTACCTACATGTCACTTTCCCTACCACCGCTTCCCCTACCACCTCTTCCCCAAACACCACGTCTCATACCACTTATTCCCCCTACCTACCTTCCTTTGACGACAACTTCTCCCTGCCCCCTTTCCATTCTCTACTCGACCCCATTAATATGTATACTCAATGTGGATGCCCCTTCGCGCATTTGCCGAAACCGCGACTCCTGGTCTTGTTCCGTTTCTGTGGCTCTAGATGTAGATGTCCATTCGCGAAGATTTTGCAAACGTGATTCGCGTTCATCGGCATTTTTCAGCTGCTTTTTTTTCGCTCATCTTTTTTGATTTTGTGGGTTTTTTTACCAATAGATGCTTTTTTTGGTGGCATTTTTTTGAATTCGAATGAATTGAAAAACAAATGAAAATAATAAGCGATAATAAGTCGATCGATCGCTTACAATTTTATTTATTTACGAATGACACACTGACAAAAAAAGAAAATATCACAGGATCACCCACGGGACTATTTTGAATATTGCCACAAAATTTGACAAAATCGGTTGAACGGTTTCAGAGTCTATAAGGAATATACACATATATACATACATACACCGATATATAATAAGTATTCAATATATATATCACCTTTTAAGAAAAGCATTTTTAAAATATTATCCATTATAAAGTCATCTCTGGTTGGTCAGAGACGATTATGCTTGAAATATAAAATTTGATGTGGATTATATGTAAGATCATATCGAACCACTATATAATATAGTAGATACCTATTCCAATACATAGTTCAAGAAAAGACCCTTAGGCTATGTTAAGTGTATAATGAACTCGAATACTCTTGATTGTAACGTTCTTTCTTATTTAAATAGGTAAACTGTTTTAAAGCAGACCAATAATCATTTAAAAGTCTACAGGGTATTTTTTGTGGTAGCCGATTTTCTTTTAAAATATTTTAATCAAAGTCAATAATTTATTGTGATTCGTTCATTTTATGTAAATTTCTACATTTTCAATTTGTTTAGTCTATTATTGAAAATAATATTTAATAAATAACCACCTCCTGCAGCCACACATAAATCGATCCTTTTTCTGAGATTTCCATGAGTTTTTGAAGAATTTCTAGTGAAATTTGATATACTGGCCAAAATTTGTGCGAGAGGATCAGGTTTGTTAGCGTAAACCTAGCATTCTAAATATATACACACGATTAAGTCAGGCGAAGTTAATTCTGTTGAAGGACGTGCCCAACTGAAATCACCACGTTTAGTAATCAATCGATTAGGGAACATCCGCTTCCATAAATCAATGGTTGCGAGAGCAGTATGTCATGACTTCAGTTCATTGATTTGGTATGTAGTGCTACATACTAGTAAAAATTGCACTAGTTTGACGTTTTCAATTTTTAAATGAAAATTTTATTGTTTCAGGTCTATTTCCAGACATGGACACATTGTCATGGATCACTTTCATCTAAAAGAATTAAAGAAATTAGTTTGCTTAACCAGATGATCAATTTTTGGGGACTCAAAAGCATTTCAAAAATTATTCTTGTCTTTATTTGTCTTGCCAATCGCTGCTACTTTGGACTCAGCAAGCAAATTAGAAATGGAGTCCTCTCTCCAAGCACGAAGATGAAAATCTATGACACTGATAATCCCGGTCCTACTGTATAACGCAAAAACGGGGACCCTGACATCGACGTATAGCGCTTTAGGAGTGTACGAGAGAAAGATTCTTCGCTGGATTTGTGGTTCCTTTAGAGTTGGCGTCGAGCTTAGGACCACTGGCTGTATGAGCTATGTGATTTGGTTAACATAGTTCAGCGCATAAAATTCCAGCGGCTGTACAGTGCTGGTCACCTGACCCGGATGAACACCGAAGCTCCAGGACTAATGGTTTACGACGGAAACCTGAACTTGATTTGTGGACGGCGCCAGAGAGGACGTTCGAGCTTAAGATGACAACAAGCTCCGGATTGTCAGCGACTGACGCCGGTGCGCACTAAACTACACCGAATGGTGCGCTTTCCTACATGCGGACTTGACTGATAGACGGTTGTAGATCCACCTAAGCAACTAAGTAAGTAATTACTTTTATATGATGATGCAAATTATTAATTATTTTTTATTCGTATGGGAAAATTTAAATTTTTCCGAATATTGTATATAGACAATTCTTTATTAAAACAAATCTCATAGAACAATTATGAATAAATTGTGCTACAGCTGAGTGTTAAAAACACTTCACACATGCATTCCAAGCACTGAGCAGTCACAGAATGACACAACACGCGTTTGAAATAGCGAATAAATCACCCTATTAATAGACTGTAGATGTTCAAAGGAATTTAAGTGCTCACCTCTCTTCGTTTGGTGAGTCCTTTGTGTATGCGCTCTCACATAAAATCTCTTGGCTGCATGTGTATGAGTGTTGAGCATAGACTCCGCCCAAAAATACGCAAATACACACACAGACAGACGCAGTTGATTATTTGACTTACTCCTCACGACCATTGCTTGGGCAATCACTACCACCACCATCAACACTACCGCCTCCGGCAGTATATTAAACTGCGCCGCAGAGCAACCGGTTTCCAATTCGAATTCGAGTCAAACTTGCAGACCGTTCTCAGAGTAGCTGATTGACGGGCTACCTGAACGCTAGTTTATTACCAACTCGACGTTGGAACTGTGCGCTTCGGTCTCGCATTTTTTTGATTTCAAAGCGGTTGCGTACTTCGTTCTCAATTTGGATATATTTGCGGAATACGGAAAATATTTTTGCCACTTGGCGGAATTTATTCAGATTGAATTAAGTGTTTAAGTGTTAACACGATTTGAAAACGGTTTAAAAATTGAAACTGAGAGCATTGTAAATAAAGGAAAAACTGAAAAAAAAACGCGTCGGCATTTTGATATTCATTCAAGAATTGGAAACACTGATAGTGATATTGAAACTAAATAAGAAATCAAAGTGAATTGATAAACAAATATTTTGCAAGGATTTTAATTCTGTGATTTTTATCTATGACTAAGCAAAACAAACATGTGTTAATAAAAGATAGTTATTACTAAGGAAGAAGATATTCGAAATTTATTGTTTTAAGCTAAAAAAAAAAAAAAAAATCAAAACCAAAACCAAATTTTACTACAATACACAATGGATATAAAGACGACACCACCGTCGCTGGCCACAGCCGCGCCAACTGCCACGCCTCCCTGTACAGCAATTACGTCACCCGGCACGCCTCCTTCACCGACGGCACCGGTTTCGTGCATTTCGGATGCACAAAAACAGACGTTCCAGCACATTTTCGAAAAATTGGCGGCCAGCAATGGTGGCGGCAATGGCGGCGGAATTCATAAATTGCCACCAAAACAGCTCGAACATTTTCGCAATCTATTGGAAAATGTGCGCGATACGAAAAATCT
The DNA here is from genome assembly GCA_035044765.1 of Leucophenga montana. Classification (NCBI taxonomy): domain Eukaryota; kingdom Metazoa; phylum Arthropoda; class Insecta; order Diptera; family Drosophilidae; genus Leucophenga; species Leucophenga montana. Next base: position 1,080,694 of record JAWNNQ010001824.1, read on the forward strand.
TCAAATGATTGTCGAAAAGTTTAAGAATCTCGAACAATTTCAGGAGCATTATGCAATTAATGGAAATAATAATGCTGTGATTTCGGAAGGTATAAAATAGTGCATATTAAAAGAATTGTCATTAAAAGTTTTCTATGTCTTGAAATATGAATTACGGGTGTATATCGTTAATAAGTGTTGAAACTAGAAGAATTATAACTGATTTAAATATGTAGAAACTAGCATCAAGTTGGAACTGTTGTGGTTGTGTAGAAATATTAAATTTTAGGCGATTTGTTTCATTAAGTTTGTGTTTGACAGCATTGAGCGCAGACATTAAAGGCAAACAGATGGATAGGTGGATGGAGGGAAGTGTTTTGCGCTGTTTCAGGACCGTGAATGAAACTTGAATCCTTCGCAACAAGTGAGAGGCCAAACAGTAGCAGAAACAGTGGCTCTGGCCGTATCTTCGCGACAGCCTTCTGATAATATGTCTGCTTTCAATGGCTGTCAAACACAAACATAATGATGTAAATTGCTCATTGCGACCATAGTCTAATGATGGATGGTACCTCTCAGAGAAATAGGATGTGATTGGAGAACACTCACGAGACTTTGACGTGAAACATGTTGTTCACTGCATAGAACATGCAGAGAAAAACTAAGTTTTAAGTATTTATTAGCAACAGATGGTTTTTACTCAAAGTAGCAAGTCTTAACATTGTAACTGCATAAAATGCTTGCAAATTATAAGTTTCTCTTAATTCAAAGCGTAGCCTTGTTTTTAATTTATTATTTCATTTTATAAATGTCAATTCAGGCTTTTCTCCACTTCTCTTTTTGTGTTGTTCAAATTCGGAATTTGGAAATTCGGGTTTGGGCTATTGATGTGCCGTCAGATCATATTAATGCTTGACAGAGAAAACACTTGTGAATAATATACATCCGCTTGTAATTCTTAACTAGTTTTAACATCCCTCCTAGTTTAGGGTGTCACAGAAATCTCTTTCACCAATTCAATTTCGTAGGTGTCATAGAGATGTCTTTGAAATCATCAGCATTTTGCTAGCTGAAATTCTTGACGCTGATATGAAGCTCAATATGAATTTATCTATAAGTTGACGTATTCCGCTGTGGTGACTTTCTTAAATGCTCTGAGCGTGGTACAAAATCGAAATGCCCAATACGCAACAAAAGAAAAAGAGTGAGACAAAAGATAAAACTAAAAAACAATTCTTAATCAAAATGCTTAAAAATGCTTAATGAAAGTGTGCTACAAATTTATGCACAAAAATATAATCATAGCACGTTTTTAGGCTGTATACGGCACTGAAGTACGAGCCATATCCAGAAAGTAAGACTACTGAGGCTCTCACTCCCTTTGAAACGACACAGGTTCGAGGTCAGTACGTTGAGAACTGTCGACGCGACAACACGTTTCGTGAACAATGTCAATCCAGTCTCCCACCAAGTGCGAAATACGCGGCGTCATCCGTTATCTCGTTGGGAGGGGAAAAACCTCCGTTTGAGATTTATAATGAGGTAAAAACTCATATGGTGTATGGTGATAAAGCTATGAATCGTACGAGTGTGTACAAGTGGTTTCGCGAGTTTAAAAACGGTCGTACGTCTGTGCATGATGATCAGAAGAGCGAAAGACCTTCAATTGTGACTGACGCAATTGTGGAAAAAATCGAAAATGCGCTCCGTGACGATCGCAGATTGACTGTGGATGAACTTTCTGCGATGTTTCCGCAAATCTCCAGATCTCTACTACACGAAACAATCACAGAAACCCTCGGATATCGGAAACTGTCCGCGAGGTGGGTCCCAAAGTGTTGGCGGGTAACTACTTCGAGCAAAGCATCAAAAAATTGATACCCCGCTTCACCACCAGCATAGAGAGGAATGGCGACTATGTCCAAAAATAGCTTACATTATGTACTAAAGTATCACGTAATTTTTTTGTTTGAATAAAAAACCTGATAAAAAATATTGAAAATACAGTAACAAATGGTGGAAACCTACAATGGCAAGTTAGTCAATGTGACGGGAAAATCGGGAAAAAGGCTTAATAATGCTTTTCTCATTGCTTGCTCCACATTGACTTTTGAGTGATATAACAGCTAAAGTCTTGATTTAACGACTGAAGCATTCTTAAACCGTAAACTAATCCCAATCATTTTCAATATCGCTTCGAAATATTGTATATACATATTGCTGAGTCGATCCCGACATGTTATAGCTGCTACACAAAACCAGAACAGAGCAAAAAGTTTCAGTACTCAACATTGGTCTACATTTGTTACATTAGTATATAAGTTTATACAAGGTGTCTCAAAAGAAAGTTCACATTTAAAAAATCGATAATAAAAAGTAAGTAGTTCATTGAAACAATGTTTATTACATATTAAAATACATACTTTGGGAATTTATTTCTTAACAATGATATTGTCCAAATGTAAACCTGATGTTTATTCTTGCACCAACTGAATTTTGTAGGGGTGCAGCTTTAAATCTTTTAATAAAATGCGGAACAATGATGATCTATGCACGTTTAAAGCAGCAGCACGCTTCCGAATCGAAAGGTCCGGGTTGTCTCGAACAGACTGAGTAACACTGTCTACGTTTTCGAACGTTCTCGAAGACCTTGGACGCCCGGATTTTGATTTTTCCAGCGTTGAACCGGTCTCTTCAAACTTCTCGACCCATTTTTTAATGAGTCGAGGGGGCTTGGCGCATCATTTAAATGACGAACATGTCGAATGCTGCAGAATTTTCTAGGCGCTAAACAACTCAAGGTCCGCTCCCGAGAAACGTTCCATAGCGACTAAATTCCCAGAAGCTAGCCTACCGATTCACATACCCTCCGCGACCCCTCGGAATAGTTGCGTTCACGCAATCAGCAAATCAAATGTCAACTTTCTTTTAAGACACCCAGTACCATTAATCCATAATGGGGTAGCTCCCATACAAACCTACTGTCTACTTTTGTGTTTTTATATGACAAACTTCTTTATTAAAGTCAATATAATGGTGATATGCGATGTGGTGCCTTTTATGGAAAGCCGCCTTACATACATAGACTATTGGGCGTGTCCCGCACATTTTTTGAGTTAGCCACCATACAAACCCACCACACCCTTTTGAATTTTTAATGAACAAATTCTTTGTTTATATCAATATTCGCTTCAAATCCATTTGGTGGATTTTAGTGGACAGCCGCTTCATATACATGTACAAGTGGGCGTGTCCCACCCACTTTTTGATGTAGTCCCATACAAACCCACAGCTCACTTTTATTCATTTTTTATGACTTTTTTTATGCATCAACCAGAAATTCGATATGGTGCAATCTTATACATGGTCGCTTCATATACATCTACAAGTTGGCGTGTAGCACCCACTTTTTGGGGTAGCCCAAAAAGTGGGTGCTACACGATTTAAAATGGTGTTAAAAACCATTGTTATTATTTAAATTAATCAATTTAAATTTAATTAACTTAAATTACAAACATTTAACCCATCAACATAACAAGAAAGAATGCTGGAGATTTCACTACATCTAAATACCCTGCCGCATATCATACACTAATGAAAATAATGAATTGTTCATTGCAGTGGAATAGAGCATCAAGATTGAACCGCCACTCACACTTTTTGGGTTAGCCCCCATACAAACCTTTCGGCCACTTTTGTGTTACTTTAAGAAAAACTTCTTTATTAAAGTCAATATTAGGTTGAAATGCGATGTGGTGTTCTTTTATGAACAGCCGCTTAACATAAATAGACTAATGGGCGTGTACCGCCCACTTTTTTGGTTACCCCCATACAAACCCTTTTATGTTTTTTTATGAAAAAATTACATATGGAGGGACGGACGGACATGGCTTGATCGACTCAGTTTTCGATGCTGATCCTGATCAAGAAAATAAATAAGAAAAATTGTGCCTGTTACATACATTTTGACAAACTTAGTATACCCTCCAGGGCAGGGTATAGAAATGGGTATGAAACATAAATTGCAGCATGAGGCGTTGAAAAGAAAGCGAGTACATAATTAATTAGTTACACTACGCATACGCTCCGTGGTGCCAGACCACAATGCAGTTAACACAATTAATTTGTATGCTTAAACAATTTTGCAAATTAAAACTAATTGCCAACCAACAATCGCACATAATTTAACAAAAAAAAATGTATTATTTAATATTGTAAATAAAGTGACTAAGCATATAGAAGAAATCTCAATGGCAGCAGCCATTTTGAAAAACAAAAAAAAAAGAAAGCAAACAAAAATATAAAAAACCAAATTGAGTTGCCAGCCTAAATGCAAATTGTTTGTTTAAATTAACTTAAATATGCATAAACCTCATAGCGCACATTGTTGTTTTTTAGTTCACAGTCATTTAGCAACAATTTGGGTCAATAATAATTAACAATTTAGAGTAGCGCGTTGCACATGAAATACAACATCAAAGCATATCTTTAGGCATCACAGCCTGGTCTGGTCCTACGGTTTTCGTTAGGTGATATTTACCTGACAAGCTGCCATGACAAATTCTCATTAAAATTTTTATAAATTTCATATGAAAATGTGATTTAGCAAATTGTGTGCGGCTAGAATTGTCGCTAAACGTAATTACAGCTTTTAGCTTGTTAAAACAACAAATAAATAGTAGCATTTTGTGGTGTAGAGAGCAGAAGGAGCAGAAGAAGGAGCAGCGGAAGGGTAGTCATTGTCGTAGCGCAATTTAATCCTTTTAAAATTGCTTACAAATTTGCATAGTTTCCGTGCGACTAATTGACATTTGAGTTGTTTCTCATACTATGTACTAAATAGTGGCTATGTCTAAATAGTCAAAACAAGGAGTATATGAAATAAAAATATGTACTATTTAATTTTAAATTGATTTATTAAAAATAATTAAATCCATTTCCTTTTAAATGTAATTAATAGTAGAAAATTGTTTCGTAGATCTCGAGCTTTCGCTTAAGGATACTATACGAAAATTTGGACAAAGCGGTCAAACGCTAACACCACGTCATACAATCGATGCCATTTTGGGTTTAAAGAATCGTGCAGATAGTATAAATGGTAAGTTAAACTCACTCAAATTTATTTCATATTTTAATTAGCTAATAGTAGAGTGCACTGCACTTCCAGATACCATATGTCTTATTTAACGCTCATTATGTATACCATAGATTTATATGGGCAATATTCTTCAGTAGTACGATCTGGACATATGAGGGATTTTTTATTAGAATTGACGGAAGATACACCAAATTTGTCACTTTAATGTTAAATAATAATTAAAAACAACAAATAATTACTCAAAAATGGGGGACGGATTTGTTTGGGGGCCATCGACTAATTGGGTAGGTCCGATCTGGGCCTATATGGAATATTTTGTACGGATTGTTGTAGGATACACAAAATTAGTCATATCTAGCTTAATTACAAGGAACAAACAAGGAATGAGCTTGAGGATGTTGAGCTATTATGTGATATAAATGAATTTCGTAAGTTTTATCAAAAGATCAAGTGTCTGACCGATGGTTTTCAGTCTGAAGTTTCTTTCTGCAAGGACGATAAGGGAAGTTTGGTTATAAATGCACAGGAATCACCGAGACTATGCAGAAGTCACTTATCTAACCTACTTGGTGGAAGAGAACAATGCCGCCGATAAAGAAGAATTTCTACAACCACCAATTAATGATGAATTTCTTGTAGAGGCACCGGATTATAACGAGATCGACTTAGTTAATGTAACAAAGCGGCAGGCTTCGAATAACTGTCAGCTGAGTTATTCAAGACTAGTTGCGAAGAGTTAGTAAGTAGTATACACCAACTATTTCACAAAATATGGCTCGATGAATGTATGGGCAACGATTGGAATCTCAGTCTTCTTTCTCCTTCTCTCTGCGCTAACTGACATGGAATAAGTCTTCTTTCAATTGGATATAAAATTCTGTCCCGCGTTCTGTGTAAAAAGCTGGAACCATACACGGATGCACTGATAGGACAGTATCAGTGTGGCGTCAGACCAAAGAGGTCGACCAGGCACCAAACTTTTACTCTAAGACAAATTATCGATACGCCGATAATTTGTTTATTTATTCTCTATCTGAACTTGGTATCCCAGCAAATATTATTCGTCGATGCATGATGACGCTATCACACACACAAAGCGTCGTCAGAGTAGGAAACAATATCTCCAAGCCCTTTGATACTAAGAGAGGTTTCAAGCAGGGGGATACGACGTTTTTTAAACTCTTGATGGAGTACATCCTACGCCAATGCCCGTATGTAGAAAGGTCGGTCACGATCTTCCATAAGGGAGTGCTGCTACTCGCGTATGCTGATGGCATTGACATCATCGGAACGAACGAACCGCGAGTTAACAGAACTTGTTCAGAGAATGAGAAACAGTCAAGTCTCATGGGCCTAGCGGTGAACGAGGTCAAGACGAACTACTTGGTGTCGACTCGCAGACCATCAGCGCGTAATGGACAGTCTGAGAATTTCAACTTTAATATTGATGAAAACTCTGTCCATCTGGGAACAGAGATAACCAGCAAAAACAGAGCCAGACTAGAGATCAGACGAGGAATCACACTTGCTAACCGCTGCTACTTTGATCAAGAGCAAGCAAATTAGACGTAGAAATCTCTCTAGAAGTACGAAGATAAAAATCTATAAGACATTGATAATCCCGGTCGTGCTGTATGGCGCAGAAGCTTGAACTCTGACATCAACCGATACAACGTCTTTGGGAGTGTTGGAGAGATAGATTCTTGGTAGGATTTTTGGTCCTCTTCGAGTTGGCGTCTAGTTTGGGACCCGTATGAACTGGTCTCATCCGGATGAACCCCGAAGCTTGAACACTAAAGGTTTACGATGGAAACCTGAATTTGATGGACTGGACATCTCATCCGGATGAACCTCGAAGCTTGAACACTAAAGGTTTACGATGGAAACCTGAATTTGATTGGTGGACGGCGTCAGAGAGGACGTCCGAGCTTAAGATGGCAAGACCAGGTCTACGATGACCTGAAGAAGTTTCATTTAAGAGTGAAGAGAGAAAAGTAGAGTCTGAATATACAAATTCGTAGTCTCTAGCTTTTCGACAAAACCGAAGCGTTGGTACCGTTTATAAATATTATAAATATGTATAATACCTAAAAGTGGCTGGTATGTTTGTATGGAGGCAAGTTGTATAAGTAGTCAATTCTTGCTTATATACCTTTATTGGTGTGAAGAAGCCACCATTGATTTTTGTATGGAAAACTTCTTTATTAAAGCAAATATCAACTGGAAATTTGATTTGGTGTCCTCTCACGTACTTTCGTTTTACTTATATTGTATATATGTATACCAATTACATTACGGTACAAATACATCGAAAACGGCCTATAACAAAAACCAAGTTTCAAATATTTATTATATCTTTATCATTATCGATCATTAAGTTTTGCTCTTTTTTATTAAGCCGAACACAGTTAATGAGTTTTTCGGTTCTTCATGCCTAAATACATCGTTTGCACAAAGCTTTAAAAAAAATATAAGTTTCAAATTTAAAGCCTGTTTTGTATGTTAATAGGTATAACTCACGTTTGCAGCTCTCTCGTTTTATACCTAACTACTGCATACGATTTGACATTATTATTTTCACATTAGTAACAACATTTTTCGAGTCGTTAACTACTTTTGAAAAAAAAAAATCTAACTAAGCATAACGTCCATTTATTCTTTGACAAATGACGCCACATGCAACTCTGCCCAACACGCAGTATCCTGCTCAAAGTTCAATTCACCTCCCTCACTCTCGATCTGTCTCTCACTCTCTCTCTCTCTCACCCACATTCAAAAAGCGCATTTTCCGGCTAAATTACAACTGACGTGTTTCAAACTGTCAACAGCATTTTTTGTATGTGCTGATGTAAAAACGCTAAAAATTGTTATACAATCATAATCGCATAAGTTTCATTTGAGCAATCTTGTTAGTTCACCACAAAACTAACTCGATAAGGAAGGACGCAATTTGTGTCTGTGTACTTTTATGTGTTTGAGTGTGTGAGTTTGACGTTTGTAGAGCTGCCAATCGATTTCAATTACAGCAATCACAGGGCAAACGACGTCTTCGGCGGCAAGGACGATATCAACATAAAGCGTCTACAATCAATGAACACAATCGCAAAATTATATTACAAAATTTCTCTTTACCTACACTATTTTATTTTTCGTCATTTTTGCTATGCCATTTTTTTTTTTTTTTGTTTTTTGTAAGTTTTCCAAGTCAAATAGCAATTGCATTTCATTCAAGTCACATCTAGAAGAACAAAATATAAATGACGACGACTTTAACAGTTTGAGATGCACGAGAACTGATAAGCTACGTCGTCGTCATCGTCGTCGTCGTCATTCTGAATGTTGATTTGAAGGATTCGTGGAACTTGCACTCACCTACAATTTTGACTGACTCAATAAAAGGATTAAGCCAATCTTTATCCTTTTGCTGTAGGCGTTTTATGGCGGCGCGCTTTTTAGATTATATTGTATTGCTTCTTTTCAGCTTTTTACTTATTTTTTTTTGTTATTTAAAAACTTTTATTAGATTTCAATTCAGTCATTTCGTTCGTTTTCTCTTCGCTCAGCATAGCCTTATTACAAATGCGTTCGTTTTGAAGGCTTTTTAAATGGATTATAGTTGGATTTATGCGCGGTGCTAGTTAGTGACGTCGCTAATTCTATTGGAGAGAGTGTTATGGTGGTTGTTGTTGGCGTCGTTGGTAATTTTATTGTGATTGCTGCCAAGCGATTGTCACACGCCTTCGAATTTTGTAGACGTGAAAAATGGGTGTCGCGTTTTTTTATGCCTTTATACAATCTTGCTACGATTACAATGTGCGACCCGACATATCGTGTTATAGGCCTTTAATAGCCATAATCATTAGAAATGTTAAAGCAAATAGTATTCAGTATTGATGAATGTTTTTAGATAGCAAAGAAAAGATTCTAAAGATTGGATCAGTTATTATATAATATGTATTATGCATGAAAAATGATTCCTTATATGCACGTATGTCAAAAATATTGAAAGAGAAAAAATGTCATTTATATGTAAACGCCAAGTAATCGACTCATCTTATTCGATACGAGTGCAGGCTGAAAATTCCTTTTAAGTCAATAGAAAACATATTTTTTTTTTTTTTTTGGCGAATCCAATTTTTTTTACCATTTACATATAATGTGAAAGGTATTATCATTTTAGCATAAAGTTTGTAACGCATTAAAGTAAACATCGTAAACCACGTAAAGCACATATACTATGATTCAGCTCGTCGAGACGAGTCGATGTAATCATGCCACGCCCACTTTTTAGGGTAGTCCCACACTAACCACCCGCCTATGAATGAAAAATTCTTACTGCAGTCAACATCAACCTAAAAATTGAAATGGTGGATTTGTATGGACAGTACTAGCTGTAATCCCTGCGCTTTTTGGGGTAGCCCCTACACAAACCTACCACCCAGTTTTGGGATTATATTTGAATAACTTTTTTATAAGACGCAAAATCAACTATGTAGTTTCGAAATTTGATATGAAATTCTTATGAACATGAATGCTTCACATAAATATCAAGAAGTGTATCCCGTTCCTAATATAAATTCCCTTATACAAACAAATATTTTTTATATCTGTTAAATTTGAAACTTCGTGTGAATGGTGTTAAAGCCGCACGCCACCGAAGTAATCGTTCTTTTCTTCTTTTTCAATACACGGCGTCCAACATTTCTCTAATTTTTTGATCCATTCCAAAAACTAGAATTCTATTTTTGAAATCCTATAAGTCTTATAAAATAGTAGTTTGTTTCAGCGGTGACTTCGTCGTTGGAACCAAATCTGTTTCCGTCGAGCCATTTTTTCAGTTTGCAATAATATACGCTGTTGAATATATCTCCTCTTTTAGACTAATCAATATGAATTACGCCGTGTAAATACCAAAAAATATTCGCCATTACCTGACATTCATCGTTGCCGATCCGATCCGAGAAGTTCGACTATACCTCGACTATACTCGTCCATGTTATGAAACATCGTATAAGGATTACTCTTTGTTAAACTCTCTTTTCAATAGTCAATTTGTTCATTGTCTGAATATAACAGAAGTTGTTTGCCTCAATAGCAACACTTCCAACTGACAGCAAAAATGGCGGACTGAGTGCTCAGGTAAAATAGATTGTGCACTATATGAACTGGTATCTGTTAAAACACTCGTATGAACAGAATAAATTCCACTTAACTAAGAAGCTATATGAGTACTAATGAATATATATAATGTGTATATATAAATCGAGCTGCAGGTTTGTATGGGTGCTACCCGATAAAAACTGAGGAACTTGTTCCCGTATTCACACATATACAGCCAGACAGACGGACAGAAGGACATGGTAAGATTGACTCATCTTGTCGAGCTGATTTAGAATATACTCGTATATAGGTATTTTCTGTGTGTTGCAAACGTCGTCTCAAAATTAATATACTTTTGTGCAGCTTTGTGCGTTAAAGTATTTATTGATATGTTTAAGACTAATAGTCATTTTAAACTGATTTGTGTACCCAAACAATTACCTAATTGCACAATTATTTATCAATCAATTATTTGCCAAATCACAATTAAATTCAATTAAAAGTAGCTGTCAGTTATCCAACTAAATAAAAGCCAAAGAAGATACAAAAGATAAGCAATGAATATATTAAATTAAACTAAATTAATTAAATTACTTGTAAAATGCAACAACAACAACAAAAGACAGTGGCAAAACTTGAATAGCCAGGCAAAACTTCTTGTAATGAAAAACGCATGTGAGGTAAATAAAACCGAAGAATGGCGTTTCGCGTACTAATAAATAAATTCATTAAGTGGGCGAAATTCGGGCTGACAAATATGGCGGTGATTGCCATTAAAGCTACAATTAATAAAACCAAAGCTAGACATAAGCCGTCAAAAAGCATTTAAAGTGACAGTCAGCCAGGCAAACAGACAGACGGACGGACTGCAGTCAGGCAATGGACGGACAATCAGATGTGTCGGCGATCTCTGATCAGTAATCGAAGTGTTGCAAATGTTGAATGGGATCATATTTTTGTATAGGTAGTGGAGATAGCAGGAGAAGTAGAATGAGGCCATTAGCAGCGCTTATTAAATGTATAAAGCGGCGCATACACTCGTATATGTTGAGGTCATTAGCGTAGTTAAACCTGCAGCAGTGGGGGACGCATACCTACGCTTTTTTATTTTTATATCCTGTAGATGTGACAGATCCCATTAATCAGCATCAAAAGTTGAGTCGACATAGCCATGTCCATCTGTCCATCTGGCCGTCCATATGAACTTCAAGATCTCGGAGTTTATGTAAGATAGTTGCATTAAATTTGATTGTATAAACTCTCTTGCTCACCCTTAAGATAAAGTGATTAAAATAAAGCTACTAACACCGCTTATAGGGGCTAGGTCTTGTACAAACCTGCTACCTTTCTAAGTTTTTCACTTAATTATGCTTGTAAACCCATATTTGGTATCTCTTACGTCAATCCAAATAAAATATTGCCTATGAGTCCAGCTCGTACCACTGTAACAGTTCAGAAAGAATAGAAGAGTTAGTATGCAACCGTTACTGCCCTCTTAGCTACGCACCTGTTTTCATACCATGTTTACAAGCTACTATTGTACAAGAAGCCAACGATGCATTAGGCAACACAATGTGCGCATCATTAAGATCAAGATAAATATATAAGAGGCGCGCAGTGCAAGCGGTTGACGCGGCATTAAATTGAGCATTAAGTCGACTAATGATTTTAATGCGTAGCCGAAACGCAACTGAATGAGATACTCAGCGATGGGTTACAGCAGATGGATAGTTGGAAGTGCAGCAGCTCAAAGTGTGTACGGCGTGCGCGTCGGCGTTCTTGGTTAACAAGCCGCGCTACTCAAGTCCACTCCAATCCCCTCACAACAAACTGCTTAAGATCAGCGTGTGATTGACAGTTTTGTTTATGGCTTGTTCGATTTTCTGATATGAATTCGCGCCGGAAGATGTCTGCAGTCTTTGATGCATTCAGTCATTCAGTCGATTAGCTGCATTCGAAATTAACCTGTTGGACAAACGATGACTCTGCGTATTTCAAGCGCTAATAACATTTCAATTAAGTTCAACGCTACGATCGTTATTCCTAAGCAGCTACGAACAATTGAAGTATCTAGACGACGAGACACAATCTCGCAAAAGCAAACTGTGGTATTACAACTGTCAGTTGGACAAAGCGTACAACCCGACTTAATACACTTGTCCTAATGGCTAAAGAAGTATAGAGTGCGCGTGAGAGAAGTGTCAAATCATCATATTGACGCGATTAACGTCAATTTGTTGCACGCATTTTCCTTTTTCTTTGCAGGAAATTTACAACAAATTACTTAAAGTCGACATAAAGTGTGGGGACGATGATTGTTAATGGGGTTGATTTGTTTGTTGCTTGTTAAGCGACTACTAATCGAAAGATTAATCTATAGAGATCCAAAGCAAAGATAAACGCATAGGAAGTATTTCTATTTATCAATTTTTATACTTCGTAAAATATTTGTAACAGGCTGTATCAGGTTTGTTGAGCTGTCAAAATGTATATAACATTGCGAAGGCAACATCGGAGATAAAAAGTATATATTTATATAACGGGTGACTCATTTAGAGGGGTTTTTTTTTTTAATTTTAAATAAATCAAAATAGAATTATATGCCGGAATGTTTATTTTGAACCGAAAGAACAATCTCTGACATTTACTTTTTAAAAATAATTTCATTCAAATGGTGGCCGCGACTACGCTGGAGGTGGTCCATACGGACGGTCGACTTTTCTATAACCTTTTTCAGCATTGCTACCGGTATCTCACGAATTGCGCGGGTAATGTTGGCTTCCAAATCTTGAATTGTAGCTGACTTATCAACGAAAATTTTTGGCTTCACATAGCCTCAAAGAAAAAATCCAGAGATGTGATATCACACGATCGGGGCGGCCAGTTGACAGATCAGAAATATGAAATTAAGTGCTCACCATAATGATTTCTCAATAAAGCCATTGTACAAAACAAAAAATACGTTATCATTGTGCGGTAGCGCTCGCCTAACCGGCCTCATTTTTAAAGAAATAAGGACCAATGATTCCACCAGCTCATAAACCACACCAAACAGAGAATTTTTGTGAATGTAACAGTAGTTCGAGAGTTTCTTAGGCCTGCTTATCAGAAGATGATTTTTTAATTTTGAACAAGAAAGTTTGATCATGTGTGCAATTAGTCAAAAATCGATTTATTAGTTTAATGTCATATGGAGCTAATTTGGATTTAAAATGCGATTTGCGAAATGAGTGCCTTTTGTTAACCATTTTTCTTTATAATGATTATTCCATATATGGAATAGATTTTTATTAATGGCCCGAATAGCTTCTCTAGGATTGAATTTAAAATTTGTTATTTTACTAAATCTGAACGCAGCCTTTGTCAGCTTTTTCGTTGAAGTTGATTCCTACATGCGCAGTTGTCTATACTATTTTAAAAGTTTCTAAATTTGACCAGTTCAGCACTTCATGAATATGAGCTGCAATGTAGTATTCCTTCGACCCTCTACGAAGCAGCAAAGAAGCACCTTTACTGTTGGTAAAGATAGCAATTTTGCTGGGTTTTAATATTTTTGCCTCTTCAAGGGATATTTTGCTTTTACAATTTGTAACATTGTAAACACACAACTCAATACCATTGGTTTATATTGCATGTAAATAAAATTGATTGTCAAAACCTCAACTAATAACGCGCCGTCTTTGTCAGCGCCGATCTCGTCTTTGGCATATAATTTACATTGTAAAACACACTGAATTTATTAATAAACTATGCATAAATGCAGGGTGCACACATATAAAAAAGATTTTTGCACAGTCATGAAATTGCGTATACCAGCCACTACAAAACAAACGAAAGCTTGTAAAAATTATCAATTATCTGTTCTCTTTGCACACATCTGCTATTCCTTTCGCTTCCGTGCGCTGCGTTAAAAATATTCCCATAAACGAATGCATCCAACTGTTCAACTACATATGAGATCAGAAGAGTGCCAATATATTTTCACTCGCAGTAAACGTTTTTGTTTAGAATACATATTCAGTTTATGCGCAGTTTAGCATAATGCATTCCAAATGGAAAAATGCAAATAAACTGCTGCGCATTTGATAGGCGCAGAGCTAAACTTGTAAAATTTAAAAACAGTTCGGAAGAATTTTGGGCCCAGTCGTTTCTAGGAAAAACTATGATTCTGGAAACGACTGGGCATCAAAATTCTTCCGGAATGTTTTTAAATTAGGTAAGTTTAGTTGTGCGCGTACTAGATGCGACGCAATTTTAATTAATAAATTTCATTCCTAAGTGCTTGAGCAAGTGAAAAGCAATCGGTCAAGAATCTCAACGTTTTGTGAGTTTGTTGACCCGTTGCACCTAAGACGGTGACAATAATCTTTTTGCGAGACTGCGCGAAAATAATTCCTATTTATTGGAATTTAGTTGTGCTTTTGCTCAAATGGTATTCATAATGCGGCACAAGCTGGTTGCCATTGGACGTTGTCACTTATGTCCCAATTCACAAATCGAACCACACACACAACTGTAAATATTTTGCGTTAAATTCGCCGTATAATTGCAGAATGTTCTGAGTAACACAAAAACGTGCTTCCTTTCAATGTTGATTCCAAGAATAAATCCAGCATTGAAAGGGTCTTGCAATAAAAGCAGCGATGCACCAAAGTTTCTGAAGGATTTCGTCAATAATGATCTGGCGAAAATTTGGTAAGAATGAGTTACCAAGATATCTTGAAAAAAAAACATTAATTTTAAGGATATAGAGCCCTGTTATGGGTGTACCATCCAAAATTTGAAATACACTTGATCTGCACGTGAACTACACGAATCTAAAAATCCAAGTTTGTAGATTCTATATTTTATAGTTTTCGAGATCTCGTTCAAACAAACACATGAGCGATTTGGCTAGATCGACTCAGTTTTCGACGCTGGTCAAGAATATATACACTTTATGGGTTCTACCACGACTTCTTCTGCCTGTTACATATATTTGCAAAAACTTAGTAAACTTTTGGCCTCCAGGGCAGGGTATAATTATATTTTCAATTGAATTATATACCCTCTAATTCCATGCTTCGTAGTTTAGTTTTTTAGCAATTATTTTTTTTAGCTCGAAGGTTAGCAAAAACTTTTCAAGAAACGAAAATTAGTGTGGAAAAAAAATTAGTACCTTTTTCAATAGCGATTTTCTCGGAAACGGTACAAAACAATTTTTTAGCCCAAATGTGGCAATGTTGTTTCTTGACCTATACAGATTTGGAGACGTTATTGCGGTGTGAGTCTTTCCATGTTGTACGAGTATTGTCAAACAATACTGAATAAAAATAAGATGAGAGTATGACCAGTCACGCGTGATCGATTTAGTCACGTCCGTTCGTCCGTAAGGAAGGCATAGACAGATTTCACAGCACTACTGCAAGAGTATCTTAAATGTCATAACTCGCAAACATTTTCCCGCAGTGGTAAGCAAACAAATTCAGTTTTCCATTTTTTTATTTACCTCAAAAATTAATTAGCATACTTTGTAATATAGTTCGTAGAAAGAAACATTTTGGAGGCAAATCAAAGTCTACTACAAAGAAATATAGCGTGTACAAGGTACTTTCTTAATTTTTAGTTATTTGTTATCAAAAATGCAATGTATTTTTATCCAGTAGCACAATTTGACACTGAAAAAATAAATACGCAGCTACTTACAATTACTCTACAATTATATTTTATATACACGTGGGTACGCATTTTAATTTGTTTGTCAAAATTGAGAAAGAAATATTATTCCCTGCTGCCAATTTTAATTGCCGCAGCTAATGGACTGGGCCAATATACAAAATAAAAGTGTCGATTCTCTCGATCAACGTTCGCACAATTCATTAATTTCGATTACTTCTACTTCAGCAGCACTTAATGTCTATTTCTTTAGCGTCAATGGGCATCCAACGTCGTTTGGCTAATTGAGTTGAGTCGATAACTCGCGGTTCATTTCAGTTCAAAGCGCTTCAGTTTGGCAGTTTTCTCACCATCTCATCTCGATCGGTGTGGGCTACTGGGCAATTAGTTGCCTTCTTTTGTATATATGTGCATAAGTAAGTAGTATGAGTATGGAGCTGCCCACTGTGAATGTGAAAAGTTTTTGTTATATCTTTAAATCATTTTTATTAATTTCATTAACACAGCTGTTAATTTACTGCCTTGTGTACTGTCAAGCTGTGCGTGTAAATTGTCTATTGATCGATTGAGTAAGCGAGACAGACTGAGAGCGTATAAATTGGAAATTATTTAACTTAAATGCAATTAGTAATTTTACAGTTAAGTGGCAAAGATTTTCCTTGGGTTAATTGTGGAAAAATGCTGGAACTAAAATATTAAATGACCTAATTTTAGTTGTGATAGATTTTGTTTGAAAATTCATGGGAACACTCACTTTTTATAAACAAGTCGTCGCATAAAATCATAAAAATTAAAAAAAAAAATATTACCCAATAAAAATAGTATTGTAATTCTCGATTGCTCGATTGAAGAAGATAATACGAATTCGCTGCCATTCATCTTAACGCTTGGAAGAATGGCGCTGTACGGGAAATTTCTGATAAACTCGTTGACCATCATAAGATTTTAAAGCAGTGTAAAATAAATTTTGGTATATCTAGCTTTATAGTCTGCAAGATCTAGCTCTAGATAATGCTGTCTGCACTCTGGATGTTCAATCAACAGTCTTTTTTCCGTTTTCTATACCATATTTGGACTTTGGAGAGATTAGTTCCCTCTGTATCTGTAACCATTATCTCTACTGACATTCATTGTTATGTACTCCTACTCTTTTGATAGATGACAAGCATGGAATATAGTACTATACTCATCTTCGATTGAGTCTCTAATACCATTCACACGAAATTTTAAATAGTATTGTGAAACATAAAAGTGAATTGCAAATACATAAAAGTGAGCTTTGGGCTTATGTGGGACTACCTCAAAAATTGGGCGGGACACGCACAATTGTATATGTATATGAAGCGGTTGTCCACTAAAATCCACCAACTCAAATTTCAAGGTAATTGTGATTTAAATTAGGAATTGTTTACCCCAAAAAGTGGGCGGACCACGCCCATTAGTCTATGTGTATGAAACGACTGTCTATAAAAAGGCACCATATCGCATTTCAACCTAACAGTGGTTCCCACCCATTAATGTATATGTCCCACCCTAATGGTTCCCACCCATTAATGTATATGTCAAGTATCCGTCCACTAGAAGTTACCATATCAATTATTAAGTTGATATTGACTACAACAAAATAGTTTTTCACACAAAAAGTCAAAAGTGGTCCCCAAAAAATGCGCACCAACATACAGACAGACAGACAGACGGACAGACAGACAAACGGACATGGCTAGATGGACTCGTTTCGAATGGAACATAAGGCGAGACCCGGAGATATTGAATTAAAACTGTAAAACTAATTGTATATAGAGCAAAGAAGTCGAAAAGGATAGTTCCATGCATATTTTGTAGTAAATGTATTGCTGTAGAATGTGTACAATTCACTGAGAAATTTAATTGCTGTAATAGTTACGGATAATAAACTTCACCGGAGAGAAGCTTCTGAATAAATAGTATGGCCAGTATCGATCTACTAATTTCAAAAGTTGATAGATTGATAATGATTGATAGCCGATGAATATAAGGAATATAATGAGTGCCATCGTTGGATGGAATTGTTTCTGAACAGATTCTAAATGTGCCTAATGGACACTGTATTGTGTGCTCCATACACAAGAGGCGTACTTTAGAATAAGGCGAACCATAAAAGTAAATAATAGCTTAGTTCTATAAGGATCATCAAACTCTTTTGATCATCATTTAATAAATCCTAATAACTTTATTCGATATAAAATCTATGTGAGCAATGAAAGCAAGTTTAGCATCAAGAAGTGCACAGATCACTGAACAACAAAACTCGCTCTAATGCAGAGATTTTAATAAAGAACAAACAAAAATAATTATGTTGACACCAGTTGTGCAGAGCATTGAAGTTTGCCTGTAATAAATTATTACCAGTAGATTCAGTAATTGACAAATATAATTTTACATCATCTGCATACATCAATGTATGACAATGAGATAAAACATCAGGAAGATCATTGATAAATAAAACAAAACGTAAAGGTCCTACATGGCTACTCGTACCTTGA
Source organism: Leucophenga montana (assembly GCA_035044765.1). Taxonomy (NCBI): domain Eukaryota; kingdom Metazoa; phylum Arthropoda; class Insecta; order Diptera; family Drosophilidae; genus Leucophenga; species Leucophenga montana. Next base: position 1,099,048 of record JAWNNQ010001824.1, read on the forward strand.
GGTACATCAGATATTAATTTTCTTAGAAAACGTATGCAAAAAAGAAACACTTTGAGTGCGAGACTCTAAGTAGGATGAAATGACAATGGGAAACCAAAACAGCTCAGCTTTTTACACAATCAAATGCCTAACTAAAATCTATGTAGATGATATCCATTTGTTAACCTTTGGCAAATGCTACATTTACAATGGATGTGAGTTCTTTTTAAAAAGCCATGCTGAGCTGAAGACAGCACTGACTTGCAGGAAAATTGTTCCGTGATAAGCTTTTCAAAATCTTTCGGAATTGCACAAAGCTTAGCAATACCTCTATAATTAGATATATCAGATTTGTGCAAATGAATTATGAATGATTCCTTCCAAATTGCTGGTACTTTTGATTCGTTTAGAGTTAGTTTTAATAACTGTAGCAAGGGATCACACAACGAATCGGCACATAATTTGAGTACACTAGAAAGAATATTAGCAGGGTCAGGTGAGTGACTTAGTTTTAGGACAATTAAGTACTTTAAGACACTATCTCTAAGAATACTAGGGACAGCTATACTTCGCGTTTAGGAATTAGTAACGGCATAGTAGTTTGAGGAAAAATTAGTTGAAGAATAAGTAGATCATTCTAACCATATAACATATAAATAGGCACTTCTATTTGCTAATTAAAAGTTAGAATGAGCAACAGAATATTTTGCATAATCTTGGATATCGCATGATTCTTTAAATCGCAGAAAATATCATGTTATGATATTTTTTAATAGACAAAGTTGCTTTCGAATTCATAAAAATAACTAGAAAGAACACTGTAAACCAAATAACAAGCGCTATCAATGCTGTAATCAGTACTACACAGAAGATGATTAAGCTTTCTAAAATTATATTCATCACTAAAGCTTGCAAACTAACCCTGTTTGCGTCGTATCTTCAGAATGTTCTAGAACCCTGGAACCATAAACAAAATAGTTTTCTATCGATAGTATGGCACATATTGCACACTCTAAATACTCCTATCGATTTGTCAATTGAAAATGTATTCTTAAATTCGAATACATCAAAAGATCATTAAATAACAACCAAATAATTAAACCAATTTCCACATAACCAAGCTAACTAATTAGATTTTGACTTTTTCTCTTATTCAAATTCAAGAAAACAATTCATTTCAACCGAATTAGCGAAGCGTTAGCTAAATAATTCGACTAACAAGAAACGCGATGTAGTCGTATGAGAAATAACCAGGTTAAATATAAAAAGTCATTTGTGAATAAGAGCAAAGCTACACCGATCCGTATCATTAACACCACCCACATACGAGGAAAGCAATGTTGAAAATAATGCAAAGTCCTTTGCTTTTGAAGTAACAAATCCTGCGCGTATAACTTGCCATTTGTTTTACTGGTTGGTATAAGGTGGCGACTAATGACTTCCTTGCATGTCACATGATATGTGTTCCAGAGTAAACAAAACGAAGTAAGGCAAACTCGATGCATTGCCAAATAACTGCCAACGCCACCATGGGTTAAGGTTCAGACCAGCAAAGTGTTAGTTAGAAAGGTTGTTTAGGGGGGATTGAGCACAGGCAAAGTAAAAAGTTAATAGAGCGCCGTTTAAGAATTTTTATTGTGGCACATTGTAAATATAAGTCGACTAATTGAAAGCCGTTTATTTAACGTTGCAGCATGTGTTTTGTGGGTGAGGTTGGAGGGGCGTGCAGAGAGGCGTGCAGAGAGGCTAATAGCTTTGAGCCGCAATCGTTAGTTTGTATTAAATAACACGTTATTAGCGCTGCCGTCAACAATGATGGCGCAGAAGTTTACCAAGGCGGGCGGGTCTCAAATCGATTTGAATGCTTTCAAACTAGACATGTAGACATGTTTACATACCCACATAATTTATACGTAAGTGCAGTGGAAACGGCTAATTAAATTGTAATTACTAGTTTCAAGCGCACAAATTGATTGGTCGTCCAAAGTAATTTACTTGATTGATTCTTCTGTAAGCTCGATCTAAATTGATTTCCATTTCGTGTATGCTTCTTATTCCATACAGTTGATAACACTGAAGATGGCAGCGGTGCCACCGACTTGCGCTGCAATATGTCGCTAATGCATTTACGACATATGGATAGTCACATGGCCAGCATGCTGCAGCAAGCTGCACAGAAAAATGTATCCACCTATGCGATGCACTCACCAACTGGACCACCAGCAGCATCACCGTCGCAGTTACACGGGAATCACATGCAACATTTGGCGTCATCGACGCCACAACATCAACAACAGCAACAAGTTCAACTTCATTCCTTGCAGCAGCAGCACCAACAGCAGCAGCACCAACAACAACACCACCACCAAGTGCCGCCGTCAGCACAACTTCATCAGCAGCACAATCATCATCATCATCACCAACAGCAGCAGCAGCAGCATCAGCATCAGCTGGTCTATCACAATGCCATGATCGGTTTTGCCAACGGCAACTATTCAACTACCGCTGGCCCAATGGACCACAACGTAGATGCACGCAGCAGTCCCTGCTCCAGTGGAGTTGGCGCCGTTGACTATCTCAATTCGATGCATCAAATGGTCGAGGCTAATCAACTCGGAGCAACAACGCTGCCGCCTGCAACATCGACTGCAGCAAATGCAACTAACTATAGTCACCAGCAGCATCTCGCTGCACTTGCTGCGCATGCGCAGGCTCAACATGATCAAAAATATGTCAAGTCATCGCCCACAACGGCGACAAATGTCCACAAGGCTTCATACTTTGCCAACAATGCACAGAATGGATCCTTAAGAACGACTGCGCTTGATTTTGATGAACGTTCAATGTCCTCGTTGAGCGGCGGCGCTGGCGAAGATATTGCCGAACTGGATGATGATGTGGAAGATGATAATGACAATACTAGAAAGGTACACAATGTTGCCATTGATGTCACCTCAACACAAACACCTCCGGCAACACATCTCAAGCGCAAATCCACGACACCCTACTGTGATGATAATGAAAATGAGTCAAAAATGGTCAATGGCAGCAGTGCCATTGGCAATTATACGATGAAGTCCTTTGAAGGCATTCGCGCGCGTACATTGGAGGAAATGCAGCAACAGCAGCAACACCAGCAACAGCACCAGTCTTCAACATTGAATAGCGTAGAACAATCCTCACAGCAACAGCAACAGCAACAACAACAACAACAACAATTTGGACAGCGTAATATAATGGAGGATTATCGAAATTCGGCGGCTTCATCTTCAGGTGGCGGGGAGCACGCGGAGCGGATAAATAACAACGACAGCGACAGCATGATCAATGGTAGCTGTGCCTCCAGTGATGATCTTAATCAGACAAATTTGAGCGAGCAGGGCGAGAAAATCACTTCAGGCAGTGATGACGAAGGTGAGTTCTTTGTTTTTATATCAAGACTGTACGAAATATTTTTCTACCGGCCTGCATGCATCTGAAAAGTAGATTAGTAAAGTTAATTACGTTCGTATTTTCATTACGTTGGACTAGACCGAATTTGTTGCCTACACTGAATTATTATTAGATGCGAACAGAGAAAATGGGAGGAAGATTCCTCTTGAAATGTTATTATCAGTTTGTCCGAAAGTCTGTAATGCATTATAGGAGGCATCATATACCCCATAAAGTATATATATTCTTGATGGATGTTGTTGCACGTTTTTTTTTTAATTTTTATGGTATCCAGTTGTAAATTAACACAGATTTCTTTCATTGCAGTCAAATATAGTATTTTTTGGGGTAACCCCATACAAACCTCCCGCTCACTATTGACTTGTGTATGAACAACTTTTTTATTGTAGTCCATATACATTTAATAGACGAAGGCTTCACATATACATCAATGGGTATGACCCCCCCCCACACCTCCTTTCCACTTTTTGAGATGCCCCCAAATACAAACGAATCGCCCATTTTTGTGCTTTTGTATGAAAAACTTTATCATTCTTTCGCCATAAATAGAGTACAAACTACTTTTAATATTCATTCTCATTTCTTGCAGGTCAGGATGATAATTGCGCTAAGAAGAAACACAGACGCAATCGTACAACTTTTACCACATATCAACTACACGAACTGGAACGCGCCTTTGAGAAATCACATTATCCTGATGTCTATTCACGCGAGGAGTTGGCAATGAAGGTGAACTTGCCTGAGGTGCGAGTACAGGTGAGTTGCAAAACTTATCAAATCCAATCAAGTTATCAGTCGCTCTAGTTGTTTAAAAACCACAAAATCTTTAAATATATTTCTGCTTGTTTACGGAAATTAAACAATTTCCGTTTGCCATACATTTTGTGCAAATTAACACAAAGGTGCTAATACGTTTTCAGAACAACATCATTGACAATGATTTATGAGCAAATGAATGCAAGCAACCCTTTTTTGTTTTTGTTAGCAAGTCTGGCAACGCAAATAAGTAAATAGAAGCATAAACCTTAAAAAAAATGTTGCATTTTTATTTGCAGGCAGACAATAAAGTAGACAATCGTCTTTCAAAAGTAACAACGAAAGTCATAAACTTTTTAAATACATATTAAAATTTATGTCTCAATTGTGAAAAGTTTATTCTGAAATGACATAACGACGTAGAAGTTATGTGCGCTTTTCGTGTGACGTCTGCGGGTGTATAAATATTGTATTTATATGCAATATAGTATATATTGTATGTCTCTGATGCAAATGCAATGCATGTTTGGCAGCCATTCATCGGCTCCGGTGGCAGCAGCACCGCAGTAAATGCTCATAAATTCCATTCAAAACGGTGAAGCATAAAAACGCGCGCGACAAACGCGAAATCGTTCAAAAATTAAGAATTTTTTTTGAATATTTGTAGAAGAAGTTACATGAAAGAGGACATTCTGTATTGAAAAAGCCAGATAGACCATAGAAATGGATTGCATTATATGTATGTATGCACAATAGTAATGCTACAAATATCAAATATTATATTTCTTAAGATTCCGAAGCAGCGGTAGGCGCCTCATAGCTTGTGAGCAAAAAAAATAGCCAATACACTCTTGGTAGTCGTGAGTGCAAAACAAATAAATTTCCTAAATTTCTCAATTTTATCTCTTTTAAACATATTGCATACTTTTGGGCAAATTCTAAATAAACAATTCACAAAACTACAGTATGGGCCATTTTCACTACTTAGAAATTCATTAGAGAATATGAATTTTCAAGATATGCTATTGGGGGAATAATATTGAGTAGTGTATTTCACGACTTCACAATTGTAATAAATCGATTTGGAGTAGCACTGCCGTTTAAATCGATTTTTTGTCGTTGAAAATCGGCCACTTTTTTGGTATGTTATCGTTGAAAATCAGTTACTTTTGTCTTATTTATCGGTCAGCTGCAAAATGCTGAAGAGATGGACGGTCCATAATATTTTGCATAATTGTAAACGCATGAAAAGTATAAATTAGAAGAAAAAAATTGGATGTGAGTAAGCGCCGTCTCAGTAGAAGAAAAGAGCCAATCCCTGAATATAATATGCACGTTTGCATTCCAAATGTTAATAAAAACATTCCAAATGTTAATAAAAAAGGAGGCATCGCAGACCCCATAAAGTATGTATATATATTCTTGAGCAGCTCGACAAGACGAGTCGATGTAGCTATGTCCATCTGTCTATCTGGATGTTGTTGCGCACTAATATTTATGCTATCCTGTTGAAAATTGGCAAATACACTTCTTCTTAATGCAGTTTAATAAAGAATCAAGATTGTCCTGCCACGCCCATTTTTTGCTGTAGCCCCCATACAAACCTACTGCTCACTTTTGACTTTTTGTGTGAAGAACTTTTACTTGTATTAAAAACGTCAATATCAACTTAAAATTCAATGTGGTAATCGTGTACCGCCCACTTTTATGTTTTACAATCCGAATTATAATTTTGTGTGAATGGTATTAGAGCTTCGGTTCGACTGAATTTAACGGGTTTTCTTGTTATTTACTTAAGCTGATCTACGTATTTATCAGCAGAATCTAAGTTTGGTGCTTTATCTTTTATAGTCACTGAGATATCTTGGTTCATACATACGAAAGACAGACAAACAGACAGACAGACAGACAGACGAGAGTAACGACAGACATAGCTACATCGACCAGACTTTTGAGGGTTATCAAGAATATATATACATTATGGGGTCTGCCATGCGTTTTTCTGCTTGCTGCATACATAAGGTACTAACCTTACCTTTTACAGTCCAGCGCAGTTTTTGAAACTTCAGAAAATCATTTTTAGCGACGAGGCCCATTTCTGGCTGGATGGGTATATAAATAAACAAAATTGTCACAACTGGTGCAAGGAAAATTCGCAGAAGATATTGGAGACTCCAATAAAGCCGGGTGGGTACGGCGAAAAGAAGAATGAAACAAAAAAGCAATGGGGCAAAAAATCGGTCGAACAAACAAAAGAATAAAAAAACAAACGACTTAAGGACTAAGAATAAAAGAACGCACAAGGAATAAAACCGAACAAAATATAACATCCCTTTAGCAAATAACACACATATAAAGCGTCTAAATAATTCGGCTAAACTTATGTTAAAATTCCTTTACTTTCTTCGATTATTCAACGCAACGCATGCAAAGACAGCCAACAATATTGCATGGAGTTGTTTTAGGCCTGAAGAAAGTCTAAGTTCGAAAAATAAATAGAAACGTTTTGGGACAAATCCACCCGCAAGGGATATCAAATTTCGTGATTTCATTTCTGCTCGACCTGACAAATCATTTTTATTGACTAAACATTAACAACATGCCAAAAGAAAAATACCAAAGCGACGATACTACACTTTCTGGGCTTGTGCTGCGTCCCCCATCAACGCAGAAGATATTGTATCTATAGTGCAGTACATGTAAAATACAAGCTTAAATTCAGCAACGAAATATCAAATAAAGGCAATACAAATGTAATGAGTTAAAATCGCAGAAAAATTTGTTACGACTTGCGTCGCTTGCGAGTCTATAGCTTTATCAGCATTTCTAGATGGCGCTTTATGGCGTACAGCCCCTATATGTCACTTTGTCAAATTGACACGAATTCAAATTATGCCAAAAGGGCGAAGCTGTTTAGACGTTTTTTTTTCTTTTTTTCTTTCGATTTAACGTTAAAAATTTTATTTCGGTATATATATATATATATATATATATATATATATATATATATATGTGGAGCAGCGTTTTCCCTGTTTTTTCCCACTTTGCTTAGGCGACCCACTGCATTGCTGATTGGAAACGATTTTGTGGTTAGTTTGCATGAGGTGCTTGACAGGATTTCTCATGTGTTCTCTTTCTATCTACTTTGCCTTTTCACACTTTTTTGCAGCTCTTTCCAAAGTTTTGCCTCGTTTAAGGTGGAAATTTGTTTTGATTAAGTTTTCTCACAAAAAAAAAAATAAATAAATAAATAAATAAAAATTTGAGAAATACAACCCGTTTTCATTTTGTTACAGTTTTCGTTTTATTTTTCAGTATTTCGTATTTCGTATGAAATGTGTTTTTCTTTTATTATTATAAATGTTACGTTCTTGTTGTTGTTGTTGTTGTTATTATTCAGTTTATTGTATTTCATGGTAATAGATTTGTTAAATGTTAGTTTAAAAAGTTTGATTGGATTTTGTTTGTCATACTTTTTGCGGTTGATTGTATTTTAAATTGGAAGTCATTTCAGTTTTCATTTGTCACCTAATGGTTCACAAGGCACATTCATAAATTGCATTTTGTTTTGTTTAATAGAAACATCGTACAAAATGAAATGATTAAATAGAAATTGAATAAAATCTTTGTTAGCTAATATACAAATACCAATATGAAATTGATGTAGAACAAAACTATAAATAAGTTAGTAAAATTCTTTATGTAGTTCAAACAAACTGAAAAACTGAAAAACAAAAACAATTGAAACCTAAAACTGTTTGCTACATTTTTCACAATAAGTGTGAAAGCCCGAATTTATTCAAAAGTTTGCGTTTACTACCATTTTTTCACATCACAATGAAAATCAAATTAATATCTCTTACTTGTATTGGAACCTTGAATTCATAATGAGCGTTTTTTTCTTTCGAAATTTACAGATTTGTTGTGCAAAAATGGTTACATATATATTAGTCAATGTGTTGTCCAACGCTGGCCACAACGTTTTGCCATCTTTCTGGCAATTTTCGGATGCCAGCTCGGAAGAACGACTCGTCTTTTGAGGCAATCCAATCATCGACCCATTTTTTGCATCGTTCATATGAAGTGAACTTCTGCTGGGTCAGGCCATGTGTCATTGACCGGAACAAGTAGTAGCCGGACGAAGCGATGTCTGGAGAATACGGCGGGTAGGGTAGGACTTGCCATTTCAGCGTTTAGGTCTTCAGCGTTGTCATGCTGCAAAATCACTTTGTCGTGCCTTGCTTCGTATACCGGCCGTTTTTGTTTCAGTTCGCGGCTCAAATGCATAAGTTGAGTCTGATAGCGTTCCATCGTTAAAGTTGGTTGAATGTCGACTCATCCACTCCCAATGATTCTGACAACTCCTGAAAAGTTTGGCATTGGTCCACATAGAGTAATGATTCCAATTCTTGGTTAACCCAAAAAGTTTGAAGACGAAGAATTGGAATCATTGCTCTATGTGGATCAATGCCAAATTTTTCAGGAGTTGTCAGAATCATTGGGAGTGGATGAGTCGACATTCAGCCAACGGCCGAACCTTATCTTCGAGCTCAAAATCCCCACTGTTAAAGCGACCAAACCACCTCCGACACGATTATTCAGATAGATCATGCTCGCCGTAAGCTTCCACTAAGATTCGCCGCACTTTTTTTCATATTAAGTAATGAATAAGAAGTCCCCGCAAAAACACTCCAGAAAAAGATATATCTTCGGATATCAACCAAAAATATTATGTTACTTATCTAGAACTGTATTCTACAAAACTGAAGTGAAGTCTACGTATTATTTCGTATTATTTGGCGTTTCATCATCAAAAGTCGAAGTAGGTAGATTGACGCACTCTTCTTGAGATAAAGCACGTCGAATGTCATAGTAAATCATCGTACTACATTTTTCACGAGTTAATTCCATTTTTTGGTCGAAATAAATGTTTCAAGTAACTGTAAACAACTCAAAATAGTGTTAGTACATCAAAACGTTCTGCATACGTTTATGCTAAAAAATGTCAAACTTTCAAATGGAAATGTCAGTTGGTACCTAACAACACTTAGGGTTGCCAAGAAGCACAATATATAAGGCAACACTCGAAATAATGAATTCTAACAACATATATTGATTAGCAAAAACTTGACATATTCAAGGCTGTTCAGACTATAACATTTTGTGCTCAACATATGTACCATATGTCGTTCAGTTTGTTGACACATTTAGAATAATTTTTCTTAAATAAATTTAATAAAATAAAATAGTATATTAATTTAACATGCAATATTATCTTATTAGATTGATTAATTGATTTATTTAAAATTGTAAAAGAATTTCATAATGGACACATGATAATTGATATTTACACAGAAGACCATGACCAAAAGTAACTTTGCCTGGAGTAGTCTTATTTTGTTTAGATGAGTTTTTGCTGCTATGGCTAATACCCGATTTTCATATCGCCAGGCTGGTGCAATTATGGCTTATGCAATCCTGGAACTGAGTGATCTTGTGAGGAAAAGCCAGTAGGCATGTTGTGAGTAAAGAGTGAGTACGGTGTGGGACCCAACAGACTTCCTAGAGGTACCCTAACTCGGATGATCTTAATACTCGACTCCACTCCATCCAGGACAATAGAAAAGGTTCTCTCAGATAACTACGCAGTAGTGAGAATAATTGGGGCGGACTTTTAAGTTTGAACAGGAGACCATCGTGACATATTCTGGTAAAGGCCTGCGTTATATCTAATTAGGTCGCTACCACGTACTCCTTGGACTCAAAACCTTCAAGAATGAAGTTGACCCCTCTGTTTAGTTGCTCAGGAGTTCCATGGGCTTTCCGTAATCTAAACTGTAAACTGGAAAGGTGGTATCCGTTACATTACCGTGTCGAGCGCTAACATCCTTGTTGACAGCCTCTTTTCGAAGAGCTCGGCTACAGCAGGTAGTAAACTGATTGGTCTATATGAATCCACTGTCACTGCCTTTTTCCACTGTCTTACCATGAAAAGTACTGCTTTGGATGTGAGTGAGTAAAAGAGAATCTACGACTGCATAAGCAATTGAAACAAGAGAAAATCATCTGGAATGAACGAACGAATGTTCTGCGACAACGAGTTTGTGGGAGTGATCAACGTTATTCTTAGTTTCTACAAATTATTCTTTTATTACGTGGCTAGAGTGAATATATGATTTGATAACTGAAATTTAATTTACATATATTACGAATTTTATTCTTGCAATTTTCAATAACTACGCTTCAATCTATGCTAAATTCAACTGTTGGCGGTAATAGTCGTTTGAAGCCAGCTAAAATAACAAAACAACAACAAGAACACCGATTGTACTTATCACACTTGAAAAATCTTAACGAACATAAAGAATGTATCTACAGCTAAATAGCCCAGCAACAGAAATAACAAAAGCATTAATCTTCAAATTAACTACGGATTATCCGGGATCGAAACACAACATATAGCAGAAAACCCTTGGAAGAAAAACTAAAACACAAAATTAACACGCTGCTAACCGCAAAAAGTGTGAAAACGAGCAGGACGCGTCGTCGCACATACCCTTGGATGCATAGGCGGCGAGTGAGCTGGTATGAAAAAAAATATTGTTTGTTCTATGTATCTGTATAAGCAGCAAAGACAAAGCGACGGCAAAACGTATTACAAATGATGATGATGACAATGGCGACGCGTCACTTTTTACGATGTGAACGTTAACATATGCTTCAAAGCAAAGCGACTGAGTAAGAGAGATAGAGATTGAGTATGGCGTAGTCCTTGTCGCCCAAATAAACAGATGACAATTATTTTATTTGGATTAAACGCTGACAGGCGACGGAATGAAAAAGCACGAAGAGCATTTTACCGCTTTCAGTACACATACATAGGTATATATAACAAAAAATGAGAAAATTATAAAACAAGCGCACAAGGGTTAAAATGAGATACATTTGTATCTACAGCTGTTGATCTCTACCGCTGCTGCTGCAGTAGCTAATCATACGCTGGATTAGCCTCAATAAACGCACCGGAAATTGCAAATGAATGTGTCAAAATGTTTGGCGCTTGAAAAACGAAATGAAATTAAATTTATTGCCCGTAGTTGTACAGTGGAGTGGTCTGTAAATACTCTTGTCTACTCGAAGCAATGAAATGAGCAGGAATTAAGGGGAGAAGCTACACAAAAATATACGAGTATATGCATCTTTTTGTATTTACTTGTATGTGCGTAGCACTTGACTTGTTTTGATGTGCACGCATTTGAAAGGGGTTAATGTTGTGTTAAAAGGGTTAATTAAAACTTAATTTAGCGCAAAAGCGTAACGAATATTTGAAGTGTTTTAAATGCTGCCATTTGATTGATGTACATTGATTGTTGTAACTCGTTTTAAGTTAGAAATGGCTTGAATTTCTGTATAATGTGTGTAAATATGCTTGAAAAAATATAGAAAGTTTAATGAAATAATTTTGAATTATTATGAGAATAACAACAATATTATTTCTCTGGGTTTGTCAAAATGTGTATAACATTATTTGGAATTTCATAGCTCGCAACAGTTAAGCGTCCAAGTCTAAAAAACAAATTTTTTTCGCAATGTTTTGCAAATTTTTGATATAATTTGAAATCCAAGTTTTTAATGTCTATACCCATAGGGTAAAAATGTTTACTTAATTTGTGCAAACGTTTGTAAAAGCAAAAAGCAGACGTGGCAAGCACAAGTAAGAATATACCTATATTCTTGATCAACATTAAAAGTCAAGTCGTTATAGACTAACCGTCTGGCTGAGCTGTGTGAAGTTGGCACTCCGAGGTGTGAAATTTTAATTTATTTTAATGCAAATCGTTTGTCCAACGTTAAGCTTCGTTCGTCCACTCAACACAAACTTTAAATTAATTGTTTAATTTTTGGAGTTTTAATTACAAATTTTGTGTCTTGTTACTCCGAAGTAAGAAATGCAGATATGCAGTTGTTCAAGGTTTAACTTCGTTTATCCAATCTAAAAAGAAAATTTTAGAAAATATGTAAATATGTAAATATTCTGTGAAGTTGGCGCCCCCCAGCGAAATATTTTAATGTTTGTAAATGCAATACGTTTGTCCAACATTAGTCCACGTTTGTTCAAGTCTAAACTTCGTTTGTCCAATCTTCAAAAAATAATAAAATGGAAAAACATATTTCAAATTCATTCTTAATTTGTGATCCTGCCACCACAACGTGTGAAATTTTCATTTTTGTAAATGCAGTTCGATTGTCCAACGTTAGTCCAGCTTTGTCCAGCATTAAACTTCGTTTGTCCACTAACGTTGGACTACTGAACTACATTTACAAAAATGAATATTTCTTACTTCGGGCTGCTGACTTCACAAAAAATAATTAATATTTCAAAACTAATTTTCTTCTTTATTAATTTTTGGTGAGTGGGCAAACGTTCACTAACGTTGGACAAACGAACTGTACTCAAAGAAATTGAAATTTCTAACTTCGGGTTGCTGACTTCACACGGTTGTATGTATGAACGCGGAGGTCGTGGAGTCCATGGGAAATATAGCCATCAAATTTGGATACTTGCACACATCTATTCCCTTTTCAGCTAAAGTGTATAAAATGAACCAACTATAATTTGTAGCCCTTTGAAGTTTTTTATGGCAAATGTTCAGTTTCTTGCTGTTAAATAATATAAAATTATACATTCTGGAAAATAACCCAGCCTTGACTAGGCTTAAATGTCTTGTCAGTTACCAAGTAATGAGAAGGAATCTGTATACAATAAACCCATTGCTTTTTTTAAAGCGGCAGGACTGGATGAAGTTTCTTAGGTAGGGACCACTGTCGTAATAGATATGCAAAAGTCGCAGTGCCTAATCAAAATTGACAGATATGTTCAGATTGGATCACTATAGAATATAGCCTCCAAATAAATTTTTGGTTCAAATAAAGCCCCGTAGACAAGATGCAGTGCATTTTGAAATCACGTCTCGTTCACACATACATACGGACGGCCAGACGGTCATGGATAGCTCGACTCAGCTTTCAATGCTGATCAAGAATATATATAATTTTTGGGGTCTATCACGCCTTCCTCTGCATATTATATAGTTATATAACTATATAGATAAATACAGTTAGATAAATATTGATATAACTTTTTCATATAATTTCCATGAACTATATAAACATTATTTTTGTCGAAGTAAACATTTATTATGTTCGTTTTTTACTTCATTTCATGCAGAATAATACAAATATAAATTTGTTTATAAATATTATTACTGTTCATGTATGGCTGGAATGTTTGTTTTGTACTACAAATAAAAATTCGTTTCTATTTTTTATTATATTCGCAGTAAACATAAACGTTGCTCAATTATTTTGCATAGTCAAATGATCAGACAAAATCGTAAAACTGTCAAATATTTATAAATGAAAATAGGATACTCGTACATATATTTCACATACGCAGTGTATGTCGTGCGGTGCTTGGTGGCGGCGCATTCCATGCACACAGATACTCACATACACAAGAAACTTCTTATACAAATACATACATATATGTGCGCTTGGCTGTCATTGCCACAGAAAACAAATAAAAATGTCATTTCACTAACAAATAAAATAGATTTTTATTGGATTCGTCTCTCTACCATATAAATAAAATATTGACAATGCTCGATTTCTTTTCGTATGAGTAACTGCTGCTTTTGCTTTTGCTATTGTTTTTTGTTCATGTGTATGCATTTGTGTGTGTGTGTGTGTGTGTGTGTATGCCTTGTGGATTTCCCCATATTTATTAAGTATTTCGATTTGTATTTCGTTTGTCTTCAACATACTTCCTACTAACATTCATATTAAGTTATAGCTTCGATTTTCACGTGCAATCCTGTTTCAAAGCCTGCTGCTGTCAATTGCGGTGCCACTTTCGCGTTGCTGCGGCTTATTTGAACACAGCAACTAATACAAATTGTTATAATAATATTTCGTTTATTTATTTACTTTTTCTTTATTGAAATTCTATACAAATCTAATAAAAAAGTATTGCCATAAAAAAATAAATGCATTACTATTCAAATGTGCCCTCAATTTACATATACTATGTATGTATTTACATTCGTACTCATATGAATATAGAAACTACAATAAATGCTTCAGTTATAAATATTTTCACTGCTACTTACTATAAATGAAAATAAAAAGAACTTTGCCGTATGCAAAATATCGTAATTTTGTCGGAAAACTTTACTTCAGCAAGATTCGTGCACAAACTTTTTTGATTCAGCAATTCAATTTGCTCTGATTAGTTGCTTATTAAATTGTCTGGGCGTGTCTCTGGCGCTATCCGTTGGGCATATATAATAACAATACAGACCTAGAGTAGATTCTACTTAAACATATTTAACTGCCATTTAGCTGCCGGTCAATTACTCCGCGGGGAAATCGGTTTTCAATCAATGAAATTGAATTTTAAGTTCGTTGTTCGGTGATTTGAGCGCTTGAGAATAGACGGTCAAATGCTTATTAGACAGTGCCGATGGTACTGTCTAATAAGCATTTGATATGTGCTTACAATATACATTTACAATATTATTATTTTTAAGTGACAGACCCTTGAGTGTGTTCATTAAATTCGATCTAGTTTATAAGTATTAAAATTACATTTTGTTAATCGTTGAGTATAGTCAGTTGCTATATTATGCATTAAATATACTGGCCTGCATGAGTTTTGTGAATTAGATGGGACCTAGTGTTTCCGAATGGATTTTTCGTGCTGAACACAAATCCATCACGTCACGTTTTCGAGAAAACAGGGGTTGAAACCCCTAAAAACTGCGTTTTGGCAGTTTTTGAAAAATCGTGAATTATATCGTGCGGGGATTGACCGCATTCAGGGCAGCAAATAGTATGCTCCATACGGATCTTAACTGTGCAAGTTTCGTCCTGTTGCTACGAGGGAGATGTTTTTCGCTCTCAGTAATAGGTAATAGATCTTTCACCTAATATAATTTGGTCCCTATAAGAGCTTATAGCTTGTTCAGATGCATTTTTATGCAATTGGGCCGTTCCAGAAGTATAGACATACTCCTCTATGTTGCTATCAGTGATAAAGCGATTTATACTCGTCTTATATATGCTGATAACAGATCTTATTCGGGTAGGCGCTGATATAGTGAGGGTGCCATGGTTCGGATGATAACGTCTGTACGCACTCAACAAGAACTGCTTCGAAAGCAACTCATTATGTTGGTGAACAGGCAGTATTATCGCTTCATTACGCAAATGATCCTCATGGGTCATTTGCAGACAACCAGTGGCAGTCCTCAGCGTACTATTCTGACCTCTTTGCAGTCATTGCCATTGAGTCTTACTTAGTCATACAGGAGCAGCGTAATTTAGGACAGAACGTCCAATAGCTTTATAAGTTGTTCTTATAGTCTCCTTGTCCTTACCCCAAGAAGATCCGGCAATCGCTTTCAAAACTTTGTTTCTCGTCTTAAGACAATTATTTGTCTTGGTGGCATGAGCCGAGAATCTAAGCAATGGGTCAAATGTAGTTCCCAATATTATCGGGTACTGAACAGTAGGCCTCCAAGACATCTAGTTCCATCCTCACCTCCTTAGTCCAGGATATAATAATAAGTAACATCAATTGCTGCATAGTCGCCATTTTAAGATTTAAACAAACGCAATGTAAAAAGGCAACCCAAGCAAACTGGACAGTAGTGTATCGGATTATGCAAAAAAAAAAAATCATCCTCATCGATTTGAAGTTTGCTGTCCTTTGCTTTACATTACATTTTATTATTTACAATCGATATATCCTAATGTCTCTTACTGTAGCAGCAATGCAAATCAAATTTAGAATACATCCTTTGTATATTGCAAACTGACCCCGTAAGCCTGCTAGAATCAGTCACTTCCAGCTTGTATAAGCAAGCATACTGCAGCAAGCTTGCACCTCTTCCCTGCTATAAGCAAACGCGTAACTAACACTAAATCGAATCGGGTAAACCTGTGACTATATTCATGCGAAAGCCTACTGCATAAGCTTCAATTTTCAGTATGTGTCATTCCACTGAAGTGTAAACAACGTATTTTTTTTTGCTCTGTGAACATGTCGACTTTTGTTCGAACAAAACGCAATTTGCGGGATGCTTTTTTCTTGTGCTTTCATTTGAAGAAAAAAGCAGCTGAAGCCCATTGTACGCTTTGTGAGGCTAACGGGAACTATGCTCCATCGATTTCAACTTGTGAGTAGTGAAAGTGGTGATTTTGATACAGAGGACAAAGAACGTCCGGGCCAGCCAAAAAAGTTTGAAGATGAAGAATTGGAAGCATTACTCGACTAAGATCCGTGTCAAACCTTTCAAGAATTGTCAGAATCATTGGGAGTTGACTTGTCAACAGTTGGCAAATGCCTAAAAGCCATGGGAAAGATTCAAAAGCAAGGAAATTGGGTGCCGTACGAATTGCTGGCAAGAGACGTCGAAAGGAGATTTTTCACTTGCGAACAGCTGCTTCAACGCCATAATCGAAAGAGTTTCTTGCATCGTATTGTAACTGGCGATGAAAAATGGATCCATTACGACAAGCCAAAGCAAAAAAAAAAAATCATGGGGACCACCCGGCCATGCATCAACATCATGGTGCCAAGCTCATGCTCTGTATTTGATGGGATCAGAAGGGTGTTGAGTACTATGAGCTGCAAACCATCTCTGGTGAATGTTACCAACAACAAATGATGTAATTGAGCCGAGCATTGAAGCAAAAACGGCCGGAATATGCCAAAAGACACGACAAGGTGGTTTTTCAACATGACCTACGCCCTGGGTGAGCAGCGCGTTACTTCTTACGAGGTTACCAAAAAATGGGTCGATTTGTGGATTCCCTCAAAAAACGAGCCGTTCTTCCGACGCCTGATCCATATGCTGCCAAAAAGATGTGAAAATTTTCTAGCTAACGATGGACAATACTTTGTATAATATACGGTGTAGCATTTTTAAATTAACGCTCAAAAATCGAAAAAAAAATTCCTTTAGAATTAATTGAACGCAGTGACCAACTGGAAGCGGAATATCAGCGCAATGCCAGCCACACATCTCAATTTTTGTAAAACATGATCAAGTTGTACAACTAATTGGTACGTTTGCTGCTGCTGAACGAAGAACATCGAGTTTGCGGTGAGGAAAATGAAAAATAAACAACAAAGTTGACAAAAAAGAGCAAATGTGTGAATGCATCGATATTTATAAAAGTACCCCAGAATTGTGGAATACAAAACTGCGAAGTTATCAAAACGCAAGTACATCTGAAATCATCTTCATGCATCAAAATACTTTCCAAACCGAAAGTTGGCCAACCGAATTGTACGAAAAAGTTTATCGATTGTGGCCAAACTGACCAACTGGTTATTTAAATCAGTTGTACAACAAATTGCGACGTGTCTGACTTGTACAACATATGTCCGAAAAAAAACTATGATCAAGGTTAAGGTTATTTTTTTGGTTATGGTTAAAGTTTTACGTGTAGCCTTCGAATATATTTTTACTGTCTTATTTCATAAGTCACTTGTTGACAAGAGTAAAAAATAGTAATGAAATTCTTATGGTCTTAACTATTATCTCCAGAAGTAAGAATCAATACGACGGTGAAACGTTTGGTCCTTAAGTATGTATGTACCATCTTTCCAAGCAACTTTCAATCTCAGCATCTGTCTATGTCAAACATTTTTAACAAGTTATATTTTTCGTGGCCACTACGTTACTTATAAGAGTTTTTAAAAGAAAATATATAGACATATTTTAACGGATTATCATTAGATAAACAACCAAGACCATCTCCAAAAGCAATATTTGATGCTCAAAGTTTGGCCACATTAATTTTTTTTACACTGTCAAAAGCCAATTCTTCTGATACCTACTATCATTTGTACATACATGTATGTAGATAGATATTCGACAAAAAACATTGGTAATTCTAAAACTGAAAGGGATTAAAATGGTATGCCAGGAATAATATGAATTTTAATCAAATTTTCGATTAAAAACTTTCAAATTTGGGATTCTACTCGTAGTTATATACATAAATATTTCTCATAAGTATTCGTTAGGTATACAATACCTTTATACATATTAAATTTTCCATTAAATTAAACAAATGTCAGCCCTTTCTCATCTTTTGTTTTGTTTTTTTGTTTTGTTTTTTTTTTTTATAGTTTGCTTGACATAAGTGGCCATATTTATTAAATAATTATGCTGTGTATGCACACAATGGGAAGGAGGTGCTTCTAAAAACAATTAAAACAGTTTGCACCTTTTTCAACAACCTCATAAAAGTTATTTACATGCATTGCACAGGAAAGTGAAATAATACAAAAGCAAAACTTAAGGGTAAACTGTTCCCTTACATGTCTGTGTGGGTGTGCATGTATGTTTTATTTATTAACACAAATTATTATAAAAGAAAAAAAAAGCAAAAAGGTTGAACATCTGCTTGAAAAAAAAAACATGTTTTTTGATATGTCAGCACTTGACAACTATTATACACAAATAGTACACATTCGCACATAGTACTATGCACACAGATACTCTCATACACAAATACATATGTATATGCATGCTAAGAAAAAGAGGCAACTAATTAGTCGCTTGGCTTTCGTATTGATTACGTATTGAGTTGCCTGAGATAGGCATATGATTTCTATATATGAATTCCTTTACAATACAATTAACCCTCATTATAAGCTCAATTCAAAGTAATTCACCGACAAAAGCCTTTTAAAGCACCGACAACGTATCTGCACTGATTTCTTTTTTTCATGCCGCTCAAGTTAAATATGTTGAACTAAATCGAAGGTTGAAATCGTGTCGCAATTAATTAAAACGTAAAAACCGCAAAGAAAGCTTTGCGCCAAGTTCAAAGATAGCGCGCGACTCTGAGACTTTGAATATCAATGCGGTATACCTATATAGTATTAGTTGTTGCTGCTGTACAAGGCGGTGGCGACGGCATTTGGTGCATATCCTTTTGCGGCATATCCTTTGCATCATTCCGCATAGCTTTGTACCAGTGACGGAGTCGGAGTTGGCAGCGGTTCCATGTGCTGGCATCCAATTACATGCTACGGCATTCGCTTCCTTTTTTTCTTTCCAGAGCTCAATATATATATACACAGAGACAGAGGCTTGCGTATAGTGATGCTCATGTCCTTTGGCGAGAATTTTTTATTTAATTTTTACTATTTGGTTTTTCGGTTTTGTCTGCATTTTATTGAATTTTCTTTGTGAGTATGTTCTACGCTTTTTCTTCTGTTTGTAAAGGGTGACTTGCTTGAAGCGGCTGCGCTGTAGCTTTTGAAGCTGTATTTGTTTAAGTTTATATAAAAGTACCTCGGTGTATAGTAGAACAGCATGTGCGTTATTTAAGTCGCGAAACGTGTTCTTGTGTGCACAGCGGCAGTGCGTGTGTGCGTATTTAGCATGTACGACGAATGTCCTTTTGTCAGTTTCGATTTCGATTTTATTCCATGAATTTTTTAAGGCACGCCAATTCTAATGAAATCAAGTTATGCGGAATTGAAACGACACGCGTGCACAGGATTTGTCCAACTAAGTGTGTACCATGTCAATTTTTGCAATGGTGCCACATATGAGCTTCAGCATTGTTCGATTGATTGATGCTAATTTGAAGAAAACCGAAACAAAAACGTCTATTTTTGCTAAAACGAATGAAAACTTCATTTCAGCAATATGTGTGAACTCATTCACAATACAATTAAAAATACAAAGTAACCAGATATGTTGTTAGCATTGGTCGAGTATAGGCTTTGATGCACTTTAAACGCCCTTCACAGGGAAATCCATATATGATGTTTATATGATAGAAGTATTTGATTCCAATTAAAAATGCCCATTTATAAAAACTAGAGTTCTCCCTGTGGTCGAAATTCGAACTTTTGTCTTTAAAGTACGCAATAATAAAAATATCCATAATACAGGATTGTCGCGGAAAATGCTTTCACCTGTAAATCAACGCTGTCCAGCCATACCTCCATGGGGACGAACACCTTCGTTTTTTCACACAAATACGAACGAACGCATCCCGTCGGATGTCGGCTGCTTGATGCTAAAGAGAAAGAAAATTTTGGAATTAGTTACTTTTGCGTTGGTGTTGGTGTTGTATTTTGGGGACACTGTACAAATTATGACTCCGAAATGAATCAGACTTTGGGTACTCTCCTATTGGACAGCCCTGCTCTAGGGCCTCCCAGAAAGAGAGTGGCAATAAATGAGCAACTTATTTGCAATAATTAATGCGCAATTATAAAAGAATTTTTGTTGTATTTATTATTCTAATTATCTAATTCTTCTTCTTTTAAAATTTTACCAACTAAAACACTATCAAAAACACACTCAACTGATGCTTGCCAACATGCTTGCAAGTGCACCCATAACAGTTTCGAGCCTAAGGTCGAGCTGCTCTATCGACGTGCTCTGCAATGTGAATTGCGCTTTACAGCACGACAGAGATAGACAATATTTTTTCCTCTATTCTTCCAACTAAAACCAAAGGAACCAAAAGAAATTAAAAAAGGGTAGCAGCTATAAAAAAGAGAGAGAGAGAGAGAGAGGGAGAGTCTTTCTGATTGGACAAGGGCGTTACCTGGTTTTCACTTCATTAGACCTTAGAATTTTAACCACGTCTGCTGCTCTGAGTAGACGACAAAAAGCTGATAGCTACAAAATCGTCTAGCGTTCATGTGTTTGCCGCTCTGATCATTATCGATCGGTTACCTTCTTATCGGTTATATTAACCCTAATACAATATATGACCCTACATACTAACATTTATGTTTACAATATATACATATGAGAATAGGTCGTTAAGTATTTTTCACCCTCCTACCCCCACCCCCTATTTTTTAATCACGATTTTAGCATTTTTGTATGAATAATTTTATTACCCGATGGGTAATGAAAAAGGGCGAAGTGGAGAAGTGGGGCAGGGAGAAGGTAACTAGTAACTAGTTTTTCATACTTTGACATTAAAGGCGAAGTCTTAAATCTCACACTTTGTGTGGGTGCTAATCGTACATCTTCTATTTCATAAATCGTGATTATTTTGATAAGTACAAACTTTTTCTCACGTACACTCTGTGTGTGGAGTATAGAAATCCCACACACTCGCCCACCTTCTTTACTCTGCACCAGAGCAAAAATTGCACGCACAATGTGCGACACTTTTTTTTGTCATTCGTTTGCAGCACACTTGGGCTCTTTGTATGATTTGCACACGAGTGTGCAATTCGTCCTTCACATTTTTGAATATTGTGCAGAAGAGAGTTTTTGCTTTGAGAGATTGTTTGAAAAAGTATGCGACAATATTACTATGTTCCGCCTCACTCCGTTTATCTTTGCATTGAAGGCAAAGTGTTGTGCTTGACTGTAATAATTAATTTATTGGTTATTCCGATTTTGATTGATGAAAGTTATATTGTGAAATGTTCCAGGTAAAATTATTCCATAATTCAAAGACATCAATAAAAAACTAAGATGCATCGTTTATTTATTACTTTACAAATGGAAAAACAGATCAATTTGAGTTTAGAATTGCTTGTGTGAAAATGAAGAAAAAAATTGAACTCATAATAGACAGTGTGATAGTTGCTGTTACCAAGGCTTGTTTGTATAATTTAATCGAGCTGATCAAGAATTTATTTTTACATATGCTTTACAAAGTTTTTCATGCCTCCCCTACCTAACCATTTTACATGCATGTTGCAACTAATATTACTCTTCACATTTATTCACATATGTGAAAGGTGCAAACATACCAGAAATTATATATTAGCAAACATATACATATATCAATGATTTCAACCCTGTGTAGAGCCAAACTCAGTCGATACAATGTAAATTTACCACAAAATATGAGGGTTAAAGTCGTTACCCTTAAACACTGAGACGAGTGGCCACACTTGAAATATGTTCATCTCAAAGTGTAAGTAAATACGCAGCGAAATGTAATCATCCAAATGCAATTACAATAAAAGTTATTTATATTTTTTTTTTTCTATGCTAAATTACACGCAAAATTGCACAAGGACGTGCAGCAGTGCGAGAGGTATAGAATCAGGGAGGAGGGAGGGGAATCCAAAACAAATCGCACTCTAAATGATTTGTAATAATTTGTTATGATGTTACAGAATTGTGCTACATTTTATGGTTCGAGATGTCAAGTGTTAGGACTCACTCATCGCATGGCAAGTGTCGACAGGAGGCAACTGGGGGTGTATTTCTTTTCATTTCAGGCACATGTCAAAATAGCATTTCCTTTTCCATTCTGTGTGTATGTTTGTGTGCCTTATGAAATTATGAATATTATTCAATTTAAACGCTTAAATGCTTCGTAATGAGTTGCACATCTGTTCATTCGCTCGGTCGTCCTTTGTGCGCGTTTCTCTGCCAAAGTGTGCCAGAAGTCAAAAGGCGCCTTTTTTTCTATTTGCTACACAAATATTTTTTATACTCGTATAGAATTCCTTATGTGTGTGTTTTGCTGCTTTTTTTTTTTTTTTTTTGTTGTGTGTATATTACAAATAAATTGCATTATAAGGACCTCTTACGCGCTGCCTTTCGCACTCGCTGCTCAAATGTCAGATGTCAAGTGCGCCCTTGGGCCGCCCTAATGCACAAAATTACATTGAAATTGTTTAGAGATGCAACATACGAAATCGAATTAGACAGCAAATTGTATTTTGAATGAGAAAGAAAACTGATTTTTTAAGCATCCAGAAAATTATTTAAAGCACGCTTAAATGATTGACAATGACTTGAATCAATAAAGAAGCTGAAAGTTTGATTTACTTTTTATTCATTTTATTGAAATAGTATTTAAGCAAGAGTATACGTTACTTTAAACAAATTCTTAATTATAGTTGAAGATTATTTGGAGCACATTTCGAAAGACGTAGTCAGGATTTTTTCTTGAATGTTTTTGGTTTTCAGATTTTTTTGTTTTATTTTTTATTTGATACTTAAAATCTATTACTTAGAGTCCTTTTCATGTGTAAGTACAAGGTGTCCCAACAAGAGTGCCCGATTTAAATTTAAAAAAGCGGCAACTCTGAAATTGTTCTGTTATCATTGTGAAAACCCGATTTTCGAAACAAATCAACTTAACCGATGAGGCGAATTTTTATCTGAATGTGTTCGCCAACAAACAAAATTTTCGAATTTGGGGCAGAGAAAATCCGCGTGTGATCCATGATCCATACTCATCCACAACGAAAAACTATCTGGTGCGGATATTGGTGCGTGATTGGGCCTTACTTCTTTGAAAATGAGTTAAGTTCAGTGACTATGAATGGCATTCGTTACAAGAACATGATAACTGAGTTCTTGTGGCCTCAACTGGACTGTATGGAACTGGTTTTAGCAATGGAACTGGTTGGAACATGCTGAGACACCCTATAGTATTTTTTACGGTCGGGTCACTAAGTCCATCGCAGCCAGTTTCATGTCTAAGGAGTGATATTTTGAATTTTATTTAAGAGAGTTTATTCACTCTGCCTGACTATAGATTTGCCATTACTTTCAGTAAAGTAAATAAACTTTCTAAAAGCCACGCGAAGAGAATGTAAACTTCGTTTATACTCACGTTTTATTGAGGTGTTGGAATTGATTTTAAAAGAATTTTTTCGATTTTTGAGCGTTTATTTAAAAAAATGATACAATGTATATTATTCAAAGTATTGTCCATCGTTAGCTAGAACAATTTCAGATCTTTTTGCCAGCATATGGATTCCGCGTCGGAAGAACGGCTTGTCTTTTGAGGGAATCCACCAATCAGCCAGGGCGTTGGTCATCGATCTGAACAAGTGGTAGCCAACATGTGGCCGAGTGTTGTCATGTTAAAAAACCACCTTGTCGTATATTTTGGCATATTCCGGCCGTTTTGGCTTCAATGCTCGGCTCAATTGTATCAATTGTTGTTGGTAACGTTCACCAGTGATGGTTTGGTTAGATTGCAGCAGCTCATTGTACACAACACCCTTCTGATCCCACCAAATACAGAGCATAAGCTTGGCACCCTGAATATTCGGCTTGGAAGTCGATGTTGATGCATAACCGGGTGGTCCACATGATTTTTTTCGCTTTGTGTTGTCGCAATGGTTCCACTTTTTATTGCCAGTAACCCTACGGTGCAAAAAACTCTTTCGATTATGGCGTTGAAGCAGCTGTTCACAAGTGAAAAATCTCCTTTCGACGTCTCTTGGCTTCAATTCATACGGCACCCAAATTCCTTGCTTACGAATCATTTCCATGGCTTTGAGGCGTTTGAGACTGTTGACAAGTCAACTCCCAATGAATCGGACAATTCTTGAAGGGTTTGACACGGATCTTAGTCTAGTAATGCTTCCAATTCTTCATCTTCAAACTTTTTTGGCTGGCCCGGACGTTCTTTGTCCTCCGTATCAAAATCACCACTTTCACTACTCACAAGTTGAAATCGATGGAGCATAGTTCCCGTTAGCCTCACAAAGCGTACAATGGGCTTCAGCTGCTTTTTTCTTCAAATGAAAGCACAAAAACAAAGCATCCCGCAAATTGCGTTTTGTTCGAACCAAAGTCGACATGTTCTCAGAGCAAAAAAAAAAAAAATGTTGTTTACACTTCAGTGGAATCACACATACTGAAAATTGAAGTTTATGAAGTAGGCTTTTATATGAATATACTCACGGGTTTTCCGTATGCGATTTAGTGCTAGTTACGCCATCTCTTATGAATCCTTAAACGATGAGTTGATTTATTATTTGCAAATAGATAACTCACGAAACACAATACTGAATTGGCGGATCCAAGAGGGAGAAACTGAGGAAATTTTAAGCTCATGCTCTATTTCTACTTGATTCACACAAACGATTTTAACATTTTAACATTCCAAATAAAAAATAAAATAATGTTATTGGTCTTTACAAATGGAATTTTGAGAACAATATTTTTTCCAATTTGAATAGAATTTCTTAATATTTAAGTAGGCTACACAAACAAAAAAAACTTCGATTGGAAAAAGTTTAAGAGCTTTGTAACAACCAAATCCTCTCCCTCTGTCTACCGCCTTGCCTATTTCTAACAATTACAAACAAATCAAATAAACATAATCTAAAATATATGCCGTGAGATTCTTATGCATTTTTA
The DNA here is from genome assembly GCA_035044765.1 of Leucophenga montana. Classification (NCBI taxonomy): domain Eukaryota; kingdom Metazoa; phylum Arthropoda; class Insecta; order Diptera; family Drosophilidae; genus Leucophenga; species Leucophenga montana. The sequence continues at coordinate 1,124,424 of JAWNNQ010001824.1, forward strand.
AAAGCCTTTTGAATATTAAATGTATTCAATTTATTAAATTTCAGAAAAATAAAAGAAAAATGCTTGCATCAATTTAAATTGCTCAAGGCTTAAGTTGTCAAAACCTAAAGTGAACGAGATCAATGACATGTAAGCCAATCACATAAGCAAATTAAACTTTACTTTGATTTTATTTTATTTGAGTTTTTATATGAGAGCAACAGGTAGAATCAAGCAACTTGCAAACGAATGAATATACATTATATATATGTACCTTTTTTACGTATAAGTATGAAGGCGGAGAACTACATTGAATTTGAGTTTGAGTTAATCAGCTTTATATAAATGCTTTATTTTGACATATATCGCATTCACTAATTATGACAAGCTAAAGCGGCTTAAAGCTGTCTGCCAGAACCGAATTGTAAATAATCACCGCTCTCACACACACTCATGAGTTCTTACTAGTATAACTCACTCGCTCACACACACTATTTCCGCTTTCAATTAATTTCTGTTACCTACTAATTTGTTTTATACGTTGTATTGCTTTATTTTTATGCTTATATAGAGCACAATATCAGTTGCGTCCCATAATTCATAAGTAAAAAGCACTTAAATAATTTTCCAAAAGTTTCTACTGTGACGTGCCGTTTTCGCCTCTAATTAATCACCTAACAAATATATTCGGCTTTGCACGCAAAAATTTTGAGCAATTAAGACATCAAGGAACCCAAAAGCAAAAAAAAAAAAAATACAAAAAATGTGAAAAGCGTAAGAAGTTTTAATAACTATAAACAAGAGGGGAATATCATTAAAACGTTTCGCTAAAGTGCGGGTGTATGATTGGATTGTTAGAGGTTAAAGGTTATTATAAGAACGCCTGAAACGCATGTTGCTTTACTAATTTATTTAGTCATTATGAATTATGTAAATCAGACGCGGATACGGAATGCTCTCTTGGAAGGGAAACTGTACTAAAAACAAAAAAACTTTTATTTTATAAATATGAAAATGAAGCGAAAAAATATTTTTTGTACTGAACAAAAATGCTTTTTGGGTTGTGTGTGAGCTAACGTTCCCCAGCTAATCCCTTGGATCCGCCTATGTGTAGATAAAGTTGAAATATTGGGGGTATTCCTTTAAACTCGGAAACTTGTAAAACTTGTAAACTTCGGCATTTTTCGAGGCAGTTTACAGGTACAGACCTTTGTGAAATCACAGCTAACTGCAATATTTATATTCATATTTAAATAAGCTATTTAAGCACTTGTTTTGAATTCAATCTTTATGTTTCGTTGGCTTTTATCTCTGCTAGCATCTGATTTTTTTCACTGTAGTGAAAAATTAAATGTTTCTTTCTGATATTTACTTGGGTTTTTTATATCCCATTCCCTCTTAAAAATGACATCAAAACACAACTCTTTCAGCATACCATTGCGGTTTCATTGCGTAGTATTGCCTTAGTCCAGTTGCCAAGTTGTAGTAAAGATATAGCACTTGTTCAATCCTGGGACTATGTGAAAAATAGATGATCCAGTCAACTTTTGGTATCCTACTAATATTATAAACGCGAAAGTTTGTATGGATGTGTGTTTGTTACTCCATCACGCAAAAACTACTGAATAGATTTAAATGAAACTTTATAATAATATAGCTCATATAGGCTCATATAGTAACACATAGGCTATGAAGATAATTTATGAAGATTAAATTAACGCATTTATTTAATTAATTTAAAACAAACGCAGCGCAAACATTTTAACCACGTCTGGTGCATTGAGTGGACGATGAAAAGCTGATAGCTACAAAATCGTCTAGCGATCATGTGTTTGCCTTAAATGGTCATGTGTGCGGGACGATATTAGAGAGGCAGAGAATGAAAAAAAACCGTTGGCTTTTTGAAAGTTAAAATTTTTTTTAATTAATCAAATTTTTGTTAATAGAATTTGGGTTTTAATGTGATTCAAAAATAAGCATTTGTTTAAAAAAGTATGCATATATATGCCGCTTATCTGAATAAGTTCCAAAAAATTTTCTATAATTTTTTATATATAAAATGAAAATTTATATATATATATATATATATATATATATATATATATATATATATATATATATATATATATATATATATATATATATATATATATATATATATATATATATATATATATATATATATATATATATATATATATATATATATATATATATATATATATATATATATATATATATATATATATATATATATATATATATATATATATATATATATATATATATATATATATATATATATATATATATATATATATATATATATATATATATATATATATATATATATATATATATATATATATATATATATATATATATATATATATATATATATATATATATATATATATATATATATATATATATATATATATATATACATAATAGGTCGTTAAGTATTTTAATCGCGATTTTAGTATTTTTGTATGACCGAGGGGTCATGAAGAAGGGCGAAGTGGAGCAGGGAGAAGGGCAACAACGCGCCAGATACTAACTAGTCGGAAATGAAATCAATAATAAATCCAAATCCGATGACTTTCTAAAATACCATGTTCCCGCCTTAATTCAGAAGATCTTTGTAAGGAGCGCATAGAATTACGGGAGCCCAATTTAAAGCCATTTCTATCCAGAAAATATTATTAGATATTGATTTAGTGACTCATCTAGCTCTCACGCTTGGATACTAAGAAAACATTTAAATTGTGTTGTCAAAATTCTGCTATGTAATGTTAAATTTTGAAGAGGATTGGAATTTAGAATTTGCCGAGGATGTCGGCATATCGGTTGGACCATGTCATGCAATTTTTTCAACGACGATTCAGATTTGCTCAAAAGGATCATAACTGGTAACGAAACATGAGTATATGGTTATGACTTTGAAACCAAAGCCCAATCACGTCAATTGAAGCGGCCAGAAGAGCCAAAACGGAAAAAATCCCATGAAAGAACGGCGTTTTGCCACGATTGAGGATATAAATACCGCTGCGCTGGAAGAGCTCAAGGCCATACCAAAAAGCGCAATCAAAAGTGCTTCGATAATAAATACTCGTATTATAAACTTTTCAAAGTAGAAAGTTCGTAATGCAGCACATTTTGTACATTTTTATTTAAAAAAAAAAATCGTTTCTGATATTTATACCATTCATTTTTGTTGTTGTTATTTTTGTATCGAAGTTTAGAAGTTTTGAAAGAAAGCCTTCCAGTGAGTATGGGAACAGTTTACATACTTACTTAGGTGTTTCTAAACACGTCTATTCATTCACCGCTAGGCCCATGAGACGTGACTGTTTCTCTATCTCCAAGAACGCCCTGCTAACTTGCCGTTCGTTGGTGCTGATGATGTCATTGTCATCAGCATGTGCGAGTAGCATCACTTCATTATGGAAGATCGTGCGTGAATGTTCTACGTATGGTAGGATGCATTCCATCAAGAGATTAAAAAAGTGGCGCGATAAAGCATCACCCTGTCTCTCTTGGTATCAAAGGGTTCGGAGTGGTTCTTTCCTACTCTGACGACGCTTTGGGTGTGTGATAGCGTCAAAGTGCAAAGACGAACGATCTTTGCTGCGATACCAAGTTTAGATAGGGCGCTGAAGAACTTCATTCTTATTGGCTAGTCGAAAGCGGCCTAATAATCGACAAATAGGTGGTGTGTGTCTTTGTTGTATTCACACGTTCTTTCCAGGAACAGTTTACATACAATCATACTAAAAATCGGTATGGAAAATCTCTGGAACTGACATTCATACAGGATTTCCTAATCGAAATGCCACTTCCTTATTTAGGGGTATCCCTGTACAGACTCAATGTTCATTTTCAGGCTTTAGTACTAAACAATTTCTTATTACACTATTGACTTGACATGCACGATGGAGGCTTGTGTTGATCTATGCTTAACATTTAGATAAATAGGCGTGGCTTATCGATTATGCTGAGAAGGCCACCGCCCGTTTTAAAATTTGTGAATTTTATAAGTAAAAACAAGGTATAAAAACTGAACCGGAACCGAAACCAGAACCGGAATCGTTAACCGAAATTAACCGATTCAAATTGAAAACCAAAACCGGAATAGGAACCAGAACCAGAACCGATGTTTTAATTTTTTAGCGAAATAAAATAAAAAAGAAGGAACTAAAATATTTATACTGGTATAAATTCGATTCGCACTTTTATTATTTTTCTGAAGGAAAACAAAAATCAACATTGTTAGAAAATTACACAATTTTCCCAAAACTAATTGAATTGTTATTTGAAAGCTATTCTCTCAGTTCCAGCTACGCAAGTAAGTGTATTCGAACGGAGCCGAAAAGTGTCATCGTCACAACCCATTGCTTTCCCCATTTAGTTTTGTTGCAAAGAAATTAGAGCAGCTGAGAGAGTAAATTTGATTTTGATTTCAGGTTTTCTTTCCTCGCAGAGATTGATTTAAGACTTTTCAACTTATTTTAAATTAAAATGGACTTTTACATTCGGAGAATTTTGTACTTGACTTGAGTATAGATTTCTTCTTAGAATTAGATTTATATACTTATTTCTAGAAGGCGTTGATTGAAATTTTTTTCACTTTAACTTTAACTTTTCGACTTTAGCTGTTACTTCTGTTATATATTTAAATTAAAATGTCATTATTAAAATATTTGTTTGCCATTTAAAGTATATTTAATTTTTATGAATAACAATAGTAACAATTTGAGTAAAGACCTCGATGTAGTTACCTCGATGAGAGGTGAAAATTTCATTTGTATTTAAAAGTATCTTACTTTGCGTCTATAGTATTTACATTGCGACTTATTTATCTCGATTTGTGCTTTGTTGTCGATTTAACTGCTTATTAAATAAGCGTGCGCCTTTGAGCGTCAGCGCCAGCAAATAAATAGCTAATTAAATACCGGGCGACACGCGCCATTGACAGCAAACAGAACACCCGCCGCCCGCCACTGAATATCCGCCCATTCGTCGATGTCGAACTATGCCTCGCGGGCCTCAAAGCCTAACTCAACCTGACCCGAACCGACCCGACCCGCCCAAACGCCGTCAAGTCTCAAAAGGTCGCACAGGGCAGAACAAAACGTCAAAGTCAGTTTGACAAAATGAAAATCTGAGATTGTGTTACAAATGCAATGGCTAAAGTGATGTGCTCACTGCGTGAGGGTTGTTTGTCGAATCAAATCAAATGAAATGAAATACTCATAGGATGTGGCGTAGTAAAAGGACTCGTACGAACGGTGGTGACAATAACGGATGTACTGTTTCATTTGACTTTATAAGGTGACATTTGACGTTTTGTTGCAATTGTTCTAAGTTGTTGTTTGCATGACCGTGTGCAGCGTCTTGTATTACATTATAATTTCTGTAACGAAGAACTGTGTTTAACGCCTAAAGCGTTTGAAGAGAATAATAAGTAAGAGCTTTAAATATTTTTTTTTATATTTTTCTATTTTTGTTTTTTTTTTTTTGCGTTTTAGGTTAATAAACCAAGCACTCTGCGAATTGAAAATCTATACGCTTGTCGGCATTTAAACTAATTAAAATATTTCCTTTGCCTTTGTATATTTGCATTGTTTTCGCTAATTTGCTGCCAAGCAAATTTGAAACAGGATGCCCTCCTGCTTGCCTGCTTGCCTGCTTGCCTGCTTGCCTGCCTGCCTGCCTGCCTGACAGGCTGCTTGGCAGACTAAGCGCCAGACTGACAAAACTTCAGCTGGAACTAAAAGCCATTCAACATAAAGAGAGAAAAAATAATAACAATAAATACAACAGAACGACATTCAGCGCTGAAAACATGTCATAAATTTCATTTAAAACCTATATGCTGCCTTTGTGCACGAATTATGACGAATTCATAAACGGAGGAGCCTGAGTAAAACAGGGGCTGCATTAAAATGTATAATTATAAAATTAAAGTTCCATATAACTCGGCATTCATAACTTTTCTTATTTACCATTTACCTGTCAGCTTGCATGTCTGTGTTGTTGTATGCACGCCGCCTGGTAATTATAACCACATGAGCCTTTGACGAGTCCAGTGCACACCACACTCGCCTCTTTTTATACGAGTGTGCAGACACACCCATACTTCTCGCTACGCTGTCAGCCCTCCTCGCTTCACATGCAATTTATTCACTAGCATCCGCGTAGTTTTTGTTAGTTTGCTGCATTTTAATTGAATTAATCCTTCCGCATATGCAGCACTGAATTTAGGCGCCGCTATCAATGTCCTTGCACTCAACGGGTTGTCTGTTTTTGGTATGTTGTAACGCTGAATATAAATTACCTATGTCAAAAATAAATTTGTTTTAGATCTGCTTATATTGTATAAATACTACAAAAAATCGAATATGTATGCAAGCTAAAGAAATTTATTTAAATAATTTTGTAGTTCTTATTTGCTTATTTAAGAAGTACGAAAATTCTAGCTGAAATATAGTACTGTTTAGTAAATCAAGCAAATCTGTAATGGCCTGGTCACACGGTCTAATATTTTCGTGTCATGTTATCTGACTTGTGTTTCAAGCAACTGTCAAAATATCACATAAAATTATTACTTTGTAGTCAAACGAGGCGCATGAAATTTGACAGCTACATTTTCAGTGTTAACCAGTGGCAGCAGAATCGCATTTACATCACTAGTAAAATGAACAAAAAAACGTGAAAATTTGTGAAAATTTGTGAAAATTCAAATAAAAAGGCTGAAAGGTAAAGAGAAAATGCGAAAATGTCGTTTGATGTCGGATATGCTGCGACCAACAAGTGCAGAGAAAGAAGTTAAACAGCTGATTTTTACACTGATTACTACTTTTCGGAACTATTCACACGAAATAAAAACGGAGCATTTTCCAAAAATGTAGCCCGATATTACTGCCTAGCTAGATTTTACCATGGTCACACGAGATGGCGCGACTATCATAGCAATCTGACATGTATGAGTAAATATAAAACCGTGTGACCAGGCCATAAAGATGCTCATGTAATGAAAATTTTTGGATCTATGATATTATTTACTATACCATAGAATTACTGTCGGCCAGTGCCATCGATATTGTCCAGCTGAAATAACCATTTAATATTACTTACGAGTAAAATACTGACATAAAAGCATACATTATATCTGTCTTATCTGTCTTATTCATAATGAATTCTTTAGCCTTGATCAACTAGTTATTCATTATTAATTTTAAACAGTTGTTCATCAGCCGTTGGGACACTGGAAAAACATTCAAACCTCTGTAAACGACCAGCTGAAGAACATTCCTGTGTGCAAGTTTAAGCCGATAAAGTGATAATATGAGTAAAAAAAAGTTAAAACACTTTTTATATCAACTGTGTACTGAAAATTTTGTATGCTCAACTTATAAGAACGTCTGCGTCCCATCGATTTGTCCGAATATATTGTACTTTAATATTTTTGGCCTTACTTCAACTTTTACGAACAAACCAAATCGATGTAATATTTCTCGAGCTTTTTTTTTATATAAATGAGCATAGGAAGCCATTATTTCACTACAGCATTGCCCATTAGTATTTTTAAAACAATATGTTTATTATTATTAGCCTACAGTATTCGGAAGCAGTCCAGTAAGTAGCAAATCACTGAACCAATCCTAGACTAATAAAAAACCAGTGCTTTCGTAACCAGCACTAGTTCCACTTGTATCGGAACTAATGAATTTATTAGCGAACTAGGGGAACCACCTCTAGCGTACTAAACTACATAACATTACTGACATCTATCTGCCCGGGCTCTCTGCTTTATTTGTAATAATTTTAATCAACCGAAATTTATGGCGTCAAGTATATTATGAAGCCGAAATTTATTTCGGTTCTGGTACGTACCGAAACGTGTGTTTTGGTATAAGGTTCTGTATCAGTTCAAATTTATTACGGTATTCGGTTACGGACCCTTAGTTTTTAAGTTATCGGTCTGTAATCGGATATGGATACTTTCTTTTAGGGGTAGCCACCATAGAAACCCACCTATTTTGTAATGATGGATTGCATTAGCCCAGCCATTCAGGTTTTTGGTTTTAATACAACTTGAGATTAAACGCTATATCGAACAATAAATCCGGATCTGTAGCTGCTGCTTTTGCTCTGAAGTCTGTGCCTTTATTACCAAGTAAATTACACAAAATTATTTCCAAAAATTATTATTTTAATTACATAGAGAATGGATTCTACATAAATAGTTGAATTTGAGGGCAATTGTGCAATATATTGTCTTTATATTCGGTAGTCAATGTCAGTTGCAGTGGTCTTGGTATTTTGAATTTCTTCTGCATTGTCATACTGCTGAGTAAAACTCCAATCGTTTTCAGAGATAGCAGAGAGCAGTGCACTAACGAACTTTGCATAAACTGATGGGAAAAATATGAAGCCAAGTGCAGCTTAACACAACTCAACTCAACTGAACTGAACTGCAAACAAGTAGACAAGTAGACAAGGCGTGCAACAATAAAGCGCAACAGCAAGGATAACAACAACAAGGAGAACGTCATAAGCATGAACAATAAGACGCCAGAGCGCGCATCGAAAGAGGCAACTACAAGTTGCAAACATTTTTATTAAGCCTGAACTCTTGTGTGTTAAAAGTCAATTTTCCAATTTGCAAACTGTCAGAAACATTCGAAAAGCAATTTGTGTGCCATGGAGTAAAAATGAAGTAAGCGTATCAGGCTAGATATATGCGAAGGGTGGTTAAACATGAACAGTGAAAAGTTCCAAGGTACGCATATAAAAAATTCCTTCTAAGGTATGCTTACCAACTTACCAAATACATAGCTGCGACAATGGCAGACATAATGCGTATACGCCATGCATACCCTCTGCTTGCTCATGGTGTATGAAGCTTGCAGAATAAGAAAGCAAACACACACATAGAGGACACTTTGACTACAAAAGCACGAAGAAGTTTTCCAATAAAAACGGCAAACTTTGCTCCGCTCAAAGTTCAAGCAGCAGCAGTTTTAGCAGCAACTCAAGGACAAAGGGAAAGGAAAGTGGTTGATGATGCTGGCTGCCGCATGCCGCATGGCGCCACACTACACCAAAATCTGTTTGAATGTGAATGGAATGGAGTGAATGTAGGATTGGGGCGTGATGCGGTTGGGCACACCGCCCGAAAATGTGCTACACAAATTGTTTGCTGCCAAAGTGAAGTTTATGAAAGAGATTAAAGTTGAAAAGTGGTTGACGTCGTTGGGTGGATGGATGGTGTACAAAAGTACAAAAGTGGGAATTGAAGTAGGTAGTATTAACAGTGTTTGCTAAAGAGCAGAAGAGCGTCTGTCCGCTGTGCGCATGCTGTCGCACAGATAGCGAGGGATGCTGCTGCTACTGCCCTCTGAGTATTTGTGTGGTGCTGAACGAAACAAAATTGAAAATGGCTGAAATTGTGCAGTGTGTGTGTGTAGATTTTGGGGCAAATTGCTTTTGGTCTGCCGCCATACAACATCAGCATTCAAAGATGAAAGCTCAATTTAGTCACTGTTGAATGCTCTCGTTCCAACCCAACCCAACCCAACCCAATCCGAACCAAATCATCTCCCACCGCCTGCGGTGGGCGTAGTTATTTATGCAATTTTTCGTCTCTATCCCTCGCTCCATTTGTGTATGTGTATGTGTATAGTGTGTGTGTGTGTTTCTATATAAATTTGCGTTTGTTTTCGTTACGACGCGCCATGAATGGAAATTGCAAAATTGATTTTGATGATTTAATTAAAATGAAGAAGCACAAACTCAAATTATAACAGTCAGTCATGCAGATGTTGTTGTACGGAGACGGTTGGTGGTGTGCAGCTAGCGTAAAATCGGATATTGCCGTTTATGTCCTTACTGCCGTAGTCATCATCATCATCATCGTAGTTGTCGAGACAAGTGGCTGCCATTTGCAAAATGTCAATATTCATTTATCTTTGCCGTAAGCACCAGCTGTGCTGAATGCCATCTATCCATTTATACATACAACCGCACAACCCAACTATCTATTCGTATGCATTTTTCTGTATACATATATCTGATCTGTTCACTGCATAGCTTTACATCTGAATGTGGCCTAAAGCTGATAGCTTTAATTTATTTCTGGGCGTATGTATTTGAGCAACGGGAAATTCGTTGATGAGATTTACTTAGGTCTTTGTGCTCAATGAGCATTTTTGTATTGTATTATTGCTATGTGGTGTCGATGTGGAACTTTAATAAATGACTGAATGAACTTGGAGAGAGGGCTCTATTTCTAGTTTGCTTGATGAGCCCAAAGTAGCATCGATTAACAAGCGTGATTCTTTGACTGTTTCCATGCTGACATTGTTGTTGCTCGTTATCTTTATTCTCACGTAGACAAAGTTTTCTACAGCATTGAAGTTATACTCCATCCTCACAGACCGTTCAAGACGAGACATAAACTACTTCGTCTTTTTCTCATTCACCGCTAGATCCATGAGCCGTTCACCGCTCGTTGGGCATGCATTCATCAGAGCAACTCTTGCATAAGAGTTGGTGCTTACGCCTTACCAACTCTTCGTCACAGGTCTCGATTAACTCAGCTAGCAGATCATCGGAACCTGCCGCTTTGTTATTCATCAACTTATAGACCGGTGGTTCCACAGGAAACCCACCCTCAACTAGTGGTTCTAGAAATACTTCTCCATCGGCGGCATTATTCTCTTCATTGCATCCAAGAAGGTTAGAAAAGTTGTTTATCCATAATCTCAGTGAGTCCTGTTCAACTTGCTGTTAAGCAACCTTCCATACGCATCCTACACTTTACATTTTACAAAAATTTCGGACTTCAGTTCTATCCTCAAGCTCACGCCCTTTTTGCTCCTTCTTTTTAGCGCCTTAAAAGCCGTTGTTCCTCTCTATGTTTCATTCGATTGCAGAGTTCTTCTACTACTCACATATAGCTTCAGAAGACGGATTCCCCAAACAGTTGGGAGAGTTTGATGAAAAGGCTTCAGCAATCTATTGTGATTGCAGCTTTCTGACGTCTAGCTTTCGTAGATTGGTCCGAGTCAGTGTTGATTCGTACTATAGTTCCCACCTCCAACAAGCTCGATGCGTGCCTTCGTCGATCAATTTGTGCTTTGACTGAGCCAAGTATCCTTGTGGATGATAAGGTGTGCAATCCGGTACTACTGATTACCACGTTTCGATGATTATAATGAAACATTTTCGGAATATCTTGCTGGAAGTGAAACCCGTAATTAAATTATACGAATTAAATTCAAGTTTTTTTTTTAAATTAGTATTTAAATGAACTAAACTGTTTTTTAAACCCTATGTGCAAAGTATAAAATGGTGCATTAAGTTTGTGTAAAATATGTGTCAGACAAAAAAAATGTAACCGATACCTTAAAGTTTGTATATATGTACATACATTTTCGAACAGCATCAAAAGCCGAGTAGTTAAAGCAGATCGTCTACGTGAAAACCAAGATCTCTGAGACAATAGAGGATAGACTATTTTGTTCAACAAATCTCAAAACATAAACCTAATTTTTCAGATTTTGTATGAAAAACTTTTCTGTAACTGACATTGGTTAGAAACTAAATTTAAAATAGTTAGTTATGTATATGAATCGTGATAAAAATATGTTACGTGTAGTTTAAAATCGGACCATCAATATATAGCGTGCGCTGCTACGTTACCGTTTGATATATCTACATAATGTAGCAAGAATGGATTCTACTATACTTGCTTGCTATACTTACTTTTTAGTGATATTTGAATTGAATATTTCTCGACATAAAATATCGATAAACAGTTGCCTCTGGGAGTGTTCGTTCTTGTTTCTCTACCGCTATGATGTGCTTTTGTTTGATTTTCAAAACGAAATGAGATAAAATAGCTACATTCTCTAGTAGAACTTTCGAAGTATGAGTTGAAAGAATATTATGCCGCATTGATCGTATAGTGCCTGAGTGAACACTTCGAACTACTTAAAATGCCTCAGATGAGTTCCGGGAAATCTGCAATTGGTATTATTGTTTGACATTATTTTGTTACAAAGCACATTAATTAGAACTGATATATTTTACAATAATGTATGAATACTTTTAATAAAAATTAAAAAAGTTAATATACACGAATGTACATATATGGATATACATGTTATGTAAACATTTCAATTTCTGAACTCAACTACAAAAAAAAAAGAAAAAATTAAAAAGAGAAGCAAAATAATGCAATTAAAATTCCAATTTGTTAGACTAAAACTCAACGTTCCAATCCTTTATAATAGTAAGCGATAGAGAATAAACCAACGAATTTTAATTCAATTTGCTATGCAAATCAATTTTGGCGTAAACGCAAAATTGACAACGAAAATAATTTTCTGCGCCATTATGTTTAATTATGCAACCGCAGCTCTTAAAACAGCAACAACAAAAACAACCAATGCAGCAATAACAAAAACAACAACTGTTGAAAACCCCAGCAAAATAATCGAGCTTAATTTATTTATATTGCGACGACGAACAACAACGAACAACGATGTTGATGATGATGCTAACGAGGAGAACAACAACAACAACAACAACATAATGATAATGACATTTCCATCAAAATTAATTTCTTATTAATTCGCGCAAATTGTATTTAATTACTTTGTACGCAGCAACAACAAAAACAAGAGCGAAAGCGCGCATACACCAACCGCCCACAATTCATGCACACATTTATAGTCGCCCCACTGTGCGCCCAAAAAACAAACATTTGCATAATACACATATACTTATATATTACATATATGTATATAAGCTATGCTATTTTACTCTCATATGTGCTCTCAGCTCACTTATACAGTGAAAACTACTCAATGCGCTTTTGCACTCGCACTATTTTTCTCTCGCTTTGGCAATTTCTCGCTCATTTCAGTTAATTAGTAAGTTGTACTCATCTTCTCCCACTTCACCTTATTCTACTGTTTTCATTCACATGCTCCATCGTTCTACCTCTCGCTCGCACTAATGTTGCCACCCACTCACAGCTCGTGCATTGTTCCGATAATTCTAATTAGTGCTACGGCACTAATTGAATTTTATCTTTCCGTGCTTTACACGTCGGCTTTGTACAGCTATCTGTCTGTCTCTGTCTGTCTCTGTCTGTATTTCTGTCCATTTGTTGGCACAACTGTCTGTATGCGCCATTTTGTTTCGTCTCATTTGGGGTTTTATTTTCATTAATAATTTACGTTAGCCGCCATTTTGCTTTATGTAACATTGAATATTGTTGTTATTTCAGCTGCTGATTTTGAGTCGTTATAAAGCTCATTCGGTTTTTCGTAATTATATTTCATGAACTTGAGCTGTCATACGAAACGGTTTGAAATGTAAACGTGCAAAAGAAAGAGAGAGGCAGACATGGCAATCTTCTAGTGTCAGATTCACCACCTGTCCAGGTTGTTTGCATCACGATTTCCCGCTTTTACATGCCATTATTTCCCCTCTCGCTATTCTATTCATACGCACTTACTTTATTTAATTAGTATGTTGTGCTTGTCATTATCATTATTTCTACCCATTGTATATTGTATATGTATGGTATTATCAGTTTGTCGAGAAGTTTGGCGTGTGGTGTTATGAATTTCGATGAATCCGTAAAAATACGAAATGTACCGCAACAAATACAAGTAAAAAGTGCTCAAGGTTTTGTTTATTATCATACTCGTATGATGTAAATTTTATTTAGCGATCTAAATTATGTATATCTGAATTTTAGTTGGCTTATTTAACATACATAATATTGCATTCTATATGATTCAAAGATTTTTAACTGTTGAATATGCCGTTAGAACTACATTAATATTGATCAATATGGAGTTGCCAATGTTAACTGTGACCGAATGGGCAATACTAATGAACATATGTAAACTTTTAAAGCCGTTTGAATCGGTAAATTGAACTAAAAACTGTCAACATACATTTTACATCCATGAATTTGAAGTCAAATGTTATGAAGGAGATCAATGAGTTGGGCAAAGGACTTATGACACGTCTGGGCAATGTTGAGAAGTGTAAAACATTTGGAGTTGCTACATTTTATGATCCAAGATATAAAACAATTCCCCCCTACAAATGCAATATTATAAAACGATATATTATTTGAAATGTTGCTTTTGATCAAAAAGCAGCTCAAAATGATCCGCGAGGAACTTCACACCCCAGGGCTATAGTGGAAGTTAAGTAAACTTGATTCATTAGAGTGGTGAAAACTAATCAACACAATTTTCCATGTATTTCACTCGTACTTGTGTTCTTCAGTTCCATGTGAGCGCCTGTTCTCGAAAGCTGGAATGGTGATAGCGTCAGAAGAACCCGTCTAAGTGCAACCAAAACCGAAATGATTCTATTTCTTAACACAAACACGCGATATATTAGCGATTTAAATCATTGAATAGAAAACAAGAAAAAACGGTAGAACCAAAGCTTTTCTTATCTTCACACGCCTTTAATTCATATTTAAGCTGGATAGTTCATAACAATGTGCAACTTCCGTTCATTATTAGAGATCACCATTATCGAATTTTAAGTTATTTTCGACTGTAATGAAAAAGTTGTTCATATAATACTTTTCACACTAAGTGTTGAGAGAATAAAAACACAATCTCGGGATTTAAATCAATAAAAGTGGTTTATTGATTGAGCATAATAAATTATATACACAACATTATGATATTACAGATGAATATGATAGATAGATAGACTCGTTTCATAAAAGTGAATAAGTAAATATTTAATATGTGCGGTCTTCGTATATTTTAAAACTTCAACAAACTTACTCTTCCACATATTACATATGCTTTCAGTAGGATATAAAAGAGTCATTGCTTTATTTGTTGCGCCATAATTGTGATAAGAATAACTGAATATGAAAACGGTGACTGAATCACAGTTTACTATTACGGTGATTTTCAAATCACCGTCAACGTACACCCTGTGATTCAAAAATCACTGTTTTTGCTGTTACAACATTGCACCATTTTGCTTTTAACCATTGGCGGCATTAGTTTATGCAACAACAATACACCGAGTATAAAAGAAAGTCTTACTTGCAAGAATGCCACAGGTAAGAGTATAGCATGCTTGAAAAGGGGAACATGTTTATCACTGGATATATACAATAGAAATTCATATATTATACATCGTGCTTCTCCTGAGAAGCATGATATAAGTAGCAAAAATTTGTCTGTCTTCGTATGGTGAAAAATAAGTTAAAAATATTTCTCAACGTAAAAATTATCTTGTGTGTAACTTGCTAAAGACCTTGCGCCTAGACCTTTATTATTTAAAAAGTAAACTATAATTCCACCATATTTTTACCCTGAACACATAGAGCAAAAGGGTATATTAGGTTTTTACAAATGTATGCATCGGCATAAGAAGCATGGTAGACCCCATAAAATATACCCAGGGCTGTATATTGCAGCCCTGTTAGCATAATTAGTATTTCATTGCAAGTTAAACCAATTAGCAGCACTTTTACTAATTACCAACTTTCTCCGTCTCACTGCAGGTTTGGTTCCAGAATCGTCGCGCAAAATGGCGTCGTCAAGAGAAATCCGAAAGCTTGCGTCTCGGCCTTTCGCACTTTACACAACTGCCGCATCGGCTGGGGTGCGGTTCAGGACTGCCAATGGATCCATGGCTATCGCCGCCGTTGCTCTCTGCGCTGCCAGGTGCGAAGAAAACACTTTTCACTAATTTTATTAAGCTAATTATGTGTTATAATTTTTTTTCCTCATTTCTTTTTCTACAGGCTTCCTCTCGCATCCGCAAACTGTCTATCCCAGTTATTTAACACCACCGCTCAGCTTAGCGCCAGCCAATCTGGCTGCAATGGGACATGCGCTTGGCCCGCATGGACATATACCTGGACCTCCACCGCCCACGCATCAAAGCGGTATGCCACCACATCCGGGTCATCATGTACCGCTTTCACATCTATCGCCGCATTTGTCACGCATGTCGCCACAAAGTCTGGCCACAATGTCGCCACAATTAAATTCTGCCAATTTGACTGCAGCAACAACACCAGCAGCAGCAGCAGCAACTGTTGCACACACAACGCCGCATCATCCGCCTCCACATCAGCAGCCCACCGCACTCAATGCAACACAATGCTCTACAACAATATCAACAACAACTTCATCTTTGTCATCACCACCATTACATGTCACTAATTTGGATATGTCACCGCAAAATCTAAGCACAAATTCACAGGACGCGCATGATAAATGCACGCCTAATGTGAATATTGAAGTTTTAGATGTGGGTCGTGAAAGTCCGCCACCAACAACTGCGACTCTAAAACGTACCACGTCACCATTGGGGACGGCTGCCATTCTGCCAGGGCAGTCTACAGATATGCGTAGCAATTCAATTGCCACGTTGCGTACCAAGGCCAAAGAACATCTCGAAAGCATCAACAAGGGACTCGTCTCTATAGTCTAAGCCAACTAAAGTGATTGTTTGTTAAACCAGTGATTGCAATGCATTCCGAAAAGCTGCTAGAAGCTGAGATTCAAATAAATTATGTATCTTAATTTGAAAGCAAAAGTCTATATATTTTTGTATTTTACTAGAGCACTTTCTACATTTTAAAAACACAACCTGAGTATTTTACGTATTGTAAAGAAAATAATATGCAGTCTGTGCATTCCAGAAAATTTATAGGTTAAATTTTTGTTTGTTATTGAAATACTCATTTATTTCTGGAGAGCTGAAGTTATTTATGTTTACTTTGAAGCCTATAAAAAATACATTTAGATAACAAACTAAGTTATTGTTTGCTCTACGCACAAGTATTTTGATTTTAGAATATAACTCTGTAAATTTATAGGGTTTTCAACGGGTTTTTATCTAAACGCAATGTATACAACTAAAATGTGTAGAGTAGCACTCAATTTTTAATCAAACTATATTTGTAAATTTAATTTTAAAATAAGTATTCTAATTTAGTTTAGATAAATCTATACATATTTCCTATAAATAGTAATATCATGACAAAACAATATACATACATATGTATACCTAAATAAAATAAAATAAAATAAAAGAAAATAAAATAAAATTGCGTAAATGTTTTTAAAAACTTTGTAGATGCATTCCTAAACTTAAACATAAATGTGTATGTGTGTATTTAAAATAAATTGTATAATTATATTTTAAAGAAATTAAACTATATGTACGTGTAAAAATGAACAAATAAAACTTTTAGGCACAAAGTAAAATTTTCTACTTAATTAATGCGAACGAATCCATAAAAAATGCAAAAGCTTTTGTGTGTCAAGGGAAATTTCGTTTTGTGGTAATTAGTGGAGGGATTTGGGAATTGACTACAAATCAATCAATAAATTAAACCAATTAAAAACATTATCGCTGACAGAAATCAAACAACGAGCATGCATTTAAAACACCTGACTGCCTATGTGCAAGGATAAGTGTACCAGTCATAGTAAAAAGAAAGCAGACTAACAACGTATAATTAAATGCAATTAAAAAGGACTAAATGCACAGTAAACAAAAGCGCATAACCGCGCAGGATAATTGAGACGGCGGCAGCAATTTAAATAGGCAGTCGAAGGACATTTGAAGCGTCAAACCGATGTACTGCACAGATATTAAATTGTAATA
The DNA here is from genome assembly GCA_035044765.1 of Leucophenga montana. NCBI lineage: Eukaryota > Metazoa > Arthropoda > Insecta > Diptera > Drosophilidae > Leucophenga > Leucophenga montana. The sequence goes on from JAWNNQ010001824.1 coordinate 1,142,100, forward strand.
AAATAATGAAAGAATTATAATTGATTAGCAGACGAATGTGACAATTAAAATGCATGCGAAAGTTGCCCCCTGTGCATTGTACTTGTAGATAAATGTACTACAGGCGCATTGAATAAGTGTATCTGTCTGTATTTACGTGTGTGTATGCTTGTGTGTGTGTGTGTGTGTGTGTGTGCCTGTGTGTGTGTGACCGTTACAATGTATAATTTTCAGCAATTACAGCGTACTATACTCAGCACTCTGCTCTTATCACACGCACCATATCAGCAAATCACAAATGGGAAATAATTGCGCAAACAGGCAACATACAAAAAGCCACAGGATACTTGGTAGCGTATTATTTTTTTTTTCATTTTTTTTTTTTTTTTTTTTTGTAGTTACAGCGGGGCAGCGTGAGAGCGCTTATGATAAAAGCGGGGTAGGTAGGAAGACAGAGCGAATGACTGACGTAGAGACATAAGGATAACATTTAATTTAACTATTAGCCAACAAACCAGTCACCAACTGTGAAAATTACAAAGAACACGAACTCATAATGCATATCCGTATCGCTTTCCTGTCTCGCACAGCCACTGCGCAAGGTCTACAGAATCTTGCATAATTAATTCATATATGTTTTTACTTTGCGAAATGTAAAATTTTTTAATAATAATTGATTATTTTAGATGCGGAAAATGTCGAATGAAATGCGATACCCTTAGTGCTATTTGTTTGCATTTCAAAATAATTAATTTGCTATAATGTCACACCCTTTAGATGAAGCAGCACGATCAAATAGACTTCGATTGTATCGGAAAAACTTTGTGTAAGTGTGAAATGTCGTCGGGAGAAATAATAAGCTATGAAACTAGAAACTTTTGATGTATGAGTATATGCGATCTTTCCAAGTAAAGAGATGAGATAAGCTATAAATAAAAAAATAAATTGATAGTGTTCCTCGCAATTTTTTTTTTTTTGCAATTTAGTTTTTCCTTTTCCCTAATATTGGTGTTATTTTTAGACGCTCCATTTTCCAACAGGTTTTTAACTGTCATAAATTGGTCAGATCTGGCAACGCTATTGTCATTGGTGGTCAATTTGGTTTGTCATTTCATCATGAAAATACTAACGCCAGAATAACGCTTGTGATTCAGCTCGGGAATGTTACCGTGCGCGACATCCATTTTACGGTTGACATAATAATCCATGCGATCGACTTATTCGATTAACTATGGATCGTTTTCGCACCACGTATACTCTAAATAAAAACTGTCTACCATGTAATAATATACCACGAGTATTTTAATTCAATTCAAAGGTCCTCAACAATAAAAAAAAACACCCTATACAACAGTGAAGGAACATAATGGACCTCAAAGTTAAACATTCGTACGGCAAATTGTGACCACTTTGGGACATTATCTGAAAAAGAAGGAAGCAAAACTACATAATTACAATTGTAAAGGACAGTTTGAAAGTGCCGAGTTAAATTCGAGTTAAGCTAAACTTAGAAATATTTTGAAGAATGAAAACTAAGTGGCTTTTTTTCACATACGTGTATGTTTAAAATTTAATTTTTAACTTTTGTAATGAGTGTGTATCTCTCTGCCATTCTGATGTTTTCACATCAATGTACGAACTATGAAGGAACCAATGCAAATATTTTATATTTTATTTGCAACATTTTAAATGGAGAACCCCCCCCCCCTTTTCATTTCAGTAAATAGTTCACACTAAATTCGTTTACTATTTTGTGTCTCTGTGCTCTCCATTAGTCCGTTCTTAAGCAGTCCGTGCCTAGCTAAGAGAGATACTTTGATCAATAACGCGAAAATGTACTAACCGCGTCCGGGTAAGAGAGGGTTCGTCCAAGAGGTGCTATTTTGTAACGAAAATTCGCCCAAGAGAGATGTCCACATAATAGAAATGTCTGTTATGACAATTTTCACTGTATATGTTTATATACATACATACATATATACACAAATATGTATATTGATGGCCTATTTCAACATTTCGAATAACATATGTGATAACATATGATGCGCCAAGCCCTCGTTTCATTGGAAAATGGGTCGAGAAGTTTGAAGAGATCGGTTCAACGCTGGAAAAATCAAAATTCGGGCGTCCAAGGTCTTCGAGAACATTCGAAAACGTAGACAGTGTTACTCAGTCTTTTCGTGACATCCCGGACCTTTCGTTTCGGAAGCGTGCAGGATGCTGGGCAGAGGCTTGAATTCATAAGCCAGATGATTGAGCGCTTTTCAACGTTTACCAACATATTTTTTTCGGATGAAGCTCATTTCCATCTTAATGGACATGTAAACAAGCAAAACTGCCGCTTCTGGAGTGCAACCAATCCAAAACAGAAACATCAGAAACCCCAACATTCGAAAATTTTAGGAAATTTTAGTGCTCGACTAAATGAATGCCGTGAACGCAACGGTTTGGACAATATCATTTTTAAGAAATAAATTCCCAAAGTGTGTATTTTAATAAGTTTGAAATTTAAATGCATACACCAACAGGTACAAATTTTTTATTGTATGTGAACACAATTTTTAATTTTTTGTTGGTCTCAATACGTTTGTAGTTTTCGTAGCACCATTTTATTTTAGTTACGTCGCCTTCCTACAGGCGCCGTTGTACAACAGTTTGGTAGCACAATTATTTTCAGTTGCGTCGCCATTCAACAGATTTCCACCCATCTGCACATTCCGCAACGAATGTCAATCAAAAACAGATGCCGCTCTACAATTTGCCAAACATTTGCTCAAACATAGTCAATAGATGGCGCAAGTAATATAATGAGACAACGACATCTGTCGCATGAAATGTATCAAAATGTAAATCTGCTTGGCAGCACTGGTGGAAATTGATTTGAATCAATAAAACGAACGTTCGTTCAGTGACATCTGTTCTACAATAATGCAACTAAACATAATGTGGTGCGATTTGGTAGCACTGGAGCAAAGAAAACGTTATAAATTTGAGTGATTTGAATATTTATTTCAAAATTATTGCATTAATTATTTAAATATGGAATAAATTCACCATAATACGTGCTTTCTGTTGTTGCCGATACAAAGTACAAAGAGTTGCTTGTGTATTGGTGTGCATAAGTAACGAAAAAACGGTTTGCAAAAATATAATCCTAAAAAAAAGGATATTTAGCTTTAAAAAAATGCAAAAAATTAGTATACCATTCTCTGCCTTAACACAAATATGGTGTTTAAAAAAAAAAAAACAAAATATTAAAACCAGTTCAGTATATTTTACTCCAAAGCATTGCATAAACAGCCCATATACGCATTTTCATATAAAGAGTATAATACGCCTCGCTGATATCTTTTTTGTACCTTTCGGTTTCTTTGTTTTCAGTTGGCAAAATTGAGAAAAAAAAAATTCTTTATGTAACTGCCGCACACAAACGTGCTAAGCATTGAGTGATCAGAAGGAGTGGAAATATGGTACCTTATGTTATTCTACCATGAGTATGATGAACGAGTACTCGAGCTAAATATACAGGGTTGATATAAAAATAATGAAAGTGATTTTATTGTAAAGCGACTATACGTTGCAGCATGCTCAGGCCGGTTGGATTCAATCGAGCGAGAAGTCAGCTTTCACGAACGCTCAGTCGTCTCCGACTATCCGGAAAGAAAGTACGGACTTTTCCGTAAAACTCGTTTTCAACTCCCGTGCAAGCTGTTATACTAAAATGTTTGTCCAAAACGTAATGTCAATGAGTCGATTAAAGAGAAAAATACTGATCAGGTTCCTAGAGTGTCGTATCTCCTCCGGTTGTACCGAACTTACCAATGAGTTTTTACTTCAGTATACTAAAATTATAGCCCTTGCAAAAACTTTAAAATGGGGCTCGCAGTATAGCGGAGGTATAACTTTAATATATACAAATGCTAAGCATGGGTCGTGCGTTTCGAATTAATATTAATATAAAAATATTTTCACAAAAACCCGTGGTTTAGCGTTGCATTCCGACTTCAGCATCCTGAACGAATGCCGGCTTCAGAGAGTCTATATACCGCGGTTTAGTATTGCACTATTGAGTTTATGTAAACAACATTTTCTTAGACAAACATTGGAAATTGAATTATGTACATTAACAAAATTAAATTTCGACACTTCAGGGTTATGTTGTCTGACATGCCTCATTCTGCCTATTACAGACATTTGCACAAACTTAGTATAACCGTGGCGGTCCCGCGCAGGGTATACAAAATTAATAAGTAGATGGCGCTAATACAGCTAGATAGTGTTGTTTGCGCCCTCTAACGACCAGTAGATGGCGCAGCTTCGCCATATTTAATTTAAGTTTAAGTTTTACTTCAACAGCGTAGAGGTTACACGCACTCTTTTTTATGATTGTTTTTTTTTTCTTTTTCTTTTCTTTCAGACCAGTTCATGTTATTTATGCCATGTATTTAAATCCGCAATCTACAATCGTATTAACAGGGCTGCGAAAAATGCTGAATAATTTTGGCAAATAATAACATATAAGCAAAAAAACATAGTAAACAGCACTTTACAGCAAATTATTCTGACGTCTGACTATGCTGATAAGATAGATAGATGCTGAACAAATGTAATTGCATATAAAAGCCAAAGCTAATAAAAAGCCATGTCATTTAGTTGTTGTACGTCAAGCTGCTAGAAACGAATATTAAAGTATTACTCGAAGCGAAAATGTGTGATAACAATATTGAACTTTGCACAAAATATGATGCAACTAAAAGAATTTGGTACACAGAACCCATGAAAGCTAGTGATGCCTCAGTCGGACAAATTATATTTGAGGCACTCCAAAAAGAGCCGCAGAAAATATGCCAAGTGAGTTTGAAATCAAATATTAAAATATGTTATTGTAAATATGTTTTGGCATTAATAATATGGCGACAACAGATTTCAGATTCGGAGAATACATTTATCAGCAAGAAAGAGATGCTCTTGAATGCGATACGTGTAGCAACTTTCTTCGAGAAATTGGAAATTACGCAAAGCGATATCGTTGGTCTCGTTGTGCGAAATTCGACGCATATGGCTTCATTGGCTTATGGCTGCTTCTTCAATGGCACAGCCTATCATGCACTCAATCCGGCTCATGATGCAGGTAACGATAATGATGAAAACTTAAGTAATTGATATTAATTAATATTAATCTTTGAATAGCCACAATTGGAGATCTATTTAACGTAACCAAACCGAAATTGGTATTCTGCGATGCGCAGGACTATGATAAAGTGTTGCATGCAATGCGTAAACTGAATGTCAAAATCTATACAATGCAGCCGCATAAATTGGAAGTGGACTCAATATTGAATATACTACAAACGCCAATTGATGCGAAATATCTGTGAGAGTTTATGCAATTTGAATAAATAATTTAAATTATTTAATGTCATTCCGCTGCAGTCCAGCAAAACTTGAACACGGCTCAGCGCAGACTCTTGCAATTTTGTGCTCCTCCGGCACCACGGGCGTACCCAAGGCGGTCACCATAACGAACAGTCACAAAATATTTAGATCGTTGTAAGTTTTTTGGTAAAAAAAAAGTGCTTTATAAATAACACTAAACTTTCAGCCATTTAAATGCCTCCGATATACAATTCTGCGCCAGCGCCATGGATTGGCTAAGTGGGCTAATGGCGCTTACGACTACAGCTGTTTATGGTACTACACGCATTATCTCCCATGTGGATTTCAACGCCTCTGAGCTGTTGCGTATGATTAAACAGTACAAAATCAGTTGGCTGCTTCACGCCCCCACGCATGTTGCACAGCTACTCAATAGCAGCGATATTACGCCAGCACATTTTGATACAGTGCGCACGATGATTTACGGAGGCGGTAATTGCACTTTGGCCACCCAGCGCCAGATGCAATCGCATCTACGCAATGGCCAATTGCAATGTATATATGGACTAACCGAAGCAGGTTCAATAGTATCTTTCAACTATAATATACTCGATAAACCCGGTTCCATTGGACGTCCTATATATGGCTACAAAGTCAAAATCATTGACGAAGCAGGTAATGCACTGGGACCGGTGGAACAGGGCGAGATTTGTTGCACCAATGAGCAGCACTGGCCGGGCTATTATGGCAATATGGCAGAAACGGAAAACATGCAGGACATGGAGGGTTGGTTTCATACTGGCGACATAGGCTATTTCGATGAGGATATGTATCTTTATATAATCGATCGCAGAAAGGATATGCTAAAGTACAAGGGTGCCATGTATTATCCGGCAGAGATTGAAGAAGTTATAGCCAAAATGCGAAATGTTGCAGACGTTTGTGTTTTTGGCAATTGGAATGAAATCGAAGGCGATGCTGCAGCTGCGGCGGTGGTGAAGCGTCTTGGAACAGAGCTAAGCGCAGCTGAAGTTTTGGAATTTGTTAGCCGAGAAGTAGAACTGAAATACAAGCATTTACATGGCGGCGTGTTCATTGTCCATGAACTGCATAAATTGCCCAATGGCAAAATAAATAGGCGTGCTGTGAAAAAGTTTTGTTTGGGCGAGAAGTAGCATCACTCACTTAGCTACACTTGAAATACATTTGGCAATATTATCAGCAGAAACACTATTAAACATAGCTTTTAAAATATTTGCTAGAGTCACTATTTGTGAATCGTAGGATTGCATGAGAACTATGTTCTAAAGTGGTCCGTGTTTTAATCGGTAAAAACGTAAAAACAATGTAGGTTTCTGGATCAGTTGAATACTTAGGAATCATCCTAGATGCGAAACTGAACTGAAAAGAACAAATATCTAAAAGGACTGTACGTATGTATAGAACACTTTTAGAAGAGTCGAGATGGGAACACAAATTCAAAATGGTATTTTGGCTTTGTGTTGACGTTGTCAGAACAATTCTGAACTATATTTCAGTTGTGTAGTGGAAATATAGTAATGGGAATCTTGACAGGCCATGCGCCACTACAGAAGAGCGTTTAGACAATAGTTAAAACAGCGTTAAATGCATTTCGGGCATGTCTTGAGGATGAATAGTCAATCTTAGAAAGCCTAGAAAAATGTGCCGCTTTCGCATGAATCAAGAAATACATATTTTGAATAGAAAAGCCAATCTGACCTTGGAGCAGCTGTTTGCCAAAATCTAAATTCGCGGTTCTATCTGCTAAAGATGCACAATGGACTCAAAATCAGGTTTAATAGTAGAGGTTCTTCGACCCGATTTTATCAAACTAAACAACCAACATAAAACTATTCACACTATATTTGGCATTTCTACTTAGCCTAAGTAAAACTAAAGGTTTTCCTGGTTATTTGGTATAGTTTGGTTGGCACGTTTCATAAAATAATTTACTCTTAAGATAGTCCAAATATAAAAATTTGTTGGCTAAACAGAAAGGCAAACATGGCTAAAATAAGTTGGCACGAATATACACTTAATGGGGTCTACCACGCCTCCTTTTGGCTTTTACATACATACATTTCCAATATAACCCTTTTATGATATGGGTACAAGATATAAAAAGTTAATTTTATCACTATTTTCAATTTCTACCACAATAATTTTATGTTTGTTTAAAAGTAAATTCAATAATAAAATGCGGCAACTATTTAATACTACTTAAAACTATGATTTTTACAAAGCATTTACATATACATATATATACAGGAGGTCGGCGCTCGAAGTGTTACCAACTTCACGCTGCTGTAGCAATTAAAGGGTTAATGACAGTGCGCTCGTCATCGGCAGAAATAGTTAGAAAGGTGAAAGCCAGAATTCAACGTAATCCACGACAAAGCGCAGTTCAATAGGCGAATAAACACAATTGTGTGTGTCTGTGGTAGCATGGAGCGCATATTAAAAAATTAACTGCGATTCAAGCCCTACAAAATACAAAAAGTGGAAGATTAAACACCAGCACAAAGGCAGTTCGCCTTGCAAGAACAAAGGTGTTAAGGCACTTGCACGTTTTCTAACAATTTTTACGGCTCAGCAACATGTAGACAAACAAAACGATCGTGTATGTTTAAAGTGCAAATCAAAACGCAATTGAGACCAGCGAATTGCTCTGCGAAAGCAAGCGCCTGCATCAGTGATGCTTGGGGCCGCGGTAACAGCCACAGGATGCTCACCACCCGTTTACATTGAACAGGTCGTAAAGGTCTACCGTCGACAAATCTACCGTGAAAAGATTTAAATGATGCTTTGTAAGCTTGGGCACGTAAACAATTCGGTAGAAACCATTGGATTTTTCAAAAAGACTCGGCACCATTCCATAAACCCAAAGTTTTTTACAAGATAATGGTTGATTTTTTCACAACTATATGGAAAACCATATGGTCCATTTCAGAGAGGCCAAAGTATGAATTACAAATTTGCTCTTCGCCGAGAATGGGATAAAATTCCATCGTACCACATTCGTGCAGCGTGTGAAGCCTTCCCAGATAAACTCAATGCTATTTTACGCGTTAAGGGTAGCTGCATCGAACAAAACCAAATTTTTCTTCAAATTTAAAGTGTTTTTACGATTTTCAATAAAATAAATAAAAATTGACAAAATTGCAGCATTTTTAATTGGTAACACTTGTCATTTGGTCGCTCTGCACACTATTCTTGTTAATAAAGCCAATTTACAAATGAAAATTTGTGACAATTGTTGCACAAATCGTTTGTAAACAAGTGCAAATAAATATTATTCATCAACTAAAATCACATAAAGATCACTTGCACACTTAAAATCGAAATCGTAAAAAAATTCGAACGTCATCAGGAAATCGCATACCAAAGAAATCCGTATGAGACTGTCTAATTAAGAAATGATACAAGTATACACTATGACACAGAAGAAAAGATTGCGTTGAATCAGCAAACAAACTAACAAAAAATAGGCGCATAAAAATAGCCAGTAGTATTTTTCTCTTAAGTAAATTTTTTTTTTTTTTTTTATTTTCCGCTGTTGAATGCCTTATAAGGCGAAAATATGCACAGCCTTACTTTCGCCGCCCTCTCGCATAGCACATGATCAGCACAAAAGATTGAATGAGTTGCAGAGGGTGGCAATTTTTGATAGCAGAGCCAACAAATGTGCATCGCAGCATGGTACAAATTACGCCTGCACTTCGTACATATTCTACTACAAACGAACTGCAGTCGTAATGAACTTGAAACTTTGTTGACGTCGTCGACAAAGACGACACGAGTAAAAAGAATTGAAATGCAAAAATAAAGAAAGATACAAAAAAATTCAAAAGTATCTGCAACCGTACAAACATACACACACAGCTACAAAATGAAACGAAACGAAACGACTGAGCGCAACAAACAATGAAATACTTTGCCTAAAGTAAAAGTAAAACATGAAAAGTGAAAATGTGCCTAAAATTAGATACGTCTAAAAACCACCGAGTATTGTTGTCGACGGCCATGAGCGATAGATCTACAATAGTAGATAGTAGATACGACAACTGCGACAGTCATTGCGGAAGAAGTTTATAGCCAAAGCAGCTTCCGATACGATTTTCAATGCGAATTGTCTACTATAATATTTAGATACATACTACAATATGCAAGATCCAAAAAGTATCTATAGACATAGTACACTGGTAGTATATCTTTTTGAATACAAGCATCTATATGCTGTACCAAAATTAGTTGAACGCTGCGACGCCCAAATGAAAAATATGCTGTGCATGTTAAAGCAAGATAGAGCAGCACAGATACTAGTATCTATGAAGACTGTATCTACATACACATACATATGTAGAAACATGAAAGAAACATTTTTCGTATATTCTTGCGCTAACTGTGTGTATACATATATCTATATCAAACAACAAAATTTATACAACGCTATACCATTATACATATAGAAAATTGAATAATACAATATTGTTTAGTACATATAGTATATTTTGATATTTTTTTATACATATATATATATATATATATATATATATATATATATATATATATATATATATATATATATATATGTTGCTGTGTCGTCAAACACAGCTGATCGTACCAGTTTCGTCGATGATGAAAGCATTGTTGCGGCCGTTGTTTGTAAATTTTTTTATTTCGATTTTCCTCATAGCAAACAAATTTTAAAAGAAATATTGTCATACAATGTAGTTATAAATTTAGATGTGCGGAATGAAATTATCTTTTAAAAATATAAAAAACATTCGCATACAAAAATATTAAAAATTCTTTGATTGCTTCGCTATTTCTCTCTCAGACAAACAAGAGAATTTGATTTTTCAGCGCGCGCACCATAAATGTCCGCGTCATTTTTCTTGTTCTATTGAATAATACTGAATGCTATATATGTTTTTCATTTTTTTCTGTATTATAAACGCTTTCAGTCTATTCACAAAATGTATATATTGTTGTAGGTTTATGTGTATGTATGAAAAAGTTTGTAGCTGGATTGTCGATATTTACTTTGGCACTGAACTATATTTAGTATAAATAATGGCAGGCAGCACGTGAATATTTTCGTACTTACATTAGCTAAAGAATAAAGAATATCGGCTTTGGCTTCAATACTTAGGTTAGTTTGCAATGTTAGTTTGAATGCTACAGTTAGTAACCAATTCCAGCACGCAATATGTTTACAAAGTGTAGCAAATGAAGACAACACTCGTTTTTAAGGCTGAGCAGTGCCACACTGACCAGTATCCCAACTTACAGCTTAATATGATGTATATATATATTGCGTGGTGTCCTCTATGTCCTATGAAATTTTAAATTGAACACTAAAAAAGTTTAAATTAAAATTAAAAAATGCTCACACTACCACCCCCTTATCAAATGTTTAGCTAATTTTACTGAATTTAATGGAGCAGTTATGTAGAAGAAGATGTCCACTCGCAGACCATCAGCAGGAACAGAAATTACCAGCGACAACAATGCCAGCCTAGAGATCAGAGTTGCTAATCGCTGCGACTTTGGGCTCAGCAAGCAAAATTTGGAGTCTCAAGGTACGAAGATAAAGTCTAAAAGACACTGATAATCCCGGTCCTGGCATCAACGCATACAGTGTCTTCAGAAGTGTTTGAGAGAAAGATTCTTCGTAGGATTTTTGGTACCCTTAAAGTTGGCATTGAGTTTAGAAACCGTATGAACCACGAGCTGTATGAGCTGTATAATGAGAGTGGACATAGTCCAGCGCATTAAATTCCAACAGCTGCACTTAGCTGGTCACCACATCCGAATGAACCCCGAAGCTCCAGCAATAAAGATTTACAACAGGTGTTGATTGGTGGATGGCGTCAGAGAGGACGTCTGAGCTTAAGATGGCAAGATCAGGTCTACGATGACCTAAAGAAGCTCCGGATTGCCTGCGACTGGCGCCAGCGTGTACCAAACTACAGCGAATGCTGCGCTTTTAGATAGACGGTTGTAGAGACACCTAGGTAAGTAAGTAGGTTATGTGTGGCAGATTTTTTAAGCCCGGTAACCAAAGCATAGAAGTGTATATAAAGTTTGTGTAAATAGATTTAATAGCCAAAAGGAGCCCCATAAAGTATATTTATGCTTGAATAAATTGATATGTTGGATAATTAGACCTCCTACTCCGTTTTCAGATAAAGTGTATCATATTAACATAAAACATAATAATCATACAAACCTGTCCTTTTTTTTGAAGAGTTTTTGTATGAAAAATTTTGTATTTTCGACATTTTAATTAAACCAGATACATCAAATTTATTATCTTATGACAATCAAAATAAAATAAAACCAACATAGGTACAGCCAACAGCAACTCTATTGAATATAGCCCCCAAACAACTAAATTTAAATAAAGACTCGTTGACTAGGTACAGGGTATGCCAAAAAGATTAATGTTTTAAAATCAGATGTAAATGTTACAATATTACTATATTATAATTATAATTTGCAGCTTTTTCAATTATTCTATATCATTTAATCACTCTTCTCTCCATTGTCTTTGCGTCCATATCAGTTTTTTCATGTTCTGTGACTCTAACAAGTATTGAAAATTACCCAGACGAGCTACCCAATCGAACTTTGGGGAAGTTAGTTCCTAAAAGAATATCTTTTTCCATGCAAATTTTAATTATTAATTTAAAAATTTAAAATTTCCTACCTTTTCAGTATGCTGTAAGACAGAAAATCAGGGGGAAAACGCAAGTACATTATTTTGTTCAGTAGGTTGTAAGGCTAAAAGACAATAAGCCATAAAAAAGTTTACTGCTTTTGGTATACTTATTTCATAAATATAAACAAGACAGAAATAGAAAGAGTAGTAACTAGAGAGGACAAATAAAACCCAAACGATTCACGAAGATAGAATAACAACAATCCTTGAAAAAAGTTTAATCTTGTCATGTCAGTATAGAAGCGTTTGGAACATGTCACATGATTTCACAACTTTTTCATGTAAAAGAAATATGTATGCGAGATATACAGGGTGTCTCAAAAGAAAGTTCACATTTAAAAAATCGATAAAAAAAAGTAAGTAGTTTCTTGAAAAAATGTTTATTACATTAATTCAAATACACACTTTTTGGAATTTATTTCTTAAAAATGATATTGTCCAAATGTAAACCGTTGCGTTCACGGCAATCATTTAATCAAGTCCAAAAATTTCCTAAGACGGCTCGGCAGGTATTCTCCGTGATGGCTGCCATTTCGTGATGGATATTTTCTTTTAATTGTGCCAGGGAAGTCGGTTTGTTGCCGTAAACTTTAGATTTGACGTAACCCCACAGAAAAAGTCGGGACTTCGTGGAGGCCAATTCATGTCACCTCTCCTGGAGATCAATTTGCCAGGAAAAATTTCATGAACTCGTGGTACAGACCTGTTGGATGTGTGTAAAGTTGTTCCGTCCTGCTGGAGCCATGTTCTATGCACGTTTAAAGCAACAGCACGCTTCCAAATTGAAAGGTCTGGATTGCCACGAACAGACTGAGTAACCCTGTCTACGTTTCTCGAAGACCTTGGACGCCCGGATTTTGATTTTTCCAGCGTTGAACCGGTCTCTTCAAACTTCTCGATCCATTTTCCAATGAGTAGAGGGCTTGGCGCATCATTTAAATGATGAACATGTCGAATAATGCAGAATTTAGAGTGGGGGGATTCACATTTTGTGAATCGATTAAAAATCAATTTTTATTTTAACTAATAAATGAAACATTATCAGTACCACAAAATAAATGCTGAACACTAAAAAGGTAACCTTTTATTTTTCATGAAAAATACTTATTTAGTCATCAATATATAATTTGTCTGATTCAAAGTAGTCCCCCTCAGCATTAATACACTAGAGCTATGGCTTTTTCAAAGCTTCGCACCACTTCTAATATGCGATTTTTGGTATGGCTTTGAGCTGTTCCAGCGATGCGGTCCTTATCTTCCTTCCTTTCATAGATCTTTTTAGTGTTTAGATCAGGAAAATGTACCAGGAGCCAAGTCCGGTGAATACGGTGGCTGACGCATGATTACGGTGTTATTTTTGTATAAAAAAACACCAACAAGCAGTAATGTGTGAGCATGTGGATTATCGTGGTTATGCCACAAATCCGAGCGTTTTTTTCATATTGTTTTACGCAAACGGTGCATTACTTCAAGGCAGTATTCCATATTGACAGTAAGACCTTCTGACAAGAACTCAAGATGCATCACGCCATTATAAGCGAAGAAAACTGTGAGCGAAACCTTCATATTTGACCGAACTTGACATGCTTTTTTTTGGTCTTTGCTCTTCAGGCCGTTTCCATTCGGATGACTAAGCTCTGGTTTCGATGTCATAACCATATAATCATGTTTCGTCACCACTTATGACCTATTTGTGCTGGGGCGTGTATGGCGAGCATCATTAACATCTTCTTGGCCTTCTGTGAAGACCGTTTACCACTTATGAACATTTTTTTTTGCTCAAAGTAAACTCGCCAATACCACTCATACTGTGGAGAGTATAATAAATAAATTTGAGTTTCTTAATGTAACAATATTCATCAGCCATTCTGTACAAACACATTTTCTTAAACATTATCAAAATTAAAGTTATGGTAAGATAACCATCGAAAATCTCTTTAAAAATTCGTATCTCTAAAACCAAATCATTGAATGTACACTGAATTCAATAATATGTAACATAAGCAATTGTGGCCAACGTCATCAATCCAAAACAATACCCCCAAGTCATATAGTCAAATACTTTCACAGCATATATGAAGGACATGCATGAAGTATTGTATATAAAATAAATCTCATTGTTTATTTTGTCGTTTGATATGAAAACATAGAACAAATTGCAAATAGATTATATAAATGGTTAAATCAAAATTTAATAAAATACGCCCAACGAATCGGATATATAATGGGGGAAATTCTAATAAGCACGTATCCTGATGACGAACGGTGTTTTCATAGTGCACGTGACCCAATTGCCGACACTAAACAGATTCATTTGCTGCATTAACAGATGCGAAGGAGCTGTCCGACGACGATGAGCACAAATGTTCCTAAGTAAATAGACGCTACAAAACTCAACTCAACTGAACCGAGCTGAACCGAACTGAACCGAGCTGAACTGAACTGTTGCAAACTGAAAGCAACGCACATTGCTGCGCATTTCACAGTTCGCGTGGGTCTGTAACCGCTCAAGAACGTATGAATAGAGCAGAGTACCAAAGCATTATCCTTTGCGTTACTATGAGACACCCTCGTTGCGATAGCATTCACAGCAAACGTTCTCAAACGAGTTAAGCACATCAAAACGTAATTCACATGAATTTCAGGAATTTTTATTAAGTTGCCAATTTGTTGTTTGGCTTTTGTTGCTTCAGTTCATCAAAGTAAAATTCATTATTTTGGGGGAGAACGTGTGAAGTTCTTTTGATCCTGAACTGTGCATGGCTTGTTGACAGTGGCGCATTTTGTTGAAATAATGTTTTCTAAGCGAGTTAATTTCAACACAGACTCAGCCACAACCCCCGAACTCTATCTCGGTTTCTCACTGCATGGCAGTGGCAGTGGTCAGTTGATATTTGGTTTTCATAGCAAATGCACATTATTGAATTGGATTTTCACTTCGTTGCTGGCCGATGGATATTTGTCAAGGATGCGTGCGCTATATCTGTCTCTCTTTCTCTATCGTGTCAACTGCAACTGCAACTGCAACTGTGCAGCAACAACAGAAGCAGCACAATGCACAATTGAAATTGAAATCGAAAATTCAATTAAGTCATCAATTTCGCATTTCAAATATTTACTCTGGCTCGCACCCCCGCACAATGGACGTGTGAATAGGGTTAACCGCAATCCTTTGTTATGCACACAATTAGCAGCGATTTGTTTTGAACATTTAGAGCATTAACACCATCGATGATCTATTTATGAACAATTGACCACAGCACAACTCTCACTATGTCCAATAGTGTGTTTGTTGGATCAGCATCTTCTACATTAGAAGCAGCAGCAGCAGCTGCATTACAACGAATTTTCCATATGCATCTGTTGCGGATTCAGCCACTTAGCAGCTAATTTCATTCTAATAAGTATCTATCGCACACATTGTTTGCATTCGTTTAAACTTTAGCGTTAAGTATTTCAGGCCAATGCATAAATTTCAAAAATACCAGCATTTAATTTCATTTCGTTTCGTTGTTATACCCTTCACATATAGTGTAAAAAGGGTATTTCCAGTGTGTCTGTCTGTCTTTTTGTATGTTGTTGCGCAATTTGTTGTACCAGGTTTTAAAATATGTAGCAGAAACACGAAACCGAAACTGATTTTCATTGCAAGCAGAAATAGTATCTATAAAGCACTTTATAGCTTTTATATAAACTTATGGTCCATGTAGGGGTATTTTTTTGCTGATGCTAGACTTGAATGGTAGGAATATGATTAATATGTATATAGTATAAAATATATACCTTTAATCGTGATCAGCACGCTGAGATTAGGCGATATAGCCATGTTCGTCTGTCTGTATATTTTTCTGTCTGTGATTTGTGAGCATCCTAGTCTCTCAATTTTTTAAATATCGCTGTGAAAGTTGTTATGGAGACTTTTTAGAACCATAGGCAAAATACTTATCAAACGATTTGTATTTGGCCACCAAAAGGTGTAGCTCAAATACAAAGGCTAAAGAGTATTAAAGCTTCGGTTCTACCGAAGATAGCGTTTTCTCTTCTCTTCTCTTCTCTTCTCTTTTTTTTTAGTTTTCGATATACATATTCAGCTGCTGCACTATTTTAAATTTTATCTTAAGGTTCCACCGAAGTTAAAGAATTTTCTTGTATTCATATAAATTTTGTAAATGGAAAAGAAAAAAACGAGAAAAGTTTTGTGTTACTTCAGCTTTTGTAATTTTTAATTAAGTACATTGAATGAAATGTTCGGTATTCGTTTTTCTTTTTCGAAGTTTATTTTTAGTTACGTTTGCTGTAGATACATACTAACCTAATTTTACGGAAATAAAGCAGATCGAAAGACAAAAAAAGATTTTTGGAAAAGAATCTGCTTTGAATTGATGCTAATTAAATGAACTGAGTTCGAAAACTTTATACGAGTATGAGAGCTGTATCTTGAATTTTGTATTCAACTAGATTAGAAAACCAGTAATAATTAAAGTAAAGTAATTATTTGATTGACTATTTAAATATAAAGCTTAAAACTACTACCCTAAGACTGATTATATCTACTAAACTGAAAGCTTGCAATATGAATGCAAGAACGAAGCAACATATTCAAAAAAAAAAAACCACACAAAGATACTGAAATACAACTGAAAAATTGAGCTCAAGTTCTATTTGTTTTGCTTGTAAACATAAAAATAAAATGCGAATGAACACAAACTCAAAATAGTAGACGAAAATTGCCGCAAAACGTAAACATGCCCCACTTAGTTGGCAATCAAAAATATATCAAAGCCAAAAGCAGCCAATTTCAATTGAAACTCTGCACAGAAAACTAGTAACGGCTGTGGAGATACAAACTAGATACGTATTCTATACTTATTAAAAGTTAAATGCAAGATTAAGAACTCCAGTTTAAATTGTATGCTTATATAAATATAAGCTGTAAAAAACATCAAGCGATAGCATAAATGTTAACGCCGAGCAAAGTAGGGTCAACGGGAAACTGCTCTAGATTCGCGCATAGAATATTTTGAAATCGGTGCTACTTGTTGTTGCAACAAGATTTCGAATTCTAAACAAATTAGCAGCGAACGAAACGATTAACTCATGAATTAATTGTAAATAATTGAAAAACGTTGCCGCTTCATAAAATTGGGCGCGGCAGTGGGCGTTCGAATGCGCGCCAAAATGGAAATGAAAATTACCAAAAATAGAAGTGGCCGAAAAGAGCAAATGATGAACGAACAAATGAACGAATAACTAAAGAAGGAGAGGGGACAGTAACTTATATGATACCCTACACAGTTCTATGTATGAGGCTCTCACGGCCGGAGGGATTTTATTTTCGTCATGTTGGCAACACGGCAGTGTAGTCTCCCTGCTGCACGACAATGCCAGACCACGCACGACCAACGCCACGAAATAACTGCTTGCCTCGTTTAAATGGCATGTCCTGAACCATCCCGCGCATTACCCTGGTCTAGCATCTTCAGATTACTATCTCTTTAGCTCCCTGAAGCTGCACATGGGTGGCGAAAGGTTTTCAACTGACGAGGAGGTAAAGGAGGAGGTGCAGAAGTGAACGAAGGGGTTGGCGGGAAGCAACTTCGAGGAAGGCATCAAAATATTGATACACCGCTTCACCACCTGCATATATAGGTATGGCGACTATGTCGAAAGGTAGCGTACATTATGTACTAAAGTATCACGTAATTTTTTTGTTTAAATAAAAAATTTTAAAACCTTCAAAAGTTCAGTATGTACACTTACTTTCTGGATATGCCTCGTATTTTTTGGCCCCTCTACAACCACGCCACCACTTTTGATTTCTTTGTATTGAAAATTTGTTTATTTGTAGTTAATATCATCTTAAAAATTAATATGTTGACTTTTAATGGACGAACGATTCCCATACATATCAAAAGGTGTGATCCACCCACTTTTTGGTATAACCAACGTACAAAATACGCGCCCAATTTTGCCTTTTTATATGAAAAACTTTGGTAATGCTGTCAATATAAACGTAAAAATGGTGGCTATTTGTGGATATACATATATGAATGGGTGTAATCTGCCATCTTTTGGTGTAGCCCCCAAACAAACAACAACCCCCTTTTGCATTTTTTTTACTGAAAACATTTTTATTACAGTCAGTATCAATTTAAATTTTAACATGGTGGGAGGGAAGCTTCACAAATATAATGTGTGCATTCCACCTACTTTTTGGGGTACTCTAATTAAGAAGAAAACTGCGCTCTATATCGTTTTTTTGTATGGAAAACCTTGACAAAAATTTCACCCTGTAAAAATTTGACATTGTTGCTTCTTATGGCTGGACGCTAACATAATTATCAAGAGGCGTATCCTGCCCACTTTTTGGGGTATAGCCTACAAACTTACCACATATGCTTAGGTCTGATAAATATTTTTATCTTTAAAGCTGCTAAGTAAACAACTTGAAATTAGTGTTTTTCTTGTTCTTTTTTTATATAATTATATTTTTTACTAGTTTAGAAATATTATTAGGAAGTAAGTATGTAAACCAAAACTTGAAGTGCTTGAAGATATTATACTAGTACATGGATGCACACAACATTAAAGCTTGGCTACTTCAATAAATGCTCTCTTTAAAATTTCAGTATTTACAGAATTCTTTGTAACGTACTTTATACAAAACAAAAATTGAGTTAAGTCGAGGCATACATTTGCACAAACCTAACTTATTTCGTTACCTTCTGAAAAGACGACATACAAATACATTATTTTGACATTTTAATTAAATAGATTTCTCCCAGTGTTCAAAATTCGACATTTTGGTCGAATTCGACATTTTGTGCGGCACTGCTCTCAATCAGTGCCGCACAGAATAAGAGCGGTAAAAAGTAAGTAATTAATGCATATTTATATCCACTCTATTGCTTTTTGGTTTTAAATATTTATTTGATTACTCTTCTTTTAAAATTGTATCAACAGAAATACTATCAAAAACACACTTAATAGATGCTCGCCAACATGTTGGCAAGTGCGCCCACAACAATTACGAGCCTAACGTCGAGCTGCTCGATCGACATGCTCTACAAGTGAATTGTCTTTTACAGCACGACAAAGATAGACATTTTTTTTGTTGTTCATTTTTTCAACTGAAAGGAAGGAACAACATAAAAATATAGAAGCTATGCGGTTACACTATATTATTTAACCATGGGCTAAATATTAAAGTGCTTACAAAGATGTATATAAAAAAGTGGACAAATTAAAGTCCTCTTATTCATTGTGTGTTTACAGCGGCGCCAAAGCTTGCCGTCACCCATTATGAGTTTTTGTTGTAATATTTAGTAAATTGAGAGAGCTGTGACAGGGAGAAAGCTCATGTATTTGTGATTGGCCGATTTTGTTACCTGGTTTTTATCTACCTTAGCCGCAATACTTTATAATATATGTACTTTAACTTCGTCCCTACTCCACTTTACAACTTCTCTAAAAAAAAAAAAAAAAAAAGCAAGCGAATATGTTGTGTTTAAGAGAGTTAAAAAGGGTGTGAATGTTTTGCACTTGCCTATTTATATATAGAGTTATGGTGTTTTCAAACATATATTAAGAATTGATATCAGCTGTATTTATTTTTATGTTTTTTAGGGTGAGTTTAATTAATTGAAAGTTCTTGGTTTATTTTATTTGTTGAGAAACGGAATGAGACGATACAGCTGCATTATTATAGCTAAAAATTAGGACCAACCTCGAGAGAGAATTTTGAGAAACTAAATCTACAATAGTTACCACTGTTCAAATGGATTAAAAAGTAAAGTAATTAATTCGTTGTATATTTCGCAACTACCAAATACAATTTTTTTGATATTCGGTCCTCTGCGTACTCTATTATTATACATTTTATACATTGAATTCTGTGGAATAAACAAAATTTATCAACCCTGATTGGTATAACTAAAAATGTATTATGTGATTATGATAATTATTTAAACTATAATTAAGCAACGTAAAGTATATCGCAGTATGAATTTTACATCATAGATGGTGTGGATATGTGTGGATTGCTCTTAGATGCCTACTTTTCCAAAGGTCACGGCGGGAAATGGTTGATTTTAAAGGAAAATGTATAAATTTTAATACTAGAAATTTTTCTCACGTACAATTTGCACTGACCGAAAGCGATATGTTTGGAAAAAAATTATATTCTAAACTCTACAAGTTAATATCTACGAAATAG